>CM064907.1:1340000-1590000 GCA_030347415.2 Decapterus maruadsi | reverse complement strand
CATATACAGGAAGTGTGACTCTCACTCACTCGCTGTCAGCTTTGTTGTTGTTGTTGTGTACACGCCACGGTCTCTCTCTCTTTTCTTTCAAAAGCGACCTTTTCCGACGTTGTTCCAGACGTTTCTGGTTTGGAGACTCCGGCGTGAAAGCACGTGTCACTGCTGTTTTCGGGTTATTAGCGATTAGCGGGTGCTGCCGTGCCCCAGTCCCGTCCTAAAGCGCTCCCGCCCGGCGGCCAGTCTCACAGTATCACGGAGCATGATCCTCGGCTGCAGTCAGAGTGGCGCACCGCTGCACGCCACCGACCCACTCAGTCACTTCCCTCTTCATCTACTGTGTTTATCGGTGATAAACGGGCAGACTGCCGGTAGTAACGGTAAAACCAGAGCAGCGTGTTGATTGAATCTCGGACCCAACACGGCCGGACTCACGAGCATTAATTAATTAATTCACAACCCGACCGCGGGGAAAAAAAGGAAAAAGAAAGCCGGCGGCGACACTGGTTTTGAGACAGTTAACTGATAACATTAATCACCGTTCATCAGCTGTGTAACGTGTGTGTGAGTGACTGCCAGGAACCGAAATAAAGAACCGAAATGCGCATTTTTAAACGATTGTTGAATTTTGGCGTTTCGATTCCGGTTCCAGAATCGGAACCGGATTTCGGGACCCATCCCTAATAATAACACAACGTTACCACACAGAGTTGTTTTAGAGATAAATTCATGTAAAACCTCTGATGCACGTTGCCTTCAGGGACAGTTTTTCATCACCAGTCTCTGTATTTCCCTCTAAAACAACTCTGTGTGGTAACGTTGTGTTATTATCTCATAGCGTGGTGAATGTGCAGGTCACAACTTGTCCACCAGAGCGTTGTGGAGTTGTTGGATTGTGTATTTGATGAGTTTGATGAGGGAAACCAAGAAATCCCATAATGAGCCTCCGTAGCGTAGCTCTGAGCAGCTCACGGCTCGGCTCCGCCGTTCTCTTACTTGTCAAAGTTTCATTGTCACAATCAGGAGTCGTGTAGCTGTGAAACTCCTTTGGACCAGAATGAAAACAGGCTGATGAAGACAGAGGGGGGAGTCCTCGCTGAGCCCAGGGCGTCTGCGTGGGCACGTACATCGATGACTCACAATCCCAGGAAATTTCTGATCCGTCTGTTTAGATCACAGACGTATCGGCCGATATCTGATCCTCGTCCAGTTTATTTCCACATGAGAAGGAGATCTGGATCCGATCCGACAACATCCGATTTCATTTTTTTCTTCCCATTGACTCGTTGATGTTACGGATCTGAACTGAGAGGCCAAAGTCTCCGACCGCCTTTTGAAGAGATGAAGAGACGTCCAGTGTTTCATCTCCAGCTTCCCTCACATTTCAAAGTTCTGAACTTGAATTTACTCAATGCAAACTTAAACTCTGTCTTTTTATATCTGCTCTTAACTGGACCGAGTATCTATCTATCCATCTATCTATCTATCTATCTATATTCCAAAATGTTTGTTGTTGGGCTATTATTTTCTTTTTTCCGCAAATATTTTCTAGAAACATGATCAGAGTCTGTTTTTGACATTGATCCTGATCCGACCACATTGGATTTTACTCATGTTGGAAAAAGACCAGTGATAAAATATTAAAATTATTCTAACATTAAAATGAGATCAGGTGAGTTTTTTATTTTTTTTTTAACTCATGAGTTATTTGTTATTCTCGGGACTTGAACATGTGCAGACGTCTCATTTATTCTTCAACAGTCAAACATGAATAAATCAGCGGTCTGCTCCACGAGGACACCTGTCCACTCGCTCTGCACTTCACCTGTCTGTCAATCAACGTCCCAGGCTCTGTCTCTCAGTGTCGTTTACGTATCAGGTCGCACCAACACACAAAGGCCACGAGAGGAGGATCTGCAGGATTTAAAGGGATATTTCAACATTTGGGCAAATTCTCCTTACGCCATAATCACCTATAGTCGTAGCAGTAGGTTCGTTACCTTTAATTGTCGGTGCAAGCTATTTTTAGAACGGCGGAGCAGAGCAGTGAGCTGCTCAGAGCTACGCTACGGAGGCTCATGGGATTTCTTGGTTTCCCTCATCAAACTCATCAAATACACAATCTAACAACTCCACAACGCTCTGGTGGACAAGTTGTGACCTGCACATTCACCACGCTATGAGATAATAACATATAATTATATAGAATTACGACACATGAAGCAAATACTCAGAACTACTTTCTCTTTGGGAAATCCCTCCGCCCAGCAGCAGCCGTGTCTGAATGTAGTTCTGGCTGAATTTGCCTCTAAAACAACTCTGTCTCTACTATTACATGAGTATTTCATAGTGTGGTGAATGTGCAGGTCACAACTTCTCTATTTGATGAGTTTGATGAAGGAAACATGGAAATACTGTGCACCTCCGTTGCATTAGCTGACCAGCTCACGTCTCTGACCTGCCGTTCTAAAAACAGCTTGCACCGACAATTAGAATTAAAAGTAATGAACCCACTCCTAAAACTATAGGGATTATGGCAGTAGGCGAATTTGCCAAAATGTTGAAATATTCCTTTAATATGACTGTAAAACATCAAGAACAGCGACAACACACAAGAAGACACACAGACACACACAAAGACACACAGGGCCGGAGGAGGGTGTGTATGTTTTATTAATAGGTGACCTATTATGGATTCACATGCTGAGGTTGTCTGAACTCTCATCAGCAGCAGGCAGAGCCCCCCCCCCCTCACCCTCACCCCCCTCACCCCCCCCCCAACCCCCAACCCCCACCTCCCACCGCCTCTTCCTCCTCCCTCTGGGGTTAAAGAGAAACACGTCTCTGTTTCATAATGAATGGCAGCACTTTGTTTTTCTATGTAACCTGAGACAGATGATCATGTTGAGTGGTGCCCCCCCCCCCCCCCTCCACCCCCCAACGTCCATCATCCAATCAGAGTCACCACTGCTGCAGCTGGGTTTATTTATATATATATATATATTTATTTATTTATTTTTATTTGATCAGAGGGGAGAGGATCAGATAGTGATGTCAGAGGTAGTGGTGCATTCTGGGAACTGGCTTTCTCCCCAGTGTCCCCCTCCTGAGAAAATACCCACAGGAACCAGTGTGTATGTGTGTTTGTGTTTGTGTGTGTGTGTGTGTGTGTGTGTGTGTGTGTGTGTGTGTGTGTTTGTGTGTTTGTCGATGCAGACTCTGACTTGAGTAACCACTAACCCGCAGGGACGTGTGTCACAACGGGGACAGCTGAGGTTCCCAACAGACGGAGGTCATCTCAGATTCGGGTGAAGATGTTAAAGCTCCTTCAAAATAAAGGTAGATGTTTGTGTTAAAGCTCCTTCAAAATAAAGGTAGATGTTTGTGTTAAAGCTCCTTCAGAATAAAGGTAGATGTTTGTGTTAAAGCTCCTTCAAAATAAAGGTAGATGTTTGTGTTAAAGCTCCTTCAAAATAAAGGTAGATGTTTGTGTTAAAGCTCCATACAGTATAAAGGTAGATGTTTGTGTTAAAGCTCCATACAGTATAAAGGTAGATGTCCATGTGTAGTGTGATTATAAAGCAGCTCTAGGTTCTATATTAATACTGTGAAAGTATCAAAGCCTCAGTCCACAGAGAAATGCACACAGCCTGGATTCAGAAACTGAGACTTTCTGTCACTTTGTGATGTCACAACTAAGCCTCGCCCCCTCACCACCTGGACCCACCATCCATCCAACAATTTGCAGGATTTGGCTTCTCTCTTCTGAGTGTTTTATTCTGAAATTTGCTCCGTTTTTATTGGATCACTCAGAAAACAGTCAGCCAATCAGAAGAGAGGCTCAGACCCACCTCCTCTGTTCTGATTGGCTGACACCGACCTGTTGTTAGTAGAGCTCCAGAGAGAAGTCTGAGTGAATCATTTAGATTGTTCTGTTGAGGTGTAAAACTTAGGACTTTTGACATTTAGTTAACAAATGTGTTTTTTAAATAACAGGAAGTTGTTCAGGATTGATCACAGATTGATTGATTGACTGGAATTTCCCTGAGCAGCAACTACTGAGAAACCTGCTGTGAGACCGCATGTAATAAAATATAATGTTTCAGTCTCTATCCGTCCCGTGCTGCTCCTCTGGCTGTGGTGGAGACCAATTCTCTCCCAGTTATTGCAGCTGGTGTGTGATGTGATTCTGGGTCAGATTAAAGCGGTTTTCAGAGGCAGAGCTGGCGCTGCAGCCTCGTCTCTGCAGAGAGAAACCCTGCTGCAGCGGGACACATCCACTCGCCACTGGAAAAGACGTCTCGCTTCGTGAACCGAAGGAAGGAAGTTTTTTGGCGTGTTGAGGAGGAGGACGGGAGGTCGTGTTTGTCTTTAGTCGTCGTCTTGCTTCTTTCTACAGAAACCTGAAGCGAACAGCTTGAGTTTATTTAGCAGCTTCACAGGGACACCTTAAGGCTGCAGGAAGAACAAACAACAACAACTATGGCTTTGCACTGTATCTGCTCTAATACAGGCTGAGTGTGGCTCGTTGAAACCAGTCGATTGAGTCTAAAGCCCAAGAATTTGAGGGTTTCTTTACTCTTGGGGTCCCCCTACAGGTGAGGAGTGTAATTCCTCTTCTACTGCTGCAAAAACAAGTCACAACCTGAGCTCCTCATGCACAGTACATGTGGATATGTTGACGAACTGTAGACGACAAACGCCACGTTAATCAGGAAGAACATGACTCACATATCCAGCGACAAGCGACATGGCGAGTGCAGCATCGGTCTTCCTGCATCCTCTCACCGACGAGTAAAAGCCAGTCCACAATGAACTTGCTGAGAACAGTGACCTAGCTACTGTAGGTTAGCAGTGATCCGCTAATGAAGGTCTTGCTTTTTATTAAAAGACACAATTTTTGTTGCCGTGCTTCTTGTCTACGTATGTGAAGCCAGGACATTAAGTTCTTCAGAGACAAAAATGGCTAAAACAAGGAACTTAACGCAGGAAACACGACTGAAGATCCTGATTCTCATCCAGGAAGGTCCAGCTGCCTCCAGATAGTCTGAAAACATTTTCCCATCACTGTGCATGACGCAGAGACAAACAAAAACATGAATCACAGAAAAGCTGAAAAAAGTGTAGATCAAAGTGTAAAATGGGTTAAAAGTTTCTTGACACTTTAACGCTGTTGTTTCTCGTGTCCAGGGCGACAGGACCGGTGACATCATCGTCCCCTTTACGCTTTACAAACACGAAGAGAGTCATCACGTTCACCGCTCTCTGTCGTCTGTTCTTTATTTATCACCACCGTGTCACAGACGAGCGGTCGGGTGAACAGAGTGTGACCAGGTGGATCCAGCAGCACAGCTCAGCCCTTCACATCTGCTCAGCATCTGGATCCGTGGAAACAAGGCTGCGGTTTTCCATGTGTCCCGAGCTGAGCTATACGTCTACATGTGTCCTTCATGTCAGCTGGACAATCCCCCCTTACCCCCCCCCTCCCTGCAAATGTAAGTGACAGGTGAGAGAACAACAGCAGAGTACAAACACCTCCCCTGCCCATCTATGATTTACACTCACTGGAGCTTTGTAAACCAGTTCTTACACATACATTACACACATTACACACATTACACACACACACATTATGTACCTACTATATGCAAGCGTAAAATAGTGCTGTGTGGGCACCGTGCCGTCATCATTTATTCATCCCTCCATCATCCTTCATGAAAAACTGCAGATTAAAAGCATCAGTCTTTCATGAGGCGACTCCTTTCATTTAATGTACAGGAATGTTTTTATGTGGAACCTGAAGGAGGCGGCGGCGGCGGAGGCAGCAGCAGCAGCTGCAGCTGTAGCTGTAGCTGTAGCTGTGTGTCAGCGCCATGTCACACACACAGCAGCACCACACACACATAGACACACAAACACACACACACACACACTGCTAATGCTTCTTATATCACTGTCACGGCTGCTGAAATCACTGTTACTACTATTAATACCACAGTTAGGAAAGTTAATACCACTGTTTTTACTGCTAATACCAGTTACTACTGCTAATATCACTGTTACTACTGCTAATACTACTGTTATGAAAGTTAATACTACTGTTTTTACTGCTAATACCAGTTATTACTGCTAATATCACTGTTATTACCACTAATACCAGTTACTACTGCTAATACTACTGTTACTACTGCTAATACCACAGTTATTAAAGTTAATACCACTGTTTTTACTGCTAATACCAGTTATTACTGCTAATATCACTGTTATTACCACTAATATCACTGTAACTACTGCTAATACTACTGTTATTAAAGACAATACTACTGTTTTTACTGCTAATATTATTACTGCTAATATCACTGTTACCACCACTAATACCAGTTACTACTGCTAATACTACTGTTACTACTGCTAATACCACAGTTATTAAAGTTAATACCACTGTTTTTACTGCTAATACCACTTATTACTGCTAATACTACTGTTAGGCTACTGCTAATATCACTGTTACTACTGCTAATACTACTATTACTACTACTAGTACCACTGTTATGAAAGTTAATACCACTGTTTTTACTGCTAATACCACTGTTATCACCACTAATACCAGTTGCTACTGCTAATACCACTGTTATGAAAGTTAATACTACTGTTTTTACTGCTAATACCAGTTATTGCTGCTAATATCACTGTTATGAAAGTTAATACCACTGTTTTTACTACTAATACCAGTTATTACTGCTAATATCACTGTTGCCACCACCAATACCACTGTTACTACTGCTAATACTACTGTTTTTACTACTAATGCCACTGTTACTACTACTAATATCAATGTTACTACTGCTTATTTTACTGTAATATCACTGTTACTAGGCTGCTGTCATCCCTGTTATTGCTTTTAATTTCACTGTTACTACTGCTAATATCACTATTATTACCACTAATATCACAGTTGTTTCTGCTAATACCACTGCTACTACAGCTAATTATTTAATTCTACTGCTTCTGTTACTATGAGGTTATGTGTGACAGGTTTTGTAGTGGATGCACATCAACGGCCTCATGCAGTAAAATACCTGCTTGATATTTCTGGTGTCGTAATTACTGTTTCAAAACGTGAAATAAGTAGAAAATTGTTCTGTGATGTTGAAAACTTGTTTTGAAAATCTCAGCAGTGACTATAGTTTTTACAGGAATTATGGGATAATTAACTATCTGCATGAATAGACAGTGATTGTGATTTCAGTAGCTACTAAAGCTTAAAGGCCTCGTCGTCTCCGAGTGAGACTCACTTGGTTTATATGATAACACAAACAGTGACACAGATAAATGAGAGCAGCGAGCGATGAGAAGAAGGAATCTTCGCTGCATGTCACCAGAAGTTGATCATTTGTCTTGTGTTAGTGCATCCACCTACGCTGCCGTTAGCCTGTTTGTCGGGTGGAGATAAATTAATTAGGCAGGGATGTGGATGAAAGAGGGTGATCATTTTCCTCTCTCTCTTTGTTTTGTCTCAGTAAATTGGTTGGTTAGAAAGTGAATAGAGAAGGATTATCAGCGTCCCCATTATTCCTTGTGTGGGCAAAACTGTGTGGGAGGGCGGACGTTTTATGATTAGAAACTGCACAAACCCCCAAAACTTTTGACGCTGTGCTTATTTTTTGCCTTCATGGTCCTGATAAAGAAAGAACCGTTTGGTGTTTGTCTATAAAATGATAGTGGACAAAGAGCAGCCATTAATCATGACATAGTCAGCAAATAATGTAACAGCTTAGATAAAAATAACCAAAGTGTGACAGAGTTACAGTATTTTAAGTGACATTAAACTTTGCCATTCAAAGCACCCGGAGGAGGAATCCTGCAGACAAGCATGGCTGATTTCACTTCAGTTTGGTATTTAGTCAAATGTCTTGACATCCACTTGATGGATTAACCTGTAAAGATTCATGGTGATGTGACGGAATGTTTTTGTTAATATAAGTCCTAAATAGTCCTATTTTCCGTCAGCAATCACTTACATGGAGTGTTTCAGCCGTAACACGAGTCTCTCCGTCACTCTGCTCTGCTGTAAACCAGGAGAAAACTTTCCTTGTGGGATACAAGTGTTATCCAATGAGGAGAGAGAACGGCATGAAGGGCTGTGTGTGCAGCCAAGGGATGCATCGCGTGAATGTGGTGACGTAGCACGAGGACCAATAGATGCCTGACGAGGGCGGGGGCTGCTAACTCATGGTGCGTTCATGGAAACTCGTAACTCGTGTTTTCCTTCCTGTGAAGTCATACCGGTTCGATCTGGTACGAGTTCACGGATCGGAAGTTACGAGAGGCCGTTATAGTGAACTTTCACAGACAACAGGACGGTAAAAACACGAGTTACAGGTTGCCTGGAACGCTACAAAGCTGTAGTCGTGACTTGAAGCTGTAACTTACGGTTTCAAAAGCCTGCCTTGAACGCAGCATTAGCCAAAACGACCGAACCGCTGATATCTGCTTTAACTCTGTTGTAGTGTTCGCTAGAAGACGACTCTTATCGACTTATATTAATCCTGATGTTTCCTCCAGCGCCACCATGCGGTTGACTTCTGTGGTTTTGGGTTTTATTGAATGGAATGAGATGAAACTTGTGTTGCTCACATACAACAGTATTGGATTTCCAACTCTGCTCATATTCAAACGTTCATTTTAAAGAAGTAGGAAAAACATTCAAACCTTTAGATGTAAAGTCTCCAAACAGAAAACATGACAGATGTTGTAAACTAGAAGATGTCGTCTGGACCAGTGGCGTCACCAGTGATCAGTGAACAAGGAAGTGGACGATACCAGAACATCTGAGATTCACTTGGGCTCAAAGAGAAACTGATGAAGGTTCAGTCTTCAAAGTTCAGTTTGAACTCACAAACTCTGGACTTTACACAACAATGTACTGTAGACAAAACCTCACACACATGGCTCATATTGTTCATGATAAACAGGATGTAAACTCTAACTATAGTCTCAGAGACGGAAGGACATGAACTTAAGGAGGAGGTGAGTATGAGTCTAACTGCTGACAGTTTAGCTTATTGGTATTTATGAAGCTTTGTTTTGTTTCATTGATGCTTTGGCGACATTCTCGTAATATTCATGTCAACAAAGCAAATTTGAATTTGATATTTATAAAGCACAAAAAAACAGCAGTGAATAAAAGTCCTGAATTCAAAACCGTATTAAATGTAGAAACAGAAGGAAGTTGCTCCAGTGATCAGATGATCCACTGCAGAGGAAATCAGAGGAAGCTTCCACATGTGAGATCATGGATCATTTCATTGCTTTGAGTCAAAACCAGACGTTTAACATGAGAAATGATGTTCATACTGCACCGTTTATTTCTTTCCATTACTGTATGGATTTAGAGACTGCATGTTGATTCTTCTTCAGCACAGTTTCCCAACAAAACACAGTCTAAAGACGACTGGTTTACAGTTCAGATGGAGTTGTGGTTGTACCCTCTTTCTCCTATAGAATGAAATTTGAGTATAGAGAAATGGTGACGTCTGTGGTGTTTGTCAAATGTCTGTCAATTTTTTTCTGTGCTTTGTTTATTATCAGGGAGCTGCCATTGTTGTGTCATTTATAAATATATGTTTCTTAAGTGTGAATTGTTATGTGTATGTTGTGTGTGTGTCGGACTCCATGTGCTAATGAGGATCCTAATAGAAAGAAATTTAAAAAAAAAAAGGATCATTTCATTTCTTTGAGTCATGTCAGACGTTAAATATGAGAATTTTTTTCTGTATGCAGCCGTGAGTTGTGAGGTGTGGGTTTTTGTGTGGATTGAGAGACTGTTGCTTCTTCTTCAGCTTCTTATTCTGCACTTTGCCAACAAAACCCAGCAGCGCAGCAGGAGAGAGAGAGAGAGAGAGAGAGAGAGGGAGAGAGAGAGAGAGAGAGAGGGAGGGAGGGAGAGAGAGAGAGAGTGGGGTACAGAAACGGTGAACAAACACTCAGACACCCAGAGTCGACGCGGCAGCTGAGCTCTGCGCTTCAACTATGGATGTTTGATGAGAAGAGGGACTGAGAGAGACAGACAGAGAGAGAGAGAGAGAGAGGGCTGACGGGCTGACTGAAGCGGACTGAAGCGGACTGGTGCCGGTGGATGTGTGAGTCTGGACCCGGGCTGAGCTGGATCGGTACCGGCCCCGGGGTGAATGGGATTACGCCGGTTGTTCCGTCGGTGCTGGAGGAACCATGCGGCTGCAGAGCTCCCCGGTCCCCTCAGCTGTCCCCCCTGTCCCCCCTGTCCCCCACCACCACCACCACCACCTCCTGCTGCTGCTGCTGCTGCTGCTCTCCGGGTTCTGCAGCGGCACAAGTTTCCCAAGTAACATCAACATAGGTGAGTGAGACGCGGAGCCGAGCGGCGCCACCACACACCGCTCTTTGTTTCATTTTCTGCTTATAATAACGCCTCATCTCTGAATTAAGATCTTTAAACTCCTATTTCTAATCAATAGGCGTTTCCATTCATTTGTATCATACATATATTAATTAGCCCGTGCGTTTATAGTAGGCTAATGACGCACCGTGTGAAGGTTCTGTCAACTCAACAGTGATGTTTCCTTTTCATATCCAACATCCTTGTTCATTTAAAATGTGAGAGTAGATCTGTTTTATTTTTATTTTTTTGGAAGCCAAGGGGTTTTAACAGCAGCACCTGTGAAAGTGATTCATTCCCAATAATCCCCAGATGTTACCAGAATATTCCAGTTGTGACTTTTCTTAACTGTTGTGTTTTGTACAGTTGCAGTCAGCAGCTTTTATTGATGCTCGTAGCCAGGGTTTCCCTCAGTGACTTACACTATATTAGTATTCATATATTCATGCTGTGACTTACAGTATTTTCCTCCAACATAAGCAACTGAAGTAGAATATTGTCATAGTGGTGTGGCAGGTGTGTTCAGGGACTCAGAAATGTTGTTTTTCTCCCACGGAAGGACAAGAATCAGCACCATGGACAGAGTCAAACAGTGTTAGTGAAGGAATCAGCACCATGGACAGAGTCAAACAGTGTTAGTGAAGGAATCAGCACCATGGACAGAGTCAAACAGTGTTAGTGAAGGAATCAGCACCATGGACAGAGTCAAACAGTGTTAGTGAAGGAATCAGCACCATGGACAGAGTCAAACAGTGTTAGTGAAGGAATCAGCACCATGGACAGAGTCATACAGTGTTAACGTAGGAATCAGCACCATGGACAGAGTCATACAGTGTTAACGTAGGAATCAGCACCATGGACAGAGTCAAACAGTGTTAGTGAAGGAATCAGCACCATGGACAGAGTCATACGGTGTTAACGTAGGAATCAGCACCATGGACAGAGTCAAACAGTGTTAACGTAGGAATCAGCACCATGGACAGAGTCATACGGTGTTAACGTATAGGAATCAGCACCATGGACAGAGTCATACGGTGTTAACGTAGGAATCAGCACCATGGACAGAGTCAAACAGTGTTAACGTAGGAATCAGCACCATGGACAGAGTCATACGGTGTTAACGTAGGAATCAGCACCATGGACAGAGTCATACAGTGTTAACGTATAGGAATCAGCACCATGGACAGAGTCATACGGTGTTAACGTAGGAATCAGCACCATGGACAGAGTCATACAGTGTTAGTGAAGGAATCAGCACCATGGACAATGAAGCAAATCGGTACAATGGACAGAACCAGGAGGTGTTAATAAAGGATCCAGCACCATAAACAGAATGCTACAGTGTTAATGAAGGATTTGGTACCATGGACAGAGTCGTGCAGTGTTAATGTATGATGCAGCACCATGAACAGAACCACAACGTGTTAGAGTAGGAACCAGCATGCTGGATGGACTCGTGCAGAGTAATTGTCTGAATCAGCAGCATGAACGGAGTCCTGTCGTGTTAACGAGGGAATCAGCACCACGGACAGAGACAAATACAGTACTGTTGTTGAATATTAACAAGTTGTGTGGCTCTTGTGTAGTTAAATCTGTGTTTTTCTGCTGTCTGATGAGTATACAGGCTACAAGTACATACCAGGATTTACTCTGTGTGGCCAATACTGTAATATTCTTGTAATATAGGTCTACTGCTTTCATCTTCTGTCATGGTGTAGTGTTGTGCCAGATTTAAAAAGTGGCAGTTGCTTTTCTCAGAGCCGGTGGCGATGTGGACATTGTGTCCGTTTAATCGATATAAACAGCATAAAACCTTGAGTTAATTCATTTAGTTCATATACAACATAAAGTGTCTGATATCGTATTTGAGAAGCTGGAACTACAGGGTATTTGTCGTTTTTGTTGTAAAGAACTGAATGAAATGACAGATTGGTTATCAAATCAAGCAAATGTATTTTCTGTTGATTGATTAAAAGGCCGATTAACATCCACCAGCTATAAGTCTCTACAGTATCTGCATGGGGATCGTGTGTTTAATGGTTCCTATTATTCCTTCTCTGGGATCTTGCCGCCCGTGGGAGCTGGTAAACTGTTCCATGTATTCGTCATCATATTTCACTTGATATATTTCCACATAACCACTAATAATTGCTCTCTACACTGAAGCTTTTCCTGCAGCATTGGGCTCTGATTCTAACGCAGCTTCATTTATTGTTACAAACTCAGATTAATGGAAAATATAATCAGGCGGATAAGACAAGAGAGGATTTTATTCAGAGCTTCTTTAGCTGCAACTTGAAAGTGATGTACACACTCATGCATCAGCAATTATAGTCGAATTATATTCTGCATATTTTACCCTGAAAGGGGCCAGCCTGTATAATGAGTGGTTTTTACTGTAAGCAATTTCTTGTGCTTACAGTGAATATTTCTGTAATGAAGTAGCAGTACTGTACTGTGGTACTGCTACTTTTACTTGAGTAAAACATCTGGATATGAAGAATCCCTTCTGCCTGTGCACCATATCTGAATGGTGACTTGTCCCTTTGATAAGAAGATTTTTGTTTTTAGAGGATATTACCATGGTGAGAAATAGGTGGGATGTTCCATTTAGATAAGATCATATAATACTACAGCATGTATTATATGATTATATAATATCTCATTGTGCTGAAAAGTTCTGCATTCAAACATGTAAAAAAAAAAAAGTACAGAAGTATTGTCAGCAAAATGTAGCCTACCTTAAGTTTTAAAAAGTAAAAGTGGTTGTTCTGCAGAATCACTCGTGTAAGAGCTTCTATTATTATATGTATGGTGTTACTGGACTTTAATTATTGATGCATCACTGTGTACGCAGCATTTTAATGTTGCAGTGGGTTGAAGTGAATGATCTGAATAATTTCATATCCAGTTGTGTTGTTTAAATGTGTTAAGTGTCTTAAAGCACACGCACATCCCCTCGGCATAAACAGATCAATCAGTTGTGTTTCCTGTGTCAGTATCAATAATTAGCTACAACACAATGCTTGAGTCTTTCAGATCATATCAGCTCTTTTATTCCCATTTGAACCTTGGCTGCTCTTCTCAGTGTGGCTCAGGTGTCTGAGGGCTGCAGAGCATGTCACTGCCCCCAAATTAAATTATGATGCGATTCATCGAACCACTGGTCCAAACTCCCGCTGCAGTATTTTCACCTCTCTGGTTTTGGTGCTGATGTTGAACTAACCTGTGCTTCACCAGAATAAATGTCCTCCTGCAGTCCGTGTGCGTCTGACCCTGCATACCAACCAACCAACCAACCAACCACTGAGCATCAGCACTAAAAGTCAGTAACACGGGCTTCACTTGGGATGTGTTTATTGAATCAGCTCGGCCTTCTGTCAGAGCAGATGGACTGCTTCCAGCCTTTATAACTCTGATGAATAAATCATATACTCTTCCAATAATATCCCTATATAAAAAAATCCTCATATTGTCTTGTTAGCGGTTTCCAATGTGCTAGGTGAAATAAGGTGTTATTTTACCTTCAATATACAGCTTTTTTTTCTTTTGAGTTATTCTTACAGTGGCCCTGAGAGTTCAGACAACACCTGCGAACAGACAAAACACGAACATCATCACCAGTCTGACAGCACATGAGCTTGGATGCACTGAATTTATGAAGACAGCTCGTCATCTCCTGTTAAGTGTTGTTGTTGTTGTTGTTGTTGTTGGAGAATAATCCTAACATGAGATTGTTTTGTTCTTTGGAAATTCATTATCATCATGACTGATTATTTGATGCTTACGTGTTGTCAAACTGATTGTGTTTTTCCTGAAGTTGCTGCTTTTACCTCCAATATTAAATAGGCCTGTATAAAACTCATCATGAAATGAAAAAGTCATTTAGTATAGGCAACAATAATCTAACCAGCACATCAGTAAAATAAGTGGCTAAATTTAGGTTTGTTTTAGTCCAGTATCCTTAAAAGAACTTATTTATTTTTATTTAGCATACCGGTATATTTTAGTTATCACATAAGAAGCTTTTATTTTGAAGGCGTAACGTCAGAATGAGACGTAACCATAGGGACGTAAGGTTGTGAGTCCGCGGAGGTGTTCCTGTTTGTGTCGTAGCAACACAAGGTTGTCATGTATCATCATTTATCATGTGAAAGGTCAGTTTAACATTTTTGAACCGTTTAAAGACGAGTTTAATATCCGTAACACCATAAATCTGGTTAATAAGAAACAATCAGCTCACAGTCATACTGTACACCAAGTGATTTGATTGAAGCGGAGTGAGGTGGACTGTTCACTACATGTATCACTCCGCAACGGCCGTCTGTAACGGTTCATAAACGATTTGAATGTAACGGTGAGTGGTCAAAAAACCGTCTAAATCCTACTTTTATAAACTGGTTGTGTTGGTCAGGAAAATGTTTGCGTTGTTTAGTAAAGTTAATAACTTTTTAGCTAAGATGGGGTTCGTCAAAGATATTTTTTTTTACGGTTTATAAACCGTCTTTGGGTTAGTTACTACTGCTAGATGCTAGCAACGGAGCTAGTAACTTACTAGCTTCGTTGCTAGCATCTTTTGCTAAGCTAACGTTAACGGTACAGTAACTTCTGGTTGCACTGGTCGCTGTTTGGGGAAATTCAGTTGTTTCCCCGTGAATTTAGTAACGAGTTGACTCCAGATTTCAACAGGTTTGTTAAGTGTCTATTGTGCAGTATTCGAGAAAACCCTGTTTTTAAATTTTAATTTAATGCTTCAATCGGAGCAGATGAGGGATCTGAACCAGAAGAATTAGCCTAACGTTAGCAAAGTAAAGCAAACATCCTCAGCCTGGCTTTTTCATATTTTATCTCAATAATGTTGTAGGTTACATCCATCTGTCCTGTAGTTTTTTTTTTCTTATACTTGTTTGCTATTTTAGATTCATGAATCTATTTTATTGTGTCCTGTACCATTGTTGATAAACGAGATAAACATTTTCCCTGTGTTGTAAATCATGTAGAGAGACTAGTCAAAAACATTTAGAAAGGCTTAATTTTGTGTTTTTAAGACATAAAAATTGGAGGTTTTGCCAAATTCATTAAAGGGCCAGGAGTCTTTGACCTTTACATTTACAAAACAACTCAGCAAAGACTTCCTGTTGCACAGACTAAGGCATGTTGACGTCAGCCAATGCACTTTAAACACGTATACCAGTCACTTTTAATATTGTATCCTGGTTTTAGCACTTACGCGTCAAAAAGCAAGACAAAGATCTCCTAAACAGCTCGACTGGGCAGTTTGATTACAAGCTGCAAACAAACCTCTCAGAAACAAAATACTATCTGACAACAGCCATCCTCCTCTGCATCAATACTTTTAGCTATTGTCAGGACAAAGGTTCAGAGTCGGCTGTGCAAAGAAAAACATCTACAGAAAAGCATTCACTCCCGTTACTATAAAATATCTTAATCAGTGAGGACAGACAGTCTTTGTATCTATCTATTCTCTCTCAGCCCCTTACCTGGCGCTCGTTTTCCTTTAACATTAATGGTGTAAATGTATTTTTGTGTGACTTTGATGTTTTGTTTTTTTATTGAACATGATTTCTTGCACATAAGCCAAAGATAAATGTCTGTCTTATGCAAATGGTAGATGAGAAAGTATTTTCTATTCTAAAACTAAAAAACATTTACTTTACCCTCATTTATAATAAATATCAGCCACAAGTCACATTATAAACAGTTATTTTGCTCATAGGAAGTAATAACCTGTAAATGTGTGTGTGTGTGTGTTGAACAGGAGGCCTTTTCCCCACCGGCTCCCATGAGTACGAGGTGTTTCGTTTTGCTCTGGCGCAGCACCAGGACATCCCCAAGCTGGTGCCGCAGGTCGACATGGTGGACACAGGGAGCAGCTTCGCCATGACCTACGCCTGTAAGTCCACAAACAACCTCTGAGACGCTGAAAGCTCTGGTTTTAAATGGCATTGACATAAAACTGTGGTTTTCCATCCAAACATTCACTGCTGTGTTCAGATTGGATGGCTTTTCTGGACATTTAGCTTCATGAGGTCCTGTTTTCTGATAATGGATGAATTCATTATGGTAGAATTCAAATATCAACAACACAGCCAGCCAGATGCAGTATGTGAACCCCAGGAGCTGCTGTGTTTGGTAAAGCTGAACTATGTCTCAATGCACAGCTGTAGACGCAGCGCTGTGAGGCTACAGAGATGTCGTGAACATGCTTGTTTCCCCAAAAGTCATATTTTATTCCTTCATCTTGTCGGCAACAGTCAGAGTAGCAGTAGCAGCCATGTTGTTTCCAGGTTGTTGTGTCCGTCTCATTCTCATGGAGACGATATCTCGGTGAAGGATGTTCACTTGGACTCAAGGATGTAGAGATCAGATTTTGGTGGTTGATGGTCTTGTGAATGCAAGATCTCAAGAGCAAGCGTCATGTTTAATTCTATTATGTGATGATTTGTTTTTATTTAACGTGGCAGTTGTCGTGTCGGTTCCTTCAGCCTGTACAGTCACTACCGTCGTCTCAGGTGATGTATCATGTTGTTTCCTGGTGTACTTTTGGTTTTGGATGGTGAAGTCTTGTTCAGGTGTGTAGTCCATGGCACCTCAGGCTGTGTGTGCTGCAGGTCGTTCTCACCGTCACGGGTCGATGAGTCGCTCCTCCAACTTCCAGACTCCATTCAGCAAAGCAGGGATTGAGGGACAAGGGAAGTAAATGAGGGTTGGCTTTAAAAAAAGAGCAGACAGCTGCAGTAAATGGACGTAAAGACTGGAGGGAGCTCGGCGCTAAATGGACTCTGGCTCCGGGGAGAGTTGAGTACAGTAAGTAGCTGTGGAGAACAATGTGCTGACCTTGTTTTGTTCTGGATTCAACCAGCCCAGCCTCATTACACCTGTGTTTAAATCTGCATGTGTAATAATGACGCTTGGTTTAACAGGCCGACATTAGTGGTGACTCCATCTGAAAGCTGGCAGATTCAGGCTGGCGCCCCAGAATGGCAGGGATGCTGAGGTCATTACTCAACGTCTCCTCCTGACACCAAAAAGACTGTACCTATGAATTATTTAGATTTCATTTATATTTTCCGCAAGACTTCTTTAAATTAAGGTCTTTTTTTTAATTCTCTGCAAATGGACGTCTGGTGTTATTTAGGGCTGCAACTAACAAATACTTTCATTATCGATTAATTTGTCGATCATTTAAACGATAAATCGATTAGTTGTTTGGTCAATAAAATGTTGAAAAATGTCAATCAGTGTTTGTCAAACCACCAGACGATGTCCACAAGCCAAAGAGAGACTCAGTTTATTGTCATAAAGGAACAAAGAAACCAGAAATATTCACATTAAAGAAGCTGGAATCTGAGAATTTTAACTTTTTTCATCAAAACCTAATGAAACCGATCATTAGATTATCAAAATAGTTGACCATTAATTTAATAATTGATTATTGTTTGATTAATCGATGAATTCTTGCAGCAAACACTGTAATTCCTCTGTTCAGCATTTTATTAGCAATAAAACCACAGTTTATATCAAATAACACAGAGGAAATTTTGAAAACTGTTCCTAAATGATGTAAATGTTGTGTAGTCTTTTATCTTCCTGACCGTTTTTCATCACATTATTTATTCTATTATATCAGTAAGAGACGTAAATCGTTAGGAATAAATGTCAGAATTTTATGTCTTCAGGTTTCATCATCAAACCTTCAGACTGTGGTGAGGCTGGGACCTGAACGAGTCCTGGCAGAGAGATTCTGGATCTTGGCCTGATTCTGGAAACATTTTAAAAAACAATAGAAAAAGTTTTAATGGTTTAATATAAACTTCACCCCCAGGCTTCAGCTGCTGCGTCTTCAAGATGAAAACTGAATATTGCTGCGTCTTGTGGAGGTTTTAGTGGCGATTTGAGCTCCGATGTTCCTTAATGACGTGCGCTCACGTTTAGGTTTTACAGCCCAGCGGCGGCTGCTGAGTCCCAGAACGTGATTCAAGCTCGTGGCTGATTGTGTTTTGTTTTTTTTCATCAACAAGTATCATAACAAGTGTCATCTGCACGGGAGGAGGAGGAGGAGGAATCTGACAGAATCTATTCCTTTGCTTTGGTCTGATTGGAGGTTTGATAGTGAAAGAGTTTTCAGGAAGTTTAACCCGACTAGAGCTGCAACAATTAATCAGTTATTAAATTAATCGTCAACTATTCTGATAATCTAATAATCAATTTGAGTAGTTTTTTAAAGAAGATAAAGTCCAAATTCTCTAATTTCAGCTTCTTAAATGTGAATATTCCTGACAGGAAGTTGTGTTTCCGCTCCATTCACTGTCTTCACGCTCTTCATCCACAATCCTCCTGGGTCACAACTAATCTCATATAATAATAGAGTTAGTATAGAGGAATCGTTTGGACGGAACTGTTTGTTTTCTTTTTAATTTACAACCTCTGAAAAAAATCAATTCCAAACGGAGAAAGATGATTTTCACACAGGTTTGTCAGTTAATCATTTCCATTTCTACACAGGAAACGGTTCATTTTGAAATTATTTCCATCTTTTATTTCCCCCCCGGATACTGAATCGGAGTAAAAGTTATTTCCCTGTTGTTATGACAGTGACGTCTTTGCTCTTTTACACTGAGCCAAACAAAACAAAACCCACATGACCTCACCAGCACCATGCTGTGTGTCTGTGTGTGTCTGTGTGTGTCTGTGTGAGTGTTAGTCAACATGCTGAGTAAAGTGATGCAGGTATTAAACCTTTGTGTGGTCGTTAATGTTATGTTAATGGATCATTATTGAGCTGCCGGCCAATTAGAGTCACCTGTGGCCAGATGTGGGTTCAGTCCAGTTGTTTCCTGATGAGAACGTGTCCTGTGTGTGTGTGTGTGTGTGTGTTTATGTACGTGTGTGTGTGTGTGTGTGTGTGTGTCAGTCTCGGTCTCTGCTCTCACACATGTTTGTTTTTGTAGCTGCTCTGCTCCAACTGTGGAGTCGGTCTCGCAGGAGGCAGAGCTCAGTCTGTTTTACATTTTACACAACAACAGACGAGGGAGGAAACAAGGTTAAGCTTCATTAGTGACAAAAAAACATCCACCCCAGAATGAGATTACATAAGCAGACAGAGGGAGGAGGGGGGGCGTCGTAGTGAGAGAGGAGAAGAAGAAGGAGAGAGGCAGTGC
The DNA here is from genome assembly GCA_030347415.2 of Decapterus maruadsi. NCBI lineage: Eukaryota > Metazoa > Chordata > Actinopteri > Carangiformes > Carangidae > Decapterus > Decapterus maruadsi. The sequence continues at coordinate 1,570,404 of CM064907.1, read as the reverse complement.
AGTGTTTATTTTACCAGTGAATCCAAAGAAATTATATTTAAAATCATCCAAAAATACCAACTAAACTCAACTTGTGTATTAAATCCAACCTGTTTGAGCACATGTTACAGTTCAGTCAGTTTAAAGTGACGTCCCTGCGGTTTCACTTTGTGTGACAACACAACACACCTGTGCTCACATGTTGTGTGTGTTAATGATGAACAGACTCATATACAACAACACGATCAGTTTAAACAGTTTATGTCTAAAATCTCTGCAGGACCCGGAGCCACAAGCTGCAGGATGGATGAGCTGTGGTCGACGGTCGATACTGAACTCGTTTTAGATTAATTCATTTTTAAAGAGCCAGAAGATTCACAGAAAACCTGCAGCTAGACGATTATTCCAGTTCAGCCAGAACAAGGTGGATGGGTAACCTGCAGTCCAGTCGGGATGCAGCTTCACAGCAGTTTATCATTAATAACAGAAGGACTGTAACACCTGGGACAGCTGCACAAAACACCTCAGGGTTTTTGTGACTTTAAAGGTTGGATTTCTCTGTAGTGACCTTCACGTGAACGGAGATGCTTCCTGAACTCTGTCGTCCTCCAGCTTCACTTCCTCAAAGACACACTTCATATGAGTCTTCAAGATTTATCGTGTTGAGACTTCCTGTGTTTATTTTTAAAGACGAAGAAGAGAAAACAAAAATAGTTTTCATCTATATTTAGTTTGTCTGGATCAAACTACATCATCACGCCCTGGTTCTGGTTTTTCTTAGTGTTAAACAGTTTTGGATCAAACAACTTGGTTTGGTTTGTTGCTGTGTAAAAGCAGTTTTGGATCAAACTTTCAAACCTTTTACAAGAATGTGTGGTGGTTCCCTCGGGGTGAGCCGTACTCAGTTAGAAACTGCCCATGCCTAGTAAATAACGTGACCAGTCCTTGATCCACTCCAACTCCTGGTGTCTCCACTGTTCGAGTTGAGCGCTCGACAGAGGTGTGACGTGTGAGCAGAGCAGAGCCGTGAGCTGCTCAGAGCTACGCTACGGAGGCTCATGGGTTTGCCTCATCAAACTCATCAAATGCACAATCCAACAACTCCACAACGCTCTGGTGGACAAGTTGTGACCTGCACATTCACCACGCTATGAGATAATAACACAACGTTACCACACAGAGTTGTTTTAAAGGGAAATTCTTGCAGGTTGAGTTTGATGAGGGAAACCGAGAAATCCCATGAGCCTCCGTAGCGTAGCTCTGAGCAGCTCACTGCTCTGCTCCGCCATTCTAAAAATAGCTTGCACCGACAATTAAAGGTAACGAACCTACTGCTATGACTATAGGGATTATGGTGATGGGCCAGTTGAACTATCCCTTTGACGATTTCTCGTGCAGCTCTATGTGTACTACTAGTGAATAGAGTGTAGTTAGTGTGAAGTGGATTATCAGAACAGTCTGTGGTGTTTTCCATCCAGTAGCTGCTGAGATGTAAACGTCGGGTTGTGATTGCTTCAGCTCCAGAGGACGGATGTGTCGAGTGTCGAGTGAACCACGGTCCACGGCCGACGGTCGACAGAGGCAGCGCACCGAGAGAGAGAGAGAGAGAGCTCTCGTTCTGTTTGTGTCATCTTCATTATAGTGAATGACACACAGGAATAATGCCGAGGCAGCTGCCTGTCTGAGCCGCCGTCACACAGTCGCACAGTCGCACAGCCCGTCATGTGGACAGTCAGTCGGTGACTAACCCGTGATGTGTCTCAGATCTGTCAGACTGTTTGTTGTGTTTTTATCGGAGGCCTGGAGCCTCAGAGAGTTCCTACGTTTCAACTCCCTCCTCCTCCTCCTCCTCCTCCTCCCCCTCCTCGTGTCCTCATGTTTATCAGCAGCTCCACTTTGCTTACGTCTTCATTTGTTCACCAGATTATTCTCATTTGCATATATTTCATGCTCCTCTTTCTCTTCCCTTAATGTTTCGTCCCCTGGTTTTGTCTTTGCCTCCTGCTAATATTTTTTTGCAGACCCTGCATCTGCACTGTTTGTTTCCCTCTTTTATCTGTGCACAGTTGAAAGCCGCCGCCGCTGCTGCTGCTGCTGTTGTTTACTGTTCACTATCTAACACTTTCAGTTTGTTTTCTCATTTAAGCTCTTATGAGAGACTCTGCGGCTGAGACTGGGAGACAAGAGTTTCAGAGAGTCGCTCCAGCCGACTTGTGTGTTTTTATTGAGGAAGGAGGACAGAGGTCAGGAGCTGTGGACTCACTGTAGACCACCAGAGTAGAGAGAGGGAGAGTCTGAATCTTAATGAATGTGTTGCTGCAATAATAAACACGTCCTATTATGAAGGAACCCAAATGGAGCGAGAGGCGCTTTGGCAGTGGGACTGGCCGTGGCAGCGAATCAGACTGAACTGAATGGAGGTGGACTGAATAGACGTGAATAGAAGTGAAATTGGGAGAGAGGGGAGGTAGAGCGAGCTCTGCAGTCTAATAGAGCATGTAACAGGGTTTTGAATGGAGCTCTAACCCGAGCGTGACCCCGTGTTAACACAGACTCGCAGGCTCGGCTCGGCTGCTTATGGCTTCATGAACTCACACCAGGCTGCACATTTACACACACACACAACAAAACAAAGCTCAGGATGGAGCCAGGACAAAATACTGCATCTTTATTTTTTGAATGTGAAGTTGAAGTGGGTTTGAGCAAGAAGAGTTTCTGTCTATTCCTTTTCACATGCTGCTTCCATCAGCGATTTCATTTCCATGTTTTTCCATATCCCGGTTTGTTAACTTGTTTCTCGCCTGTACACAACATTTATGGTAGACAGCCTGCCCGTCCTGGGCCCAGTCCAGTTCAGTTCAGTTCAAAAGGTTTAATCTGGATCAATATTATCCAGATTTTGAAATCCTTTGTTTTTTCATCCAGGACCACCAGGGCCCAGTTGTTCAAAAGGTAATCTAATCGTATTTTGGATAATGGATCGGATCAAATCTTGAAAATGGGTTCTGATATCGGATTAGATCACTTAATCCAGTTTTGGTTTTAATCTGGATCAAAACCTCAGTTTGTGTTGTTCAGAACTTTTTAGTAGGATCGAAAAAATCTGGATTATTTTGATCCCAACAGTTTGGTGGATTCAAGGTGGATTCAGGAGCAAAATGTGATTTTAAATAAATTCAAACTGGTCCAATAAACACGATTTATAATATTTTGCACCTGATTTTTAAACCATCACAGTGATACGTAAATAGAGTTAACTTTTGATCATTCCACAATTGAAGAACTTTTCCCCAACTACTGGATCCTCTTAATGCGGATTTCTAGACATTTTGGACCAAGCGGCGCTACAAACAAAAACCTGGACAAATATGTGGATCAGAGTGAGGTTCTCTGGAGCCGTGTCTTGTCAAAATCAAGTCAAAATCTTTGACTTAACTATGAGGATAATCAATTGGCAATTTAGCACGTTTACCAGCGCCACCTGTATGCAGCAGGATGAAGGGTTGACAGATGGTGAAACGCTGTTGAACACCACAACAATAAGAGACTACGGCGGGTCCAAATGAGACTCCATAGCCTTGTTAATTAATGGGAAACACTGTATCATTATCTCCGTCGATTAGCCAACTAATGGCCCTAAAAGTCAGCTATTGGTCGACCAAGACAATCTGAAATTGGTCGAGGGCAGCCCGTGTCCTCTCCAGATGAATCCGATTGGTCGACCTCCTCTGCATCTGCAACCTCTTTGAATTTGCATATTGAATATAAACTCTGAGCAGCAGCTGCATGAGCACGAGGTTAACAAACACTTGAACTCACCACGGTCCCAGAGGTGCAGATGAAGAGGATGAAGAGGAGGAGGAGGAGGAGAAATGAAGTGTTGTTCCTCCTCTTCCTGAGTGCCAGAGCTTCCCTTATCAGGAGCGTACAGATTGAGACAACAGAGGGACAGGACATGAACGCCCTCTTCCCCCCTCCCTCCCCCCTTCCTCTCCCCACAGCTGCTGGTATTTATTGTTTATTGGTGTAAAACATTTTTTAAAAACGGTCTTGGAGACATTTAGGCGGGAAGCCCGGTGGAAAGAGAAAGAGAGAGAGAGAGAGAGATAGTGGATTGCTGGTGACTTTTCACCCTTGAGGACTCGCTCGTCGTTACACGCTCAGTTGGACGCCTCAAATGTGAAAAGGATAAAGTGTGACGTAAAAAGAAAGAGAGACGGAGAGCTGTGTGCATGTATCGTTGCCTCCTGGAAAGACGTTTATCTTCAGCAACACAATTTGGCGAAAAATAATAAGAAACAAGTGGAGCCGACAGCAGCGGAGAGGAGGAGAGGGGATTATCTTTAATTGATAATCATAATCTCTACTTTCATGTCGGACAAATACGAGCGGCATCAGATGCCAAAATAAAAGGGAGGAAACAATAGAAGCTCTGTGTTTCCTCTTTTACCCTCCGATGCTTAAAGTTCATGACAACTGTTTGGTTCCCAGCAGCAAAACTTACTTTCAGCACCATCAGGGCTCCAGACTGCGACTAAACGCTCCATTTTTACACTCACATACCATCAGAGTGTAGATTAACAGATTAAGTGTGCCATGTTTAGTGATAAACTGAGAGGACGCAAATTTAACTTTGAATCCATTTTTTTTAGTTTTATTCACACCTGTAAACAAGCAGCCATAATTGTATACACAAAATATTTTAAGGATCTATTAATATAGGACCAATTATTAATCCCCCAATCCAAGTTTGAATTCTTTCAGTGGTTATTTGTCATCAATACCAAATGTTTAAGTTTATTTTAGTCTTTTTTCTTTAACAAATGACATGCTAACATTTAAATACCCACCAATTAAATGTTTCCTTCGAGTTGCGCTGATCTGCCGACACAGTGCCTACACAATCTCTTTTGGAAAGCGACAGTATTCAGAAATATTTATGATTAATTAATTGTGGTATTTAATACTGCGGTTAATTGTGAAAACAAGTAATCGTCGTGACGATCCTTACCGACGAGTCTTTTTGTCCATGAGGGGACCGGTAGTTTGTGGCAAAGACACTTTGTCTCTTCTTCAGCTGAAAACAGGAAAACACAGAGGTGGATGATTTCAACCCACTTTACCACTTTCACTCTCTGTGATTCGACTGCAGAGTAAACACTTGGCAGTTTGTGTAGCTCATACACACAGAGGAACACACACACACACACACACACACACAGAGGAACACACACACATGGCTGATTTGTCGCCTCTGGAGTGAAACGTGTTGAATCTCTGTGGACGTCTAAAATGTAAATGTGTACACGAAGGCAGCAGAGACGAGTCAGACAGGTGGGATTTAAACCTACGACTCAGCCTCCATATCTGTGTGTGTGTGTGCGCATGTATGTGTGTGTGCGCGTGTGCGTTCGTTCCAATTCTCAGCAGGAGATTATTGCATTGATGCCTCAGAGCCAACAGTTGCCTAAATGACTTTAGATTTGATGCGTGTGTTCTTATGTGTGAATCACCAGTGCTGTGTGTGTGTGTGTGTGTGTGTACGTGTCTGTGTGTGTGTATCACCCTGAGGAAGGCAGCCATTTAATCTATTATTCAACATCTCTACTAAACACATTAATTAGAGCCTGAGGTGGAGATCGGTGCTCGGTGCCATTCAGCTCTCTGGGAGCTGGTTGGGGAATGAATACCTTATATCTCCTCTGTGTGTGTGTGTGCGCGCGCATGAGTGTTTGTGTGTGTGTGATGTGAGGATGGGATCATCAGCATGTCAGAGTTGAAGCCTCAGTGTTTGTTTTTTTTGTTCCTCAGCTCCAGCAGCATCCGAGCGGTTCAGGTCGTCTTAGATCAGGGATCTCCAGTGAAAATGGCCGAGAGCTGCTCATGTTTTGTGACATTCATTCTTTACATTCATGAAACTAGACTGTGTTTCCCACTCTTCATGAAAATAGTTTGTTTTTAGCCTCCATACTGATCTGAAATTATTACTTTCAGGTGTTGTCCCTCTTTTATTAAATATGAAAGGAGGCTGGAAATCACACAACACGTCTGTTCTGATGATGATGAAATGTGAGTTCCTCTTCTATAAAACATATTCTACATCTCGGTATAGAGCTCTGAGGAGAAACAGCTGGACGGGGAACCCAGTGTTTCCCAAACCACCAGATGACAAACATCTTGTTTTGTCCACAAACCAAAGAGAGACTCAGTTTATTGTCATTTACAGGAACAAATAAACCAGAAATATTCACATTTAAAGGTGTACAGAAAAGAAAACTAAAATTGAGCCACTCTGGGTCATAAAATTAGTGTAAAAACTCATCTAAGAGACGATGTAGGCCAAACTTTGTGCAAAATTCTATTTTTGAGTAAATCCGGGATCCATTGGACAATGCAGGCGCACGGATTATACGTCAGCCTGCTCACGATTCAAAAGCCACTGATATTGGATCTGTCATCCGTCATTCAAACGTCTTTAACACGCACACACACAGAGCTCGGACCCAAGCTTTGAATATTATTGACCAATCAAATCCGTTAAATTTACTCGGGTAAAGTCGTGTTGCAGCTCGGCACAACCCGGCGCGACAAACGGAACAAACGGCCATTTCTGTACACCTTTAAGAAGCTGGAATCAGAGAATTTTTACATTTTTATTTTCTTTAAAAACTACTCAAACTGATTATTAGATTATCAAAATTGTGCAATTAATTGATTTATTGTTGCAGCTCTAGTCCCCCGTTAAGCTTAAGACAGACACGATGAGTAGAAACTGTGAATTCACCGTGAGAAAGGAGATGAAATCATACAAGGAATCAGCGTCTGTCCGTGACCTCTTCCTCTCCCCCGTTTGGCGTTTTGTGATGTTGGCGGCCGTCACTGACTCCGCTCCACCCGGTGTCGCTTCAGATCCAAAGAACTGCAAATATAAGAAGAAGTCACTCTCAAGTGTCTTTGTGCTGCGTTACAGCTCGAGCTGTTTCTGGCCGAGTGACAGCGAGACGTGTCGCCGCGGTGACAGAAACGCAGGACGAAGTGAGTGAAACAGTGACCTGATCGCTGAGAGTGTGTCTCTGGGCCGTCCCTGCTCCATCAGAGATGGGAGGAGGGAGGAGGAGGAGGAAGATGATGATGATGATGATGTCCCCACGGTTACCTGCTGATACCCTTCTCTGCCCATTCCTGCTCTCTCTCCCCGCCACAGACGGACAGATCGGCGGTGTGTGGATAGACGGAGCGATGTGTCAGGAGGATGAGCAGCTCTGTGGGGAGACGCGGCGGCCTCAGCTGTGGGCCCCGTGGCGCTCGCCGTCGTCTCTGGGCTGTGTTTAAATAAAGCTCTGTCTAAAAGCCTCAGGTGGTGAGGAGCGAGATGTCGGGCTGGAAGACCCTCGGTGGGGGCGCGAGGCGAGGTCAGCCACGGCGGCGAGCGACGTTCATCTTCATTAATGTTACTAGTTACGAGGTCTGCTATCAGTCATCACATCAGAGCTGACAGTTTACCTGCAAATCCTCCCATAGCAGCTTGAACCGAGCCGTCTTCTATCAGAGACAGGCGTCTACATGAGACGGGCTTTTATTTAATTTAAGAAACATATAAGATGCATAACTCAGTTCAGGTCGGACCACAGGCTTCCTTTTTTTTCTCTTTTTGCCGCCTTCAGGCCATGTTTACACGACAACACTCGTGGGTGTAGACAACAACATTTTTTTATCGGATTGGCTTTTTGTTTAGACGGCAACAGCGTTTTTGGGGCTTAAAAATGCAAAAAAGTTAAGTCCTCTCCTGTCTAAAGGGTAAAAATGCAAAAGTCTGCTCCGATCAGCTCTGGGCCGCAGAGAGAGAATGAAAAAATATAAAATGAATTTACACTTTTGGACGGTTTATTTAGGAAATTTTGCCACTTCTGTCTGTGCATCTTCCCAGCGCTGCGCAATTGACAGGCAGGTCCACAAGCGTAAAAGAGTAAAAAACACACATTACTGGTTAGGGATGTGCATGGGTACTCGAGTAGGCAATCTGCTACTCGGTTATGAATTTATTTCGGTTATCCTAGGATTAAAATCAAACTACATCATCATGTCATGGTTCAGCTTTTTGTAGTGTTAAACAGTTTCCGATCAAGCAACGTGATTTTCTGCTGTGTAACAGTGTTTTTGGATCGAGCCTCTGACTTTCAAACCTTTCACAATAATCTGTGGTGGTTCCCTCGCCGTACGCCGTCGGGAGGGAGACGACAGGTCTCATCAAGTCTGGTAGAAAATATGCTTTCAGTTTACAAACGTTCAGAAACCTTCCCAGTGTGACGGCCTGCTGCCTATAGGGCCTGTGTGTGTTGTCTTTGTGGATTCCTGTGCTTCATGTTGTCTGCAGGTCGGCCGTGGGTGTGGCTCTGGCGCCAGTGGGCCTGGCCAGTCTCGTGGTGTCTTAAGCCGGACGTTGCGTCCTCCTCTTCCTCTTTCGGCTTCACCCGGCTCCAGAGGGAGGGCTGTGTGCTGCTTTTCTCGCTTTTTTCATGACCAATTAGGTAACTTGTGTGAATCGTTCAGATCCGACGAGTTTTTGTTTTTGAGGAGGGGGGGCTCAGCATCTCATCTTGGGTCACATTATGTCCATTACACACTGAATGAAACATTTATTCCTTATTCGAAACATTTATTCTAATAGTAATAATCATGTATGTAATCATAATGTAATTTATGATGTAATGAATGAATGAATGAATGAATGAATGAATGAATGAGGGGATCAGGACCAAACATCTACTTTATACTGTATGGAGCTTTAAGTGGCTGCACTAGTGATGAATAGGGATGGGTCCCGAAATCCGGTTCCGATTCTGGAACCGGAATCGAAACGCCAAAATTCGAGAATCGTTTAAAAATGCGCATTTCGGTTCTTTATTTCGGTTCCTGGCAGTCACTCACACACATGTCACACAGCTGATGAACGGTGATTAATGTTATCAGTTAACTGTCTCAAAACCAGTTTTATTTTGAAAATTGACCGGATTCGGCTTTCTTTTTCCTTTTTTTCCCCTGCGGTCGGGTTGTGAATTAATTAATTAATGCTCGTGAGTCCGGCCGTGTTGGGTCCGAGATTCAATCAACATGCTGCTCTGGTTTTACCGTTACTACCGGCAGTCTGCCCGTTTATCACCGATAAACCCAGTAGATGAAGAGGGAAGTGACTGAGTGGGTTGGTGGCGTGGAGCGGTGCGCCACTCTGACTGCAGCCGAGGATCATGCTCCGTGATACTGTGAGACTGGCCGCCGGGCGGGAGCGCTTTAGGACGGGACTGGGGCACGGCAGCACCCGCTAATCGCTAATAACCCGAAAACAGCAGTGACACGTGCTTTCACGCCGGAGTCTCCAAACCAGAAACGTCTGGAACAACGTCGGAAAAGATCGCTTTTGAAAGAACTTTTAACCCCAGAGAGAGACCTGCTGTGGCGTGTACACAACAACAACAACAAAGCTGACAGCGAGTGAGTGAGAGTCACACTTCCTGTATATGGCCCTTCAAATTAAAAGCCCTATAGCCTTTTCCTGTTCAGTCATATTGGTTCTCACTTAATTTTGACAAGAAACGGCTCCAAATGTTGTTGTTCTTTTCCTGTGACCAATCGACCACGGCCACTTTATACAAAACAGATGAGCAGACAAGTCATATTTATTTACTTTATAAATAATATTAGTATCGGAATCGGAATCGAAAGGAATCGGAATCGAAATGAGGAATCGAAATAGGAATCGGAATCGATGAAAATGCAAACGATACCCATCCCTAGTGATGAACCTGCAACTCCGCTCAACTTCACAGTGAGTTTGAGGTCAGTGTTTGTCTTCACTGTTCTGGTTCACTCTCATCTATTGTCTAGGAACAGTTCAGTAGCAAAAGCTTCAATAAACCTCAGTAAACAGCAGCAGGTGGAGACCAAACACTAAGATAAAATAAGGGGGACACTGGACTGAGACAATACAGTGAAGTTACAGAAGAAACTGTGTATCTGCCTCCATTCGCTCTGGGTGTAAATTATTAAGGATGAAATCACCTGACCTAAAAATTCTAATTTGTGCACGTGTATAAAAAAAAGACAATCTGTGCATCTTTTAATTTCACAGGTTTATTTACAACTACAAACCTGACAAGCTTTTTGACCCTAATTTGACCCGGTAATCACACAAGACAAGACAGAAATAACAGCAGTGCTGCGATCAGTCTCCTGCAGGATTAATGTAACAAGCAGCTGAGTCCGTTCATGTGTTAATAATGTAAATTCAGATACATCTGGACCTAAACACACAGATTCCCAGGGCTCTGAGCATCTGTCGAGCCTCCGCCGCCGCCCGCCTGACCCCTCTGTGATGAAGGAGTGGCCTGACGTCCCACTGGGACGCCAGCGTTAATGCTAAGAGACAGATACCTCGTTAGCATGATAGCATCCGCCCCGGGACAGAACGTCTATTGTTAGCATGATAGCGTCGACCCCGGGGGGAGCCGGTTATTTCCAGAGCTCAGAGGGACTGGAGCTCGTTGTTAGCATGTTAGCGCCGGGCCACAGGGAAGTGAAGCTGCAGCAAGGACACACACAGCGAGGAGACATCAGGACCACCGTCGGCACACACACACATTCACTCTTCATTTACTACAGTTGTTGACACACTTTAATGACATGCATCTCCAAAACTTTAAACACATTTTCCGCTTTACACACATTTTTCAATTGTCATTTTTTAAAAACACTGAACACAGTTCTCTGCATTAGCCACAACAATCTGACATAAAATCACATGTTTGTCATTTCAAAGCACTGCTTTTCAAAACGACACTATGAGCCAATTGGCCAATATATGTGATGTGTCACCTGCTAAACGCATCAATGGTTAATGTTACCACTTCAATCAGGAAGGAAGCACTAAAAGACCACATGAGCACCTTTTTTCTGCATATTTTTTCTGCAGTCTTGTTCAGTTTGAGCATATTTTTGTTGACTCCAATGTAAATATATCTGCTGTGCATGCTGCACTGACTTGTTTGGTGAAAAATAAATGTTTCAGCAGCATGTGAACAATCTGGAGAATTCTCTACAGTTTTATTTTAGTTTTATGGCAAAGCTAGATGAAGAGTGCTTTTCATTATTCCCAATTTCCCAGCAGTGTGTAGTTATCTGGTTATATGAATGAAGTGTGAGCTGTTTGTTGCAGAAGTTTGATTTTGATAATGCTATAATGCTACATGTAGTTTTGGTTGCAGTGCTTCATGTTGCAGGATATATGGGTGTGTGGTTTTGTCAATTGTGTTAAGGTCTTAATTATTCTCTAATTCTGTCTTCAGCTTGTGTAAGACAAATACTGTTCAGTCCAAACTCAACAAATGAGTTGTAATGACTGTATGTGACGCTGGAGACACAGGACGGTCATTGTCTTGAGTCTGAGCAAGGGGTTGATTTGCCCTGTGTGTATGTGTGTGTGCAGATTCGTGTTTCATGTGGTTGTAGTTGTGATGTAAAATCTTGGCGTTCCCTCTCTGTCGGCTCGGTGGTCGGTCTCCACCAGCTCCTTCATCAAGATCACATCAAAGAAAGAGTCTCCATTTTTAATTTGATTGACAGGTGTCTCGGCCAATCACACTGAGCCGCTTTGCTTCACGCATCCTCACGTCTCCATCGACTCTCTGTCCAGATGAGGTGGATTTTCTGGGCGATGACACGCAGACACGACGGACATGTTTTCACACAGTCTGCAGCCGATCTGTGGCCAGAAGAGCATAAAATGAGACGCTGATTCAGAGAATGACTCGTGGCGCCTCAGCAGCCAGAGTATTATTTTGTCTTAAGACTTAATCCCTGACTGTGAAGGAGCTCTGCGTGAAGAGTAATTTGATTATAGCCATTGTGTGCACAAGGATTTACCATGTGGAAGCCTTTAGTGTGAAACAGGAAACTGCACTTTATCAGCCACACAGCAGCAGATAAGTCAGCGACAGAGACGACGTCTGTCTGCCGTGAAGATAAGAAGACTTTATCATCTCTCAGCTTATTAACCAACACAGATCCTGCTGTATCTTCCATATCTGCACATAGATTTAAGAGAGAGGGAGGAGGAGAAAAAAATACACAGACAAAAAGCAGATTAAACAATAAACGAGTGACAAATGACAGAGGAGTTCAGATAATCACAGATATGTGATGTGGAGTAAAAAAAGGAAGACGACAGCATTGGTTGTAAATTTTCTCACGTTTCTGTCTCATGTTAAACGATGCAACACAAACACACTGACATCATCATCAGGTTGGAAAATTTAGATATAAAACAATACTTTGCCTCATCCACACACAAAAATTAAGATTTGAGAATATTGATTGGAGAAAAGTATTTTGTCAATGATTAAATTCTGCACCTTTAAACCAGCTACTCTAAAAATTCAGAGATGCGTTATGTATTTACTTGAAATCCTGTTATTTTGTATGGAGAATATTACATCCACTCGTGCAAATGAACAAAAAAGAAACCACAACATTTTACAATAAGAATTGGACACAGTTACTATAAACCTTACAACAACAAAGCTGTAAAAACAACAGGAATTTGTGAAGACTTAAATATTAAACCTTTGTTTTGCTGTTTTTTCCTTCTTTTGAAATGCTTTTGTTTTTTTGTTCCTTTTTTTTGTGTTTGGCATTTATAGCTTTCTGTTTCATTTCAGAGTTCAATCATCATTTAATTCAACTTTATTGAATTACAACTCTATTCAATACTTCAGCGGCTTAGTGGAGTGGCTCAGCGTACAGCTACAACATTAGCACTTGTAGCTGCATTAAACTTCCATACATAGATTGATAGATTAACAGTAAATATGAGTTTTATGAGTTTTAAGATTAACATAAACTAAAATAAAATAAAAGGAAGAAATAAGGAATAAGGACTCACCTGTGCAGGTACAGAGTGAATCAGCTGATTGGAGGGATTTGACCCACGTTACAAACATCCACAATCTCCTACTATAGAAACTGTATCCAAGTCTGTAGCCTTTGTTCTGGTGACCTCGATTTCTACTGTGCATGAAAAAATAAAATAAAGGAAAAGAAAAGGAACTGGAGCTTAAAAACAAGAGAGACAACAAGACAAGAGACAGACAGAGAGAGACATAAAGAAAGAGGACAGATGATGGACGTCAGGTCCGAGAATGGAGGGATGAAAACTGACTGAAAGAGAAAGAGAGAGCCGGGGTTAGAGCCTCAGACAGAACCAGGAAGTAACAGCAGTGGCTGAACCGCTGTTACTAAGAAGCAAAGGATTCTGGGAGCACAGTTATGTGCAAAATATATTTCTGAAATCTGCTCAATCCATTGATTGTTTTGCAAATTCAAGTTTCGAGACTTAATTTTGAGCATCTTGTATTTCCATGGTTTTGAGACGGTGATCTCGACGGTCGCTTCAACTGATGCTGTGATTATTTCTATAACAGAAGATGAAGGCAGAATCTTCATGTGTTGTTCCTGCTGCACCACCTTGCTTGAGATGAACGGGTCATGTGACCTCAGGCTCCTACATGCGTCATGTTTGATGATGCCACTGACGTGTAAATGCGGAAAAAAGTGTTTCCATTACACACACAAGAATCCAGGAAAAATGTTGTGTGGTGGGTCCAGGTGGGCGGGGCATAGTGACTGCTTTGTTGTGACATCACAAAGTGACAGGAAGTCCTGACAGCTGGTTTTAAGGCTCAGTCACTGAAAACAGGCTGTGTGCATTTCTCTACCTTGACTGTGTGCAGCTTCAGAGTCATCGTGGCTGCTTTCAGTCCAGTGCTGTTCCTGCCATTGTTTGTTTGAATTTGGATTATATGGAGTTATATTTAGATTTTTTTTGAATTCTATTGTTGAATACAGATTCAGCTGGGAACAATATTAACATGTAGAGATGCTCCATGACGAGCTGTGGGTTGTAATACCATCCCAGAATGTCACGAGGATGCACACAACATGGAGGAATGAATGGAAAAGGGATATAAACAAGTGAAATACGTGTTAGTTGTCCTAAATCTGACACATTTTGACTCTGCTGTTCATGATATCAACATATTGTATGTTTTTAATCTACATTTAAATGAAGATATTGTTGGAGACGAGGTACATGACTTGATCATTTAAGAATATTTTCCCTTTAAAAGCAGCATTCAGCACCTCAAGAATCTCTCCAAGAAAAGACGACTCTGTGTTAATGATCCTCTCTGTCTCTCTCTCCATCTCCAGTCTGCTCCCAGTTCTCCAAGGGCGTCTACGCCATCATGGGCCTGTACGACCGGCGGACAGTCAACATGCTGATGTCGTTCTGCGGCTCCCTGCACGTCTGCTTCGTCACGCCGTCCTTCCCCGTCCAGACCAACAACCAGTTCGTGCTGCAGCTGCGTCCACAGTTGCAGGAGCCGCTCATGGCGATGCTGGAGCATTTCTACTGGACCAGGTTCGTCTACATGTACAGCTCCGACTCAGGTGAGGACGCAGCCTTCAGTTTCAAGTTTAACCTCGCACACCATGTTTACATCCATGCCTTTTTATTAAAACCGTGACATCCAGTGTTCAGATTCTAGATGAGGTGAAGATCTAAACCATTTTACCACATGTCTGCTGTTTCCTCCTCCTCCTTCTTCTTCGTTGGTTTATTTATGAATGTGAAACTCTTGAAACCTGTTCTCTGATTGGCTGGATTCCCTTCGGGCTGCCGTTCAAACATGGCGGCGCAAGATTGCGACACAGAAGAAATAAAAGAAGACTTACTGTATAAGGCTACGAAAACCAAATAGATTTTATTTGACAGTAAACCGTGTTAATTATTACACACTGGACCTTTAAATGTCATGAATATCAATAAAAAGTTTATACGGTCGATCTTATCAGATTTCCTCCTGATCGATATAAAGTTTATGCGACTAAATGCTGATGGAAACAGTTCTTTGCTGGATAATTATGAGTTGGGATCATGTTTTATGTTGATTCCCCTACGTATCCCAGCTGTTCAAAGACACGGTTACAGACGCTTCTCGCTCCTCTAATCCTCTTCATCCTGTCAGTCTCTGTCCAGATTATCTCTCAGAAACAAACTTTGAGTCGTGTGCTGAGAACTTCTTCTGTGCGTCGAGTCACACAAACAAACAAAGAGAGAGAACTAGAGAATGCATTTGCTAACGCAAATACGGGTGAATGCTTCAAGCTGTAAGCTGAATGAGCTGAATGAATTGTTGAAACAATGCTGAATTACGTGAAGAAACTGAAGAAGCAATCTTGAGGAGATGAAAAAATATGAAGAGTTTGAAATGGGTGGAAATTACTTGAATTGTTGAAGATTAGTATGAAGAAATTCAAAGTCTGAAGTCTACTTGAATATATTTAAAACTGACATCTTGAAAACAGTTTTTAAACATTACTAATAGAGATGGAACAATATCTGAAGAGTAAAAGTAGAAGATGAAAGATGGAGGATGTGTGAAATGTGTTGTAGTCTTGAAGTAGTGAAGAATAGTATGAATGAGCTTCAGTCTACTCAAATGAGTTACTGAAGGCTTGAAAACGTTGTTGAACCATATAGATGAAACAATATGTGAAGAGTTAAAGTATAATAATATAGAAGGTACAATCCTTTAAAGGTAAGTAGAACTACATCATATCTGAAGGCTAAAACCGAGAACATGTAAGGGTTGAAGGGTTGAAGTCTGAAATACTTGAGAAAAGATTAAAAAGTAGAACTTGTCAGAAGGACGCTGAATTTGTATGAAATGTTTGGAAGATTTCTTGAATTTTTGAAGATTGGTGTAAGGTGTACTGATTGAAAAATGGCTTGAATTGTTGGAATTAATGAGAAAAAGTTCAAGTCCTTCAAAGTAAAATGTTAACGGTTGAAGGGGATGGAAACGTCTCAAGTCAGGACATGAAGAAGCTCCAAATCCTGAAATCTCCATGAAGAGAACAAACTATAATGTGTGTGAGAAAAATAAATTATTAGAGATGTTTAAAAAATCCCCTCAAAGATATGAAATTAATGAGAGGCTGATTAATTAGCTGTAAAACAGAGTGTCTCTGTGTTTGTGTGTGTGTGTGTCTGCCTGCCCGCCTGTGTGTGTCATTTAGAACACTGTCTTGTTGCCATGACAAGTCTCACTGCTTGGATGAGAAACAGGTCTGTGACACCCTCAAACACATCCAATTTAAGGTCAATTTAAACTTGGTAAGAGCAAAAGGTTTACATTTTCCAAATCCTAAGACCTTGCTGAACAAGGACATGTTCTTTTGGTGTTTCTAGAGTAGAAATTGTTGTTTCTAGAGCAGGTTAGAAACAGAGCCATATCTGATTTTCTCAGAAACTCAGCTCCTATTTTTCAATGAGAGTGAATGAGAGGAAGGGAGGGAAGAGGCTGCACTCAGAGGCTCTGAATTCAAATCCTGTCAGCCTCTCTGCGTTTTTGAGCACACTGTGAGAAACAGGATAAGTTTGTCTACAAAAGTGGAGAAAATTATTTGTCTAGAGTGAAATTTGTGGCCGTGGCAGCAGGTTAGAGAGCAAAGTATCAGAGGATTTTCAGACAGTCTCTCACTCTACCAACTGACGTCCCCACTCTAGCTCTGAACATTCCGTCCCATTGACTGCCATGTTAAATCTGAATTTTGTCAAAATTGATCATGATCAGTTGAAGGGTACTGATCAATAACCGTAGAAGATATGAAATAGTTGAATGGAACGTGAATACTTGAAAGTCTTGTGAACGTTTTAAAAGTGGAATGAAGTCTGTAGGTGAAAGTATGTTGAAGTAGTTGAAGTTCAAATTAGGCGAAGATTTGAAGAGTTTGAAGACAGTTTCAATGTAATCCTATGGGAAATTTTTTTCAATAAAGTTTGAATAGTTTGAAAAGTATGAATGATATGAAAAAGTTGAATGGATCCTATAATCTCCTGAAGAAGCCGCACGTTTTGATATATGAATTGTTTGAATGGTATGAAGTATGAAGAAGTAGTTAGAGACAGAAGATTTGAAAATTTTGAAAACAGTTTCAATGTATCCCTATGGGAATTTTTTTTCAATAAAGTTTGAATAGTTTGAAAAGTATGAATGATATGAAAAATTTGAATGGATCCAATAATGTCCTGAAGAAGCCGCATGTTTTGATGTATGAATTGTTTGAATGGTATGAAGTATGAAGAAGTAGTTAAGGGCCGAAAAAGGGAAGATAGTTTAATAACTAGAGAATGCATTTGCTAACGCAAATACGGGTGAATGCTTCAAGCTGTAAGCTGAATGAGCTGAATGAATTGTTGAAACAATGCTGAATTAGGTGAAGAAACTGAAGAAGCAATCTTGAAGAGATGAAAAAATATGAAGAGTTTGAAATGGTTGGAAATTACTTGAATTGTTGAAGATTAGTGTGAAGAAATTGAAAGTCTGAAGTCTACTTGAATATATTTAAAACTTGCAGCTTGAAAACATTTTTGAAACATTAATAATAGAGATGGAACAATCTCTGAAGAGTAAAAGTAGAAGATGAAAGATGGAGGATGTGTAAAATGTGTGGTAATTACTTGAAGTAGTGAAGAATAGTATGAATGAATTGAAAAGCTTGAATCTACTCAAATAAGTTACTGACGGCTTGAAAACTTTGTTGAACCATTACTAATATAGATGAAACAATATGTGAAGAGTAAAAGTATAATAATATAGAAGGTGTTGCAATACTTAAAAGGAGAATAACTACATCATATCTGAAGGCTAAAAGTAGAGCATGTAACAGTAGAAGGGTTGAAGTCTGAAATACTTGAGAAAAGATTAAAAAGTAGAACTTGTCAGAAGGACGCTGAATTTGTATGAAATGTTTGGAAGATTTCTTGAATTTTTGAAGATTGGTGTAAGCTTGTAAGCTATACTGGTTGAAAAATGGCGTGAATCGTTGGAATTAATGAGAAAAGGTTTAAGTCCTTCAAAGGAAAATGTTAATGGTGTAAGGGGATGGAAACGTCTCAAGTCAGGACATGAAGAAGCTCCAAATCCTGAAATCTCCATGTAGAGAACAAACTGTGTGTGAGAAAAATAAATTATTAGAGATGTTTAAAAAAATCCCCTCAAAGATATGAAATTAATGAGAGGCTGATTAATTAGCTGTAAACCAGACTGTGTGTGTGTGTGTGTGTGTCTGCCTGCATGTCTCTGTGTGTGTGTCATTTCGAACACTGTCTTGTTGCCATGACAAGTGTCACTGCTTGGATGAGAAAGAGGTGTGTGATACCCTCAAACACATCCAATTTAAGATCAATTTAAACTTGGTAAGAGCAAAAAGGTTTACATTTTCCAAATCCTAAGACCTTGCTGAACAACTACATGTTCTTTTGGTGTTTCTAGAGTAGAAATTGTTGTTTCTAGAGCAGGTTAGAAACAGAGGTATTTCTGCTTTTATCAGAAATTCAGCTCCAACTTTTTGAATGGCAGTGAATGAGAGGAGGGGAGGGAACTGGTTGCACTCAGAGGCTCCTAGTTTAAATTCTGTTAGCCTCTCTGCATTTTTGAGCACACTGTGAGAAACAGGACAAGTTTGTCTACAAAACTGGAGAAAATTATGTGGCTAGAGTGAAATTTGTGGCCGTGGCGACGGGTTAGAGAGCAAAGTTTCAGAGGATTTTCAGACAGTCTCTCACTCTACCAACTGCCAGTCTCCACTCTAGCTCTGAACATTCTGTCCCATTGACTCCCATGTTAAATCTGAATTTTGTCAAAATTGATCATGATCAGTTGAAGGGTACTGATCAATAACCGTAAAAGATATGAAAAAGTTGAATGGAACGTGAATACTTGAAAGTCTTACGAACATTTTAAAAGTAGAATGAAGTCTGTAGGTGAAAGTATGTTGAAGGAGTAGCATTTCAAAGAAGGGGATGATTTGAAGCTCTCAACATTCCGTCCCATAGACTGCCATGTTAAATCTGAATTTTGTAAAAATTGATCATGATCAGTTGAAAGGTACTGATCAATAATGGTAGAAGATATGAAAAAGTTGAATGGACCCTGAATACTTGAAAGTTTTATGAACGTTTTAAAAATGGAATGGATTCCGTAGGTGAAAGTATGTTGAAGGAGTAGCAGTTCAAAAAAGGAGAAGATTTGAAGAGTTTGAAGACCGTTTCAATGTATTCTTATGGGATTTTTTTTTCAATAAAGTTTGAATAGTTTGAAAAGTATGAATGATATGAAAAAAGTTGAAAGGGTCCAATAATGTCCTGAAGAAGCCGCACGTTTTAATATATGAATTGTTTGAATGGTATGAAGTATGAAGAAGTAGTTGAAGACCAAAAAAGGGAAGATAGTTTAATAATAATAATAATAAAGATTTGAAGAACAATAAGTGTGAATGCTTTTGCATTCACCCTTAACTAGAAAATGCATTTCCAAGAAGGAAATACGGGTGAATGCTTCAAGCTGTAAGCTGAATGAGCTGAATGAATTGTTGAAACAATGCTGAATTTAGTGAAGAAACTGAAGAAGCAATCTTGAAGAGATGAAAAAAATATGAAGAGTTTGAAATGGTTGGAAATTACTTGAATTGTTGAAGATTAGTGTGAAGAAATTGAAACTCTGAAGTCTGAAGTCTGAAGTAACAAATAAGTTACTGCTGGATTGAAAACTATGTTGAACCAATACTAATATAGATGAAACAACATGTGAAGACAGTAAAAGTATAATAATATAGAAGTTGTTACAATCCTTTAAAGGGAAGAATAACTACATCATATCTGAAGGCTAAAAGTAGAGCATGTAACAGTAGAAATGTTGAAATCTGAAATGCCTGATAAAAGATTAAAAAGTAGAACTTGTAAGAAGGACATTTGTATGAAATGTTTGGAAAATTTCTTGAATTTTTTGAAGATTGGTGA
The DNA here is from genome assembly GCA_030347415.2 of Decapterus maruadsi. NCBI lineage: Eukaryota > Metazoa > Chordata > Actinopteri > Carangiformes > Carangidae > Decapterus > Decapterus maruadsi. Next base: position 1,550,510 of record CM064907.1, on the reverse strand, counting down.
GAAGAAAATCAACATTTCAGTCTACTCAAATGAATACATTTATTATGAACAGCTTGAAAGCATTTGTTGAACCAATATACCTCAAGTATAACTTGTAAGAAGGAGGCTGAATGATATGGAATAGATGCAAATTCCAGGGTTGTTTAAGATCAAGTGTAAAAAATAGTGTGACTCCTAACATGGTTGAAAAATGGCGGAAAAGCCGAAAATCAGGACATGAAGAAGCTCCAAATCCTGAAATCTCCATAAAGAGAACAAACTAAAATGTATGTAAGACAAATAAATTATTAGAAATGTTTTAAAAAATCCCCTCAAAGATATGAAATTAATGAGAGGCTGATTAATTACCTGTGAACCAGAGCGTCTGTGTGTTTGTGTGTTTGTGTGTGTGTGTCTGCCTGCCTGTCTGTGTGTGTGTGTCATTAGAACACTGTCTTGTTGCCATGACAAGTATCACTGCTTGGATGAGAAACAGGTCTGTGACACCCTCAAACACATCCAATTTAAGGTTAATTTAAACTTGGTAAGAGCAAAAAGGTTTACATTTTCCAAATCCTAAGACCTTGCTGAACAAGTACATGTTCTTTTGGTGTTTCTAGAGTAGAAATTGTTGTTTCTAGAGCAGGTTAGAAACAGAGGTATTTCTGCTTTTATCAGAAAATCAGCTCATACTTTTTGAATGAGAGTGAATGAGAAGAGGGGAGGGAACTGGCTGCACTCAGAGGCTCCTAGTTTAAACTCTGTTAGCATCTCTGTGTTTTTGAGCACACTGTGAGAAACAGGACAAATTTGTCTACAAACCTGGAGAAAATTATTTGTCTAGAGTGAAATTTGTGGCTGTGGCGGCAGGTTAGAGAGCAAAGTGTCAGAGGATTTTCAGACAGTCTCTCACTCTACCAACTGCCAGTCTCCACTCTAGCTCTGAACATTCCGTCCCATTGACTGCCATGTTAAATCTGAATTTTGTCAAAATTGATCATGATCAGTTGAAGGGTACTGATCAATAACCGTAGAAGATATGAAAAAGTTGAATACACCCTGAATACTTGAAAGTCTTATGAACGTTTTAAAAGTGGAATGAAGTCTGTAGGTGAAAGTATGTTAAAGTAGTTGAAGTTCAAAGAAGGAGAAGATTTGAAGCTCTAAACATTCCGTCCCATAGACTGCCATGTTAAATCTGAATTTTGTCAAAATTGATCATGATCAGTTGAAGGGTACTGATCAATAATGGTAGAAGATATGAAAAAGTTGAATACACCCTGAATACTTGAACGTCTTATGAACGTTTTAAAAGTGGAATGAAGTCTCTAGGTGAAAGTATGTTGAAGTAGTTGAAGTTCAAAGAAGGAGAAGATTTGAAGAGTTTGAAGACCGTTTCAATGTATTCCTATGGGAAATTTTTTTCAATAAAGTTTGAATAGTTTGAAAAGTATGAATGATATGGAAAAAGTTGAAGGTGACCCGGAATCTCCTGAAGAAGCCGCACGTTTTAATATATGAATTGTTTGAATGGTAGAAAGTATGAAGAACTAGTTAAGGGCCGAAAAAGGGCGGAAGTAAGAAAAAGAACTAGAAAATTTCCTCTCGGGAAATTTTGAAAGGGCACCGGAGCTACTGCCGTTCTAACCATCTCTGTCAACATGGGAATCAAACCCACGATCTTAAGGTCAAGACAGAGCTGATCAGACACATGATCATCTTTCTATAAGCACTGATATGGAGGAGCTGTAATCACATTAGGTTACCTGTGTTAGAGTGAGAGAGATGAGTGCGCGCTTACGCGCGCATTTGATGTGTTTGTGTGTCTTTAACTGTAATCACAGGAAGTTACCTGTGTGTGTTAGAGTGAGGGAGAGGAATGCGCGCTGACGCGCGCATTTATATGTTACCTGTGTGTTTTTAATGTGTGTGTGTGTGTCTATAACTGTAATGACATGAAGCTGGTTCTAGAGTCTGTGTGTGTGACTGAGCTGCATCCTGTATCAGTCTGATTTAGCTGTGTGTCTGTGTTTACAAACATCTTAACGAGCTCCAGGTGGATTGTTTATGGAGTTAACGAGCCCTGGCCTGAGGATCAGAGGTTACCATGACAACTTGAGCTGGTTGCCAATGACGATAGGGGCTCCCAGGCTGAGGCAGACAGAAACGTCGAGAAAAAGACTGATTTTCTGCCTCTGCACTGGTCTCGCATTTAGGCTTATTCTGACAAAACGGTAGCTCCTATCAGAACAAGACACGGATCAACGGTGCCCTAAGGCCTTCCTGAAAATTTTGGTACGATTTGGTGTTTCTACAGTAAATATTTTGGCGACACGGGCAGTTTTAAAACATCGGTCCATTCTGCTCCTCTCAGAAAATATTTGTATTGGAGTCAATGAGGCAAAGAGACAGACATGGCCGCACTCAGAGGCTGCTAATTCAAATTCTGTAAGTCTCTCTGATATTTTGAACACATTGTGGGAGACACAACAAGTTTGTCTACAAAACTGTGAAAAAATTATGTGTGTACAGTGTAAATTGTGTCCAAGAGGAGTTTGGAAAGAGAAAGATTCAGGAGTTATTCAGGGCTTTCCCCCACTCTAGCTGATGACATCACGCACTCTAACACGAACATTCCGTGCAATACACACCCATTATAATCTCATAATTTCTCCAAAAATGATCATGGTCATTGATCAGGGATTGATCAAAAACTATACAACCTATCAAAACGTGGAGTAATACACCAATACACAAGACTTGTGTCTACTATTTAAAGTTTAAACGGAGTCTCTAGGTGAAAGTATGCCTGAGCAGTAGACAACAGTTGGCAGTATGAAAAATCCGATGATTTGTTCGTTTTTTGACCTTCTCCCATGCATTCTCTATGGGAAATTTTTCGCAGTTTTTCGCGACTTACGTCGCGAAAAATTCGTAGACTGCTTAGAAAAGTAATAGCATAGCGATCCCGATCAGGACGCACGTTTTGATATATAATATGTCCTGCAACTCTTCGAGTTGCAGGACTAGTAGCGAATCGAAAATCGTCCGGAAGATGAAAAATAATAACTAGGAAAAAATCCACAGAATAACAATAGTGCCCGGCTTCGCCGGGCACTCGTCCCTACAGCTATTTCATAGCTGTTGGGTCGAGTGCCCTGGCGATGGCCGGTGCCCTAATAACTAGAAAATGCATTTCCAAGAAGGAAATACGGGTGAATGCTTCAAGCTATAAGCTGAATGAGCTGAATGAATTGTTGAAACAATGCTGAATTAGGTGAAGAAACTGAAGAAGCAATCTTGAAGAGATGAAAAAATAGGAAGAGTTTGAAATGGGTGGAAATTACTTGAATTGTTGAAGATTAGTACAAAGAAATTGAAAGTCTGAAGTCTACTTGAATATATTTAAAACTTGCAGCTTGAAAACATTTTTGAAACATTACTAATAGAGATGGAACAATATCTGAAGAGTAAAAGTAGAAGATGAAAGATGGAGGATGTGTGAAATGTGTGGTAATTACTTGAAGTAGTGAAGAATAGTATGAATGAATTGAAAAGCTTTAATCTACTCAAATAAGTTACTGATGACTTGAAAATATTCTTGAACCATTATTAATATAGATGAAACAATATGTGAAGACAGTAAAAGTATAATAATATAGAATATTATTACAATCCTTTAAAGGCAAGTAGAACTACATCATATCTGAAGGCTAAAAGGAGAACATGTAGCCTATCAGTAGAAGGGTTGAAATCTGAAATATGTCAGAAAAGATTAAAAAGTAGAACTTGTAAGAAGGACGCTGAATTTGTATGAAATGTTTGGAAGATTTCTTGAATTTTTGAAGATTGGTGTAAGCTGTACTGGTTGAAAAATGGCTTGACTTGTTGGAATTAATGAGAAAAAGTTCAAGTCCTTCAAAGTAAAATGTTAACGGTTGAAGGGGATGGAAACGTCTCAAGTCAGGACATGAAGAAGCTCCAAATCCTGAAATCTCCATGAAGAGAACAAACTGAAATGTGTGTAAGACAAATAAATTATTAGAGATGTTTAAAAAAATCCCCTCAGTCAAATCATTGAGGGGCTGATGAGCTGTAAACCAGAGTGTTTGTGTGTTTGTTTGTTTGTGTGTGTGTGTGTGTGTGTGTGTGTGTGTGTGTGTGTCTGCCTGCCTGCCTGTCTGTGTGTGTGTGATTTAACACTGGTGCCTTGTTGCCAGCTTCACTGCTTGGATGAGAAAGAGGTGTGTGACACCCTCAAACACATCCAATTTAAGGTTTACATTTTCCGAATCCTAAGACCTTGCTGAACAAGTACATGTTCTTTTGGTGTTTCTAGAGTAGAAATTGTTGTTTCTAGAGCAGGTTAGAAACAGAGGTATTTCTGCTTTTCTCAGAAAATCAGCTCATAGTTTTGAATGGCAGTGAATGAGAGGAAGAGAGGAATGTGAACTGGAAATTACTTGAATTGTTGAAGATTAGTAGGCCTATGAAGAAATTTAAAGTCTGAAGTCTACTTGAATATATTTAAAACTTGCAGCTTGAAAACATTTTTGAAACATTACTAATAGAGATGGAACAATATCTGAAGAGTAAAAGTAGAAGATGAAAGATGGAGGATGTGTGAAATGTGTGGTAATTACTTGAAGTAGTGAAGAATAGTATGAATGAATTGAAAAGCTTGAATCTACTCAAATAAGTTACTGACGGCTTGAAAACTTTGTTGAACCATTACTAATATAGATGAAACAATATGTGAAGAGTAAAAGTATAATAATATAGAAGGTGTTACAATACTTTAAAGGGAGAATAACTACATCATATCTGAAGGCTAAAAGTAGAGCATGTAACAGTAGAAGGGTTGAAATCTGAAATACATGAGAAAAGATTAAAAAGTAGAACTTGTCAGAAGGATGCTGAATTTGTATGAAATGTTTGGAAGATTTCTTGAATTTTTGAAGATTGGTGTAAGCTTGTAAGCTATACTGGTTGAAAAATGGCTTGAATTGTTGGAATTAATGAGAAAAGGTTTAAGTCCTTCAAAGGAAAATGTTAATGGTGTAAGGGGATGGAAACGTCTCAAGTCAGGACATGAAGAAGCTCCAAATCCTGAAATCTCCATGAAGAGAACAAACTATAATGTGTGTGAGAAAAATAAATTATTAGAGATGTTTTAAAAAATCCCCTCAAAGATATGACATTAATGAGAGGCTGATTAATTAGCTGTAAACCAGACTGTGTGTGTGTTTGTGTGTCTGTCTGCATGTCTGTGTGTGTGTCATTTAGAACACTGTCTTGTTGCCATGACAAGTCTCACTGCTTGGATGAGAAAGAGGTGTGTGACACCCTCAAACACATCCAATTTAAGGTCAATTTAAACTTGGTAAGAGCAAAAAGGTTTACATTTTCCGAATCCTAAGACCTTGCTGAACAAGTACATGTTCTTTTGGTGTTTCTAGAGTAGAAATTGTTGTTTCTAGAGCAGGTTAGAAACAGAGGTATTTCTGCTTTTCTCAGAAAATCAGCTCATAGTTTTGAATGGCAGTGAATGAGAGGAAGAGAGGGAACAGGCTGCACGCAGAGGCTCCTAGTTTAAATTCTGTTAGCCTCTCTGCGTTTTTGAGCACACTGTGAGAAACAGGACAAGTTTTTCTACAAACGTGGAGAAAATTATTTGTCTAGAGTGAAATTTGTGGCCGTGGCGGCAGGTTAGAGAGCAAAGTGTCAGAGGATTTTCAGACAGTCTCTCACTCTAGCAACTGCCAGTCTCCACTCTAGCTCTGAACATTCCGTCCCATTGACTGCCATGTTAAATCTGAATTTTGTCAAAATTGATCATGATCAGTTGAAGGGTACTGATCAATAACCGTAGAAGAAATGAAAAAGTTGAATTTACCCCGAATACTTGAAAGTCTTATGAACATTTTAAAAGTAGAATGAAGTCTGTAGGTGAAAGTATGTTGAAGGAGTAGCATTTCAAAGAAGGGGATGATTTGAAGCTCTCAACTTTCTGTCCCATTGACTGCCATGTTAAATCTGAATTTTGTAAAAATTGATCATGATCAGTTGAAGGGTACTGATCAATAATGGTAGAAGATATGAAAAAGTTGAATTTACCCTGAATACTTGAAAGTCTTCTGAACGTTTTAAAAGTAGAATGAAGTCTGTAGGTGAAAGTATGTTGAAGGAGTAGCAGTTCAAAGAAGGAGAAGATTTGAAGAGTTTGAAGACCATTTCAATGTATTCCTATGGGAAATTTTTTTCAATAAAGTTTGAATAGTTTGAAAAGTATGAATGATATAGAAAAAGTTGAAGGTGACCCGGAATCTCCTGAAGAAGCCGCACGTTTTAATATATGAATTGTTTGAATGGTATGAAGTATGAAGAAGTAATTGAAGACCAAAAAAGGGAAGAAGTGAAAAGAATAATAATAAAGATTTGAAGAACAATAGGTTGAATGCTTTTAGCATTCACCCTAATAAAGATTAGAAGAACAATAGGTTGAATGCTTTCAGCATTCACCCTAATAATAAAGATTTGAAGAACAATAGGTTGAATGCTTTTAGCATTCACCCTAATTAACAAAAAGGCAGTTAGCTCTGTCATTCGGGGTCTAGTGTCTCCCGGCGGCCTGCGATCTGACGTTCTAGTCCATTTGACAGTCGGTGGCAGACTCTGTCTAATCTTATTGCCTCTCAGATCTGCCCAGGAACCATCGGTGGAAGTCTGTGGTGTGTGTAATAGTGTGTAACCGTCTGCCTCGGCGTGGCAGTCGGCTGTCTAATGTTATTGCTCCTCAACATCTGCCGAGGAGACGCTCGCTGTTTGTCTGTCGCTGACAAACAGAGCAGCGGTTTTCCTTTAGGCCTCAGAGCCTCGAACGCAGCTTTGGTTTATGTCCATTATCAGCGTCTGGTGGTGGTGGGAGAGAAGATTAACCAACACAACACAACACAACACGAAACACAAGACCAGCGACATTGGTGCTGCTGTTGGTGTTTTAATGTTTGAAAGAGTCAAAAGAGAAGAAGTCAGACATGTTGGTCTTTGGTTTGTCCCCAGTATTCAAAATGAGTTCCCAGTGGCGCCTAGTTTAGTCTCTTTGGCTGGTAAATGAAGACAGCTAAGCAGCAACTGCAAACTGTTTCATTTTTTAAGCTTGTAAGGTTCACATTCACTCGTTTGTTTTCACTCTGGTCCAACCACCATACCACGATCAGAGCGTTGTGTTTCCATGATGACGGAAAACGAGCATGGTTCGTCATGCTTACGTGTTAGATAAGCCGAACATCAGAGGGTCCTTGAGGGTTTTCCTCAGGCTTCCAGAAAAATGTAGTATTACTGTTCTAAAATGCTGGACAGAGCACAAACATCTATAAATATGCTTTAATAGTAGCTACTTGTCATGTTTTTATCATGAACATGTGTGAGGCCATGACCACAACCACCTCATTTTAAACCAAGAAAAACCCTGTTGTTCTCCTGTTCCATTGACCTATTGAGTTTTCAGAGATCAAATTTGAGTCGTTCTACACAAAATTATGCCAATATTGCTATGCTATATTGTTGGTTGAAACTCCGCCCCTAACTTCCAGCTAATCCATATATAGTCAAAGAGGCCACGCCCCCGTCCGTCCATACCATAGTGGTTAATAAACGGTAAACAGGAGTCTATGGGGACTGGTCTGAGGCTGCTGATGCACTCTAGTGGTCAGGAGAGGAACTGCAGCTTCCTGCCTGGTTACCTCTGGTACAGTAAGGTTTGTATCCATGACAACAACCGTTAACTAGGTGATCGTGATGGATAAAAGAATGTGTGATGACCTGACCTCCTCTTTCTTCTTCTGGCGAACTGTAGCTCCTCTCCTCCTCTTCCTTATCCCCTCTTTCCTTTCCTACATTCCTCTCTGTATCTTCCTCTCCTCTCCTCTTCATCTCCTCCTCTCCTCTCCTCTCCTCTCCTCTCCTCTCCTCTTCATCTCCTCCTCTCCTCTCATCTCCTCTCATCTCCTCTCCTCTCCTCTCCTCTTCATCTCCTCCTCTCCTCTCCTCTTCATCTCCTCCTCTCCTCTCCTCTCCTCCTCTCCTCTCCTCTCCTCTGCTCACTTCTCCTCTCCTCTCCTCTCCTCTCCTCTTCATCTCCTCTCCTCTCCTCTTCATCTCCTCTCATCTCCTCTCATCTCCTCTCCTCTCCTCTTCATCTCCTTTCCTCTTCATCTCCTCCTCTCCTCCTCTCCTCTCCTCTCCTCTCCTCTCCTCACTTCTCCTCTCCTCTTCATCTCCTCTCCTCTCCTCTTCATCTCCTCTCCTCTCCTCCTCTTGTCTCCTCTCCTCTTCATCTCCTCTCCTCTCCTCCTCTCCTCTCCTCTCCTCTCCTCTCCTCTCCTCTCCTCCTCTCCTCTCCTCTCCTCTCCTCTCCTCTCCTCTCCTCTCCTCCTCCTCTCCTCTCCTCCTCTCCTCCTCTCCTCTCCTCTCCTCTCCTCTTCATCTCCTCCTCTCCTCTCCTCTTCATCTCCTCCTCTCCTCTCCTCTCCTCTCTCCTCTCCTCTCCTCTCCTCTCCTCTCCTCTCCTCTCCTCTCCATCTCCTCCTCTCCTGTCCTCTCCTCTCCTCTCCTCTTCATCTCCTCCTCTCCTCTCCTCTCCTCTCCTCTCCTCTCCTCTTCATCTCCTCCTCTCCTCTCCTCTTCATCTCCTCCTCTCCTCTCCTCTCCTCTCCTCTCCTCTCCTCTCCTCTCCTCTCCTCTCCTCTCCTCTCCTCTCCTCTCCTCTCCTCTCCTCTTCATCTCCTCTCCTCCTCTCCTCTCCTCTCCTCTCCTCTCCTCTCCTCACTTCTCCTCTCCTCTCCTCTGCTTTCTTTCTTTCTTTCTTTCTTTCTTTCTCTCCTCTCCTCTCACTTCCTGTTGGAGTGCATGCTGGGAGTGTGGGTGCTGCGGAGTGAGTCCTGAGTGAGAGTGGATGGTGGTGAGTTTTCGGTGGTTTTCTAACTTTTCTCTCTGGTTTCTGACTGTGCTTGATGGTTGCATAGACGGTTTTTGTGAGAGTTTGTTGTGCCAGTGGGCTCGGAGCCGGTGTCCCGGCGGGGATGGCGTCCTCGAGGAGGACGCCGTCTCTCTCCATCCGCCACGCGGTTCGGGTCCAGCCCGAGCCGTCGGTGCCGGTGGAGGAGGTTCTCCTGGCGGCAGGAGACCTTGTGGGGCATGAGAACCTGAGCTACGCCTCCAGGCTAAACCGGAGTGTGGTGGTGTTTTTGAAGGAGGAGAGGTTTGTGGCGGAGCTGATAGCGAGCGGCGTCACGCTGAACGGGGTCTACCTGCAGGTCTCGCCGCTCGCTGCGCCCTCCACTCGGGTTATTGTGTCAGGTGTTCCCCGTTTATCCCGGACGAGCTGCTGGAGGAGCAGCTGGTGCGCTTTGGGAAGCTGGCGAGCGGGTTTAAGACGGTGGGTTTAGGCTGTAAGGATGACAAACTGAAGCATGTGCAGTCCTTTAGGAGGCAGGTGTTTATGTTCCTCACCTGTCCCTCTCAGACGCTGGAGGTTTCTTTCAGGGTCAGACATGAGGAGGGACTTTACATTGTGTACGCCAGCACTGGCAGAATGAAATGTTTTGAGTGTGGAGATGTGGGCCATAAGCGGACTGCGTGCCCTCGCAGGGCGGCCGAGGCGCGCCCCGATCCTGGGGCGGCAGCGGACGCCGCTGCGGAGGACGCGGCAGACACCGCGGCTCCGGGGGAGGGCGATGCCCCCCCGCCGGACGCAGCCGATCTCACGGAGGTGCAGAGCGGGCAGGGAGAACGTCAGGCTGGGGAACAGGAGGCCGAGACAGGCGGGGAAACAGGGACTGAGCACAGGGCGGCGGCTGCGGCAGCTGCAGTAGCTACGGCGGCTGCAGCTACTACAGCAGCTACAGCAGCAGAGGCTCAGGGAGGAGCAGAGGAGGTGAATGGAGAGGGTGCAGGAAGCAGCAGAAGACAGACAGCTTCATCTGAACACAGTCAGGCTGCTGCAGACTCAGGTGCTGTGGAGGGGGATGAGGACATGGACTATGAAACTGACTCTGACTGTGTCTCTGTGGCAGACTCCCAGTCAGGTGGAGATCTGTACACACTGGAGGACATTAACCTGTTCCTCGATGAGACCTTTGGTAAGTCTGTGAAAGTGGTTGATTATTTTCCTGATGTACAAAAGTTTATTAGGAGTGTGTCAACTCTACAGAGGGTTGTTGGCCTGGACTTGTTGGACGAGAAGAAACGCTTTCGGTTGAAGAAACATCTAACAGGGCTCAGGAGAGTGATGAAGGCAAACAGAGGGAAAGGGCCAAAAAGGCGAAAATTTCGTAACTAAAAATGATGATTGTGTTGCACCTGGTGGTCTTTCTTTTACTGTCTCTGTCTCCTGTCTTCATCTCTCTCTCTTGTTTTGGGATGCACCAGGTGAGGTTAGGCTCTCTAAACATTAACGGGGGGAGGAGTCAGCAGAGGAGGGCAGTCATTTCAGAAATGATCACACAGAAAAAATTGAATGTAATTTTTCTTCAGGAAACACATAGTGATGTGGAGAATGAGACAGACTGGGGTTTGTGGTGGCAGGGGCAGTATGTCCTGTCTCATGGGACGAACTTATCTGCCGGTGTGGCCGTCCTCTTTTCTCCTGGGCTTAACGTCCACATCCTGTCCACCACAGAGATAGAGGCAGGCAGGGCTGTAGCAGTCAGAGCAGAAATACAGGACATCTCCTTCTGCTTTGTTAATATTTATGCTCCAAACCAGGGTGCACACAGGCTGGACTTTTTCCAGAAATTAAAAGATTTCTTGCAGCAGTGTGATCAGAGTGAATGTGTGGTGATGGGGGGCGACTGGAATTGTACCACAGATTTCACAGTAGACAGGACAGGGGAGGAGCCTCACCTGCAGTCATCAGCTGCATTGTCACGGGTGTGTTCAGAGGCAGGCCTGGTGGATGTGTGGAGGCTTAAACATCCTCAGGCGAGGCAGTATACCTGGGTAAGGGTGGTCGATGGGAGGGTGAGGGCAGCCAGGCTGGACAGGCTCTACATCAGCCATAGCTACAGCAACAGGTTACTGAGCAGCAACATTCTCCCAGTAGGCTTCACTGACCATCATCTAGTCACCGTAGGGTTTCACATCTCACCAACTACCAGAGGCAGCTCTTACTGGCACTTTAATGTGAGGCTGCTACAGGACCAAGCTTTCTGTCAGACTTTTCAGACTTTTTGGGGAACATGGAGGGACAGGAAGAGGGAATTTGAGTCTCTCAGTCAATGGTGGGAGGTGGGAAAGGCTCATATTAGGGTTTTCTGTCAGCAGTACTCAAGTCACTCCACAGCAACAGCTAGGAGGGTCATTAAGGACCTAGAAAAGGAAATTGGGGATTTAGAGAGTAGTGTTCTTACTGGCAGCAGCACAGACAGTAACAGACTTCAGCTGAAGAAGCAGGAGCTAGGCTCCTTCCTGCAGGAGAGGGTTAAAGGGGCCCTGGTCAGGTCTCGCTTTGTAAACATTAGAGACATGGATGCCCCCACTTCTTTTTTCTTTAACCTGGAGAGGTCCGTGTCTCAGACCAAGCAGATGGTCTGTCTCCGTCTCCCTGATGGCTCTTTATCCACGGACCCAGTGAAGATGAGGCAGCATGCTGTGGATTTTTACAGTGCCCTCTACAGGAGGGAGGACTGCTCCAGAGAGTGTGTGGACGAGCTGCTGCAGGACCTTCCTCAGCTGACGTCTGGGGACAGAGCCGTGCTGGATGCTGAGGTCTCTCTGGAGGAGCTCACCGCTGCTGTGGCCCAGATGGCTTCTGGTCGGGCTCCTGGACTGGACGGACTCCCAGCTGATTTTTATAAACATTTTTGGAGGTTTCTTGGAACTGACCTGTGCGAGGTGCTGCGGGAGTCTTCCCAGACCGGCATCTTACCGACATCATGCAGGCATGCAGTTCTCTCACTGCTGCCTAAGAAAGGCGATCTGGCTTTGCTGGAGAACTGGAGACCGGTTGCTTTGTTGTGCACTGACTATAAACTTTTATCCAAAGTGCTTGCAAACAGACTCAAGGGGTAATGGGAATAATAATCCACAGGGACCAGTCATACTGTGTACCGGACAGAACCATCATGGACAACCTCTTTCTTGTGAGAGACTTATTGGACATTTGTAAATTGCAGAACTTGGATGCTGGTATCATCTCTCTAGATCAGGAGAAAGCTTTTGATCGAATTGATCACAATTTTCTTTTTTCTACTTTAAGAGCTTTTGGTTTTGGAGATGGTTTTGTTTCACTGTTGGGTTTGTTATATAGCGAAGCTTTCTGTTTGGTCAAGGTGGGAGGGGGGCTGAGCTGTCCAGTGCAGGTACAGAGGGGCATTAGGCAGGGCTGTCCGCTCTCTGGCCAGCTGTATTCTTTGGCTATTGAGCCACTTTTGGCTAAGTTGAGATCGGGGCTGTCTGGGATCAGGTTGCCGGGGTTGCATCACCGGCCCCCACTGGTGGTTTCGGCCTATGCTGATGATGTTAATGTATTTGTTAGAAACCAGGGAGATGTGTCTTTTCTTACACATGCCTTGGATCTTTTTAGCAGAGCTGCTTCAGCAAGGGTAAATTGGGGGAAGAGCGAGGCTTTGCAGTTGGGGTCGTGGGAGGAAGCAGGGACGCCGGTTTTACCAGGGGACCTGAGCTGGGGAAGGCAGGGCATGAAGGTGCTGGGGGTGTTTCTTGGGAGTGAGGAGTTTCAGAGGAAGAACTGGGAGGGTGTGATGGAGAAAGTGTGTGCCAGACTGTCTAAGTGGAAATGGTTGCTCCCTCAGCTCTCCTACAGGGGAAGAGTCCTCATTGTCAATAATTTGGTTGCCTCGGCCCTTTGGCACAAGCTGAGGGTCTTGCAGCCACCGAGCGGCCTGGTCGAGGCCATCCAGAAGAGGATGGTGGAGTTCTTCTGGTCGGGACACCACTGGCTGAGATCAGCGGTGCTGCACCTGCCGATACATGAAGGTGGACAAGGCCTGGTGAACATTGCGGCGCGGGTCGCGGCTTTCAGGCTGCAGACGGCCCAGAGACTCCTGTACAGTTTTGGTCTGCCGTGGATGGACACAGCGTGCTTGCTGCTGAGGAAGGCCGGTCGTCTTGGATACGACAAGCACCTATTTCTGCTTGAGCTCAGTTCGGTGGACATATCTGGTTTGACACCGTTTTACCAGTCGGTGCTTGAGGCGACACAGGTCTTCACCTTCCAGCGGAAGGCTGCTGTAACACCGGGGATGTGGCTCTTTGAGGAACCCCTTATGTGGAATGGCTTCATCACCTCGGAGGTCCTGTCCTCCGACAGCGTTAGGATCAGACTGAGGGAGGCCGGCTGCGTGAAGCTGGGTCACCTATTGCAGACCCCCATACCTCAGTTGGCAGAGCGACTTAGCATCAGATCCAGCAGACTGCTGCACAGGCTGGTGGCAGAGGTCTGTGAGTCCCTGCCGGAGGTTCTGAGGGGGTTTGTGAAAGACCGGACTGTTCTGGACCAGTGGGATGAGGACTATGAGTACGTCTTTCCTGCACTGATGTTGTCTCCTGCTGTTGGCCAGTGGCGTGAGGAGGAGGACCTCCTGCTGTCTCTGAGGACCCCACAGTTGAGAGACCTGGAGTCTCTGGGGGGAAAGGAGGCGTACAGCATCGCCGTGAAGGTGGCGGGCCTGCGCTCTCTGGCCGAGTTGAAGGTGTCGAGGTGGACTGAGTTTTTTGGCAGGGGCTTTTCTCCAGGAGGTTGTTGGCGGTCCCTGTACAAACCCCCCGTTGAAAAACGGACGGGCGACCTCCAGTGGAGGATTGTACATGGGGCCATAGCTACGAACAGGTATCTGGCACACCTTGATCCTAGCACGGGGGTTAGTTGTTCCTTCTGCTCTGAGGCTGAGACATTACATCATCTCTTTGTCCAGTGTCCCAGACTGGAGCCTCTGTTCAGGTTGCTGCAGGGCTGGTTTCAGGGTTTAGGGGAGCACTTTTCTTTCTGTTTGTTCATCTACGGTCCACGCTACTCAGCAAAGAAGAAGGCAACGCACACACTGATCAACTACATCTCTGGTTTATCAAAGTTAGTCATTTGGAAAACACGTAAGAACAGGGTGAGGGGTCAGGGGTCACAGGAGGTGGTAGCTATGGTAACGGGGATGCTGGCAGCTCGGCTGAGGGTGGAGTTCAGTTTCTACAGGCTGACTGGCCAAACAGAGGGGTTTGTGAAGACCTGGGCTGTTAATGAGGTCTTGTGTTCGGTTCAGGAGGACTCGCTGGTCCTCAAGTTCTGAGTCCTTTTCTCTCCTGTTGCTCTCATTTGCTTGTTGATCATGTCCTGGTTCGCTGTGTAGGGATTGTGTGATTGAATTTGATAGAGACTGATAATAAAAGGTTGGTTTTAAAAATCAAAAAAAAAAATCTCCTCTTCATCTCCTCCTCTCCTCTCCTCTCCTCTCCTCTTCATCTCCTCCTCTCCTCTCCTCTTCATCTCCTCCTCTCCTCTCCTCTCCTCTCCTCTCCTCTCCTCTCCTCACTTCTCCTCTCCTCTCCTCTCCTCTCCTCTTCATCTCCTCTCCTCTCCTCCTCTTGTCTCCTCTCCTCTTCATCTCCTCTCCTCCTCTCCACTCCTCTCCTCTTCCTCCTCTCCTCTCCTCTCCTCTCCTCACTTCTCCTCTCCTCTCCTCTCCTCTTCATCTCCTCTCCTCTCCTCCTCTTGTCTCCTCTCCTCCTCTCCTCTCCTCTCCTCTCCTCCTCCTCTTCTCTCCTCTTCTCCTCTCTTCTCTCCTCTCCTCTTCATCTCCTCTCCTCTCCTCCTCTTGTCTCCTCTCCTCTCCTCTTCATCTCCTCTCCTCTCCTCCTCTTGTCTCCTCTCCTCTCCTCTCCTCCTCTCCTCTCCTCTCCTCTCCTCCTCCTCTTCTCTCCTCTTCTCCTCTCCTCTCCTCTCCTCTTCATCTCCTCTCCTCTCCTCCTCTTGTCTCCTCTCCTCTCCTCTTCATCTCCTCTCCTCTCCTCCTCTTGTCTCCTCTCCTCTCCTCTTCATCTCCTCTCCTCTCCTCCTCTTGTCTCCTCTCCTCTCCTCTTCATCTCCTCTCCTCCTCTTCTCTCCTCTCCTCTCCTCTCCTCTCCTCCTCTCCACTCCTCTCCTCTTCCTCCTCTCCTCTCCTCTCTCCTCTTCATCTCCTCTCCTCTCCTCCTCTTGTCTCCTCTCCTCTCCTCTCCTCTTCATCTCCTCTCCTCTCCTCCTCTTGTCTCCTCTCCTCTCCTCTTCATCTCCTCTCCTCTCCTCCTCTCCACTCCTCTCCTCTTCCTCCTCTCCTCTCCTCTCCTCTCCTCTCCTCTTCATCTCCTCCTCTCCTCTCTTCCTCCTTCTTCTCCTCTCAGTAAACCATGTGTGTGTTTCCAAACTGATGTGTACAACAGTTTTAAACTGTTTATTACATAAGGAAATAATGAATTTATTTGTGTTGCCTTTTTATTCAACACACACACATTAACACACCCTCTCCCTCACACACACATATAGACACACAGATAAAGAAGTTATTGACCCTGACTCATCCCATAATTATTGCTCTGTCTCGTTGCCATACATACAGCCTTGCAGTAAAGACTGTCCTCCGTACACTGACTGACTCCTGTAGAAATACAGTAGCTACAGTGAAACACCATCCTCTCTTCCTCCTCCTCTCCCTCCCTCTTCTCTTTCTCCTCCTCCCATTCTTCTTCCTTTTCCTTCTTCTCTTCTTCCTCTAACTTTTTCTCCTCTTCCTCCCCCTCCTTCTTCCTCCTCTTCCGTCCTTTCTGTTTTTGTTACCGTTGCACCAATGTGTGTGTACGTTTGGATCTGACATCATTTATTCATCAGCTGCGGTTTCACATGTAATCCTCCAGGTTTATGTTAAATCCTAGATGTTTCACATGTACGTCGTGTTCACATGTTACTGAGCTTCACATGTTTCAGCAGAGCCACATTTCCCATTTTCCTGCAAATATGTTCCACATATTTTTGCGACTTCTTGCAGCCCCTCGGGTTTTAAAATCTAAATCCACAACATGGCATCAGTGCAGAAGAAGGAGCTCCTTCAACATCACTTACTCACAGCACTTTACACTCACCCCACACACACACACATACGCCGCCCCTGCTGCTGTGTGTGTGTCATTGAGGAGGATCCACATTAAAACCGCTGTACATACAGGATCACGCAGCAGCTTTGCCCTGAGCTGTGCCTCTTAATTTAATTTGAGGGGCTGAGTTTAATAAATGATGAACTATTCTCCTGCATCTTGTGCAGCAGTTTCTTCTTTAATTTAGTTCTCAAACCACTGCACCAACAGAACAGACGCAACCACCGTGTCGCTGTAAGTGGTGACATGAGAAGTTTCTCTGCAGGAAGTGTTTGTTCTCTTGAATACAACGAGAGGCCTTAATCTCACAGCAGTTTATGTATAATTCACATATATGAAATAAAAGGGGTCCTAAAATAGAGCCCTGTGGCACCTCACATGCTTCTACAGCCCCCTTCCCCCTTAAACATCACACACTGGAGTTCTTGTGAGGTAAGAAGGAAACCAAGTTAGTGATTCACTTCATACAAGTTTGTTCTGCCACTTCAGTCAAAACTTAAAGGGACAGTTCAACATTTAGTCAGATCCTCCTCTCACCACAACCCCTAGAGTCATAGCAGTAGGTTCATCACCTTTAATTATTGGTGCATCTTATTTTGATGTGAGCTGCTCAGTGAACACAATGGAGGTGAATCGTCACACTTATCAAATAGACAGTCCAGTCCTGCTCATGAGCAAGAAAACTGCTTCTCTCCAGTGGTCGGGGCCAAGCAGGTTTGGTGATTTTTTTATACAGAATGAGACGTTTGCCGTTCATTTGATGAATGCTAAATGATTTATTTATTTTTATAATGTTGTACAGTAAGTTTTCACACCTTGGTCCCTAAAGTTGTGACCAAGTAACAACACTTCAATACACACTTTAAAAGACAACAGAGGAAATATTAAATCCTTATATTAATGACACAAATAACTGGCAGATGATTAATATGATCAATAATCTTTGATAGGCATTTAGCACATGCTGATATTTTAGACTTCCATAATATAATCCACATGAAAATGTTGAAATTATTTGTACGTTTACACACTTGTTCCCTAAAACCATGACCAAGTAACAACACTTAAATACACACTTTAAAAGATCATATTTTAAAACTTGAAAATCTTATATTTCATATTTTTTCTATCAAATCTTCGTGATTCTGATAACATGATTACAACAGCAGCACAGTGTGAAACAACAGAGTAAATATTAAATCATCCATAATATAATCCACATGTTAACTGCAAGTAACGATAAAGTTTCATCAAACTAAATAATCTAATCCAGAAGTAGAAAATTAAAACATTAGTATTGTGTTTTTGAAAAAAACAAAACAAGAGAAAACCCAAGAAAAACCACCAGTGTCTTCATCAGTGCAGACAAACCTACACATACAGTCGACTGCAGCATCATGATGAATCACACTAAACACTCCTGTTTACTGGAGCTCACACAACTCAGCTGTGCTTCCAGGAGGACAACTTGACCAAAACCAGAATCCAGGATGTAGAGGCTGAGTGAAGGTGGTCTGGACTCTGTGGAGGAGAGTCATGGTTTCAGTGACGCTGTAGAAAGACAGAGTTCCTGCCCTGTGATCCAGGTACACTCCTATTCTGGAGGACGGAGGGCCTGAGATGGAGGGACCTTTACCGTTATGTCTGAAATTATGACAACCGTAGCATTGTAATGACCAGGATTTGTCATCGTATCCAAAGGCACATTGATCCACTGTCCCTGTTTTCTTGTAGACAACTGCTATTGAAACGTTACCACTCCACTCCACCTCCCAGTAACAACGTCCTGTCAGACCCTCTGTACTCAGGACCTGCTCATGTCCAGTGAATCTGTCTGGATGACTTGGATATGACTGGTCCTCACTCATCAAAGTTACTTTTCTGTTCCTGTCACTCAATGACAAACGTGTGTGTGCTGTGTTTGAATCCAAAATGATTTGTTTTGAAAATCTCCAGAACTCAGCTCTGGTCTGAGGTTCTCTCTGCAGCAAAGAAACTTCCACTCTAGTGATTTTCCCTGAGACCTTTGACCCCTCCTCATTGAGAACAGCCTGCAGTTTGTCTCTGGCCTCTGACACTGCTGCTGTCACTTCCTTAAAATACGTCGGAGATTGTGGAGTGATGCTGAATAACTGTGTTTCTTCACCCAGACGAGACAGAGAGGGGTAGTTGTTGAGGAAATGGAGGTGGTCCTCTGTGATTGACAGCTGCTCCAGACCAGAGTCTTTCCTCCTCAGCTCAGTGATCTCCTGCTGCAGCTTCTCCTCCAGCTCTTTGACTCCACTCACTTGAGTTTCCTGTTGAGATCTGATCTGCTGCTTCACCTCAGACCTTCTCTTCTCAATGAGTTGGATCAAGTGGGTGAAGGTCTTGTCACTGTTACTAACAGCTTCATCAGCAGAGAGGTTGATGGCCTCCACCTCCTGTTGAAGCACCTTCACATCTTTCTCTCTGTCCTGGATTCTCTGTTGGATCTTTTGACGACTCAGCCCGAGCTCCTTCTGTTTCTCAGCCCTTTCTGCTACAGCTGAGACTGTGTCGTGGCCTTTGTGTTCATCCATGGAACAGAGAATACAGATACACTGCTGATCAGTGCGGCAGAAAATCTTGATTACCTCATTATGGCGAGGACAGATGTTCTCCAGAAGTTTTGTAGAGGCTTCCACCAGCGTGTGTAACATGGTGCTTTTCACCAGGGCTGGCCTCGGTGTGAAGCTCTGTCTGCACTGAGGGCAGCTGCATGTCTTCTTCTCTTCATCTTCACCCCAGTAGTTTTTAATACAGCTCATACAGTAGCTGTGTCCACAGGGAATAGTCACCGGCTCCTTTAGAAGATCCAGACAGATCGAACAGCTCAGATTTTCTTGATCCAGCTGAATTTTTCGCTGCGCCATTTCTCCTCTACAACCGTCGTCAAAGTCAGTAAGTTTCTCTTTCTGTTTCCAGGAATAGAGCTGTTCTGAGCCACACCAGCTCTGACACGTCACTTGTTCCCTCCCCTGTGTAAAGAGGTTGGTCTGTGAGAGGGGAGGGAACAGTGAACAGGCTGAACTCTGATAGCAGGAGGAGGAGGGAGAGGTCGTCAGGCTGGTTTGTGTCAGGAAGAGGAGCAGTGAGTTAGAATATGGTCTCTACACATGGAGCCTGTGTAACTGTCATAAAGCAGCTGCTGATTGACTCAAACTCAGGGATCAGACAGGAAGCCAAGTCAAAGTTCAACATCAAAGTCTTTAATGAAGCCTGAGCTCAGTCATGTGACGTCAGTAAATAGAAGTCAATAAAACAGGTGAGGAGCAGCAAACAGGAAACAGATCAAACCAACAAATTAAAGCTGTGTAGCAGCAGTGGTCGCGGACGTTTTGGAGAAATTTAGACAATTCTGATCAACAAGAGACAAAATAGGAAGAAACAAGAACATCAGCTTTACAACATCCATTCAGCTTTCAGTTCCTGATCTGAAACATTGAGTTCAGTTTGTGGCTACAAACAAGAAACATGAGGGATTAAAGGAGGTTTATAGAAGGTGGATTTTCTAAAGTCGTTACGTTTTTAACATTTCAGTCATTTGTAGCTGAAATATTTCAAGTTTTTACATGAGACACAGATATTAATGTTTTTTCTCTGTCACCATCTTCAACATTAAATCAACATATGAATCTGAAAGTAAAACCAGACTTTTGAAAATGTTTCTTCAACTGTTCTCATCAGTTATTCTGTCAATATTTAGTTAAAAACAATAACTCGTCACTTCCTCCAGAGTTTCTTTAATTCCCATCATCAGTCTCCTCATGAGCTCATCTTGGACCAAACATCTTCAAAAGTGACTAAAGAAACGTATTAAAGCAAATCATTTATTATAAAGAATGAGACGTTTACTTTTCAAATGGTGACTGAGATGATTTATTTATTTGTATAATTATAATGTTGTACAATAAGTTTTCACACCTTGGTCCCTAAAACTGTGACCAAGTAACAACACTTGAATACACACTTTAAAAGATCATATTTTAAAATTTCACATTCTTACATTTCATATTTTTTCATTGTCACCTTGGATAATCTTTATATTATTATGTTGTTGTTTTTTCCAAGTGAATAAAAAGTGAAGTGATTCTGAGAACATGATTACAACAGCAGCACAGTCTGTGAAACAACAGAGTGAACATTAAATCATCCAGGTTTTATTAATAATGACACAAACATCTGGCAGATGATTAATATGATCAATAATCTTTGGTAGACACTTTGTACATTCTGATATTTTCCACATCCATAATATAATCCACGTGTTAATTGCAAGTAACGATAAAGTTTCATCAAACTAAATAATCTAATCCAGAAGTAGAAAATTAAAACAACATTTTTTTATTTCACAAAGTCATTGTGTTGCTTTAAAAAACAAGAGAAAACTCAAGAAAACCCACCAGTGTCTGTATCGGTGCAGACAAACCTACACATACAGTCGACTGCAGCATCATGATGAATCACACTAAACACTCCTGTTTACTTGAGCTCACACAACTCAGCTGTGCTTACAGGAGAGAACCACAACCTGAGTCCAGGATGTAGAGGCTGAGTGAAGGTGGTCTGGACTCTGTGGAGGAGAGTCATGGTTTCAGAGACGCTGTAGAAAGACAGTTCCTGCCCTGTGATCCAGGTACACTCCTATTCTGGAGGACCGAGGGCCTGAGACGGAGGAAACATTACTGTTATGTCTGAATATATAACTACCATTGTAGCATTGTAATGACCAGGATTTGTCATTGTATCCAAATGCAGATTTAGTCCCTGGCCCTGTTCTCTTGATGTTCTTATAGACAACTGCTATAGAAACGTTACCACTCCACTCCACCTCCCAGTAACAACGTCCTGTCAGACCCTCTGCACTCAGGACCTGCTCAAATGTAGTGAATCTGTCTGGATGACTTGAATATGACTGGTCTTCACTCATCACAGTTACCTTTCTGTTCCTGTCACTCAATGACAAACGTGTGTGTGCTGTGTTTGAATCCAAAATGATTTGTTTTGAAAATCTCCAGAACTCAGCTCTGGTCTGAGGTTCTCTCTGCAGCAGTAAAACTTCCACTTGAGACACTGTCCATGAGACCTTTGACCCCTCCTCATTGAGAACAGCCTGCAGTTTCTCTCTGGCCTCTGACACTGCTGCTGTCACTTCCTTAAAATACGTCTGAGATCGTTGAGTGATGCTGAGTAAATCTGTTGCTTCACCCAGACGTGACAGAGAGGGGTAGTTGTTGAGGAAATGGAGGTGGTCCTCTGTGATTGACAGCTGCTCCAGACCAGAGTCTTTCCTCCTCAGCTCAGTGATCTCCTGCTGCAGCTTCTCCTCCAGCTCTTTGACTCCACTCACTTGAGTTTCCTGTTGAGATCTGATCTGCTGCTTCACCTCAGACCTTCTCTTCTCAATGAGTTGGATCAAGTGGGTGAAGGTCTTGTCACTGTTACTAACAGCTTCATCAGCAGAGAGGTTGATGGCCTCCACCTCCTGTTGAAGCACCTTCACATCTTTCTCTCTGTCCTGGATTCTCTGTTGGATCTTTTGACGACTCAGCCCGAGCTCCTTCTGTTTCTCAGCCCTTTCTGCTACAGCTGAGACTGTGTCGTGGCCTTTGTGTTCATCCATGGAGCAGAGATAACAGATACACTGTTGATCAGTGCGGCAGAAAATCTTCATCACCTCATTATGGCGAGGGCAGATGTTCTCCAGAAGTTTAGAAGAGGCTTCGACCAGCGTGTGTTTCTTCAGTGGAGCTACGTCGTAGTGAGGCTGAAGGTGCTGCTCACAGTAAGAGGCCGTACACACCAGACAGGACTTGGAGGCTTTCAGCTTCCTCCCAGTGCAGAAGTCACAGGCCACGTCTCCAGGTCCAGCGTGATCCAGCTGAATTTTTCGCTTCGGCATTTCTCCTCTACAACCGTTTTCAAAGTCTAGACGTTTCACTCTGGATTACCACGTTGTTCTCTGAGCATCACCAGCTCTGACACGTCACCTTTTTCCAGTTACAAGGTTCAAGGTTCATTTATTGACATTACTCATGTCAAAGTAGCGCAATAAAGTGGTGGTAAAAACAGGAGCAGTGAGTTGTAACAGAATATAATAGTGTCTACACATGGAGCCTTCGCAGCAGTGGTCGGGGCCTGGCAATTTTGAATTTATTGAGGCTACTTTTTTAGGGATGGGCATGGATGATCGATTGCTGATCGGAATTTTATGCCGTTATTTTGATAGGACAGTGGAGAGTGTGATTCAATAAAATGGGGGCAGAGACTGGGTGCAACAGAGACGTGAGGGGGGCTCCGCCCGCTTTTCAGCAGGTTTGGTTTTCAGCCGTTATTGATAGGACAGTGGAGAGTGTGACAGGAAATGGGGGCAGAGATGGGGGGAATGACACGCTTTCACATTTTGAAAGTGGGTTTTTTTTGTACAAGTCCGACTGAAGAGGACTCGAACCAGAGCCACCTGCAGTGAGGACTGTAGCCTCTGCACATGGGGCGGGTGCTCTACCAACTGAGCTAAACACCGCCCTTGAGGCTACATTTTGGTGAAAGTTACAAAACTAGCATGTACAGTCGCTTTGTCTGAAATTTTCAAAATTTTACATGCAAATCTGGCATGGAACTGGACCTTTGTGCCAAGTTTGGTGATTTTTCATAAATGGGAAGTAGGATTTCAGAAGACGAAAAAGACAACAGGCTCCCAGCATCTTAGGCTGCCTAGCTGCTAACAAGGGAGACACGTAGCTCAAAAAGTGAGGAGCAGTAAAGAAGCAGTAGAAAGGATGCAAACTCATTAAAATCTAAATAGCTTCTGTTGTTCCACATCTCTTTGTTCAATAATGCTGCATTTCTGAAGGTGTACTTCTCAAATAGTCGACCAAAAAGTCATTAGTCAAACAAAATTTCATTGGTCGAAGGAAAAAAACAAAAAACGTCTGAATTTCCCGGCAGAGATGAATAGTAAATGTTTTACTCTGTCTCGGACCCAACACAGCCAGAGTCAGGAGCATTAATTCTCAACCCGACCACGGGCAACGGTCGATTAGTCGACTAATCACCATAAATGATGTTTATTGTTTGACCAAGAAGATCTATGGTCAGGGGCAGCCCTCGTCTCGTTGTTGTTGTCCCATAGACTGCTGACGTGTCCAGGTGATGGATCGGTGCAGGATGCAGCAAATGTGTTTTCACTGGCACAGAGTCGCTGCCTCTCTCTTTAAACCGATCTCTAAGGTGCTTCACAACAAGCTGGTTCATGTGAAGTGAAGTCAGCGACAGGAGCAGAGTCCCAGTCAGGAAACCTTTAGTCAGGATGACTCAGGAGGGACTGGAGAGCTGAGATGTAGCTGCTGTTGGGTTTAGTGAACACAGGTCAACATTTCAATATAAAAAAACAGCAGCTGTGACAGAAAAGGTCATTTATCTTCCTCCGCTCACTCACTCATCATCATCATCATAGTTTTTTGTTCTTGTCTTCCTCTCTCTGTTGTTTGAATTGTCCAGAGGACTGAAAGAGCTTTTACATGTTCCTCTTCATCCTCAGCTGCTGCAGTTGTTCACTTTCTTCTCTTTCCTCATCTTCCTGCCAGACGAGGTGAACTGGACAAAGCTGCTCAGTCGACCTGCTCATCTGTGAGGATTAAACAACAACAACAGAGAGACAGACAGAGAGACAGAGAGATGGACAGGGAACAGACAGCGTGACAGCGTGACAGAGACAGACAGACAGAGACAGAGGGACGGACAGCAGCTGCTGATAATACAAACTGGGAGCATCAGCTCGCATGAACAGAGACTCTGTAATTGAACATGAGACTGATTCTGTGTGTTGTTGGCATAACCGCTGCCGCATCGCTAGGCTAATGTCTTGCTAACACACCGTTTGACATGCAACATTCACACTTGTACACACACACATACACACACTGTTAGTCGCACATTCATGCACCAGCACACAGATTACAGGCTCTGTGTTCAGACAGAGAGAGAGACAGTTTTTTTCTTCTTTTATTTCAAGTTGAACAAACAGGAAGAGAATGGACACTGTTTCTCTTTATGATGTTTCTGTGGATGTTTCTATTTTTCATGGTTAACTCACGATAATCGCACATTTTTTATCTGTTGTAAATGTTTAGATTACTTGGGTCTTGACACAATTAACCTTAAAGGTACATTGTGTAGGAATTCCTCCAACAGAGATATTTCTGTTTGGACCAACGTGAACGACAACAGTGCAGAACAGAACAGACATTACTGTTGTCATGGTTACAGACAAGGTTTCCTGTGAGAAAAAAAATTCATTGTAATTAAAACTGTAAAAAAAAAGAAAAATAAGTTTCCTCACACAGTTTCTGCTTTTATTTATTTATTTATTTATTTATCTATCTTTGTCCTGAAACCTGACCTGTAGTCTTGATAACGTAACGGAGTCGGCCGGCGTCGACCCGGAGTTGGCCCGCTATCAGACAAACAGTCGCTTTTTAATGAGCGTCTGAGGACAGATGGAGGCTGATGCTGTAATTCCCTGTAAGAACTCTGCTGAGGAATAGAAAAGAAAAAAGAAAAAACACTGGGAATGATGGAGACACACTGGAGCTCCTCCTCTTCCTCCTCTTCCTCCTCTCCTCTCATCTCAGTGAATTAATAGTAAATGACATGCATGCAGGATGTTTATGGAGATGAGATGCAGAGCAGATTAGTGTCTATATTTAAAAAACTCCTCTCTTTTCATTCCTCTCTTTTTTGTACACCTCCCTATTAATTCATCTTTCATCCCTCTCTCTCTCTGCTGTAGCTCTAATTGAATGTTATACATTATCATTACCACACTTGACTTTTCTTTTACCCAGAGAGTCGGAGTGTGTTGCATCACGGGGCCGTAAACATTTGTCTCTGTAGCTACAGACTAATGAGCAGCTACTGATCTGAGGTGGTCACATGACCTCTGTCTCACAGCTGCACCCGTCAGCACTAACCACACACTGTGTCAGGGGAAGGCATCGCTCATTGGCAGGACAACCATCAGCGTGTCTGTTGATGTCTGGGGTTAGACCACGCCCCCTTTAAAAAAAAACATGGCAATTTACTGTAAACTTGTGAAGACTAAACTGCTGTTTTCTGTTGAATCTTGAAAGGTTGAGACATGAGAAGAAATGAAACCCATCTCCTCTCTCTCAGCTTCTCTCTGAAGCTGTAGTAACAACAGGTCGGTATCGGCCAATCAGAGGAGAGGAGGCTCTGAGCCTCTCTTCCAATTGGCTGACTGTTTTCCTAAGTGATCCAATAAAAAAATAATAGAGCAGATTTCAGAGTAAAACACTCAGAGAAACTAAAAATCCTGCAAGTTGTTGTTGGATGGATGGTGTTGTCCAGGTGGTGAGGAGGCAGGGCTTTGTTGTGACATCACAAAGTGACAGGAAGTCCTGACGGCTGGTTTTAAGGCTGAGTTTCTGAATCCAGGCTGTGTGCATTTCTCTGTGGACTGAGGCTTTGATACTTTCACAGTATTAATATAGAACCTAGAGCTGCTTTATAATCACACTACACATGGACATCTACCTTTATACTGTATGGAGCTTTAACACAAACATCTACCTTTATTAAGAAGGAGCTTTAACACAAACATCTACCTTTATACCGTATGGACTTTAACACAAACATCTACCTTTATACCGTATGGAGCTTTAATATAAACATCTACCTTTATACCGTATGGAGCTTTAACACAAACATCTACCTTTATACCGTATGGAGCTTTAACACAAACATCTACCTTTATACCGTATGGAGCTTTAATATAAACATCTACCTTTATACCGTATGGAGCTTTAACACAAACATCTACCTTTATACCGTATGGAGCTTTAACACAAACATCTACCTTTATACTGTATGGAGCTTTAACACAAACATCTACCTTTATACCGTATGGAGCTTTAATATAAACATCTACCTTTATACCGTATGGAGCTTTAACACTAACATCTACCTTTATACTGTATGGAGCTTTAACACTAACATCTACCTTTATACCGTATGGAGCTTTAACACAAACATCTACCTTTATACTGTATGGAGCTTTAACACAAACATCTACCTTTATACCGTATGGAGCTTTAATATAAACATCTACCTTTATACCGTATGGAGCTTTAACACTAACATCTACCTTTATACCGTATGGAGCTTTAACACAAACGTCTACCTTTATACCGTATGGAGCTTTAACCAGTGTCTTGATCACTAATGTCACCTGTCATATTAACAGCAATGAACAGTGTTTATCTGTGGGTGAGTGTGTGATCTGATAACCCTGCTAGAGGTGTGTGTGAGAGAATCTTTGAAGTCTCTTATTCTCTCTAGTCTTTGAAGTGTAGCTGAGTTTTGCTGACTTGACTCTTTTGAACATTGTGTGTGTGCGTGCGTGTGTGCGTGTGTGTGTGTGAGTGTGTGAATGTTCATAGTGGAAAATGCTGATGTGTTGATTACTCTGTGCATTGACTCACGGCACTAAAAGACATTTAAAGATACATTCAGTAATAATTGTTTGGCCACTAGGGGGACAGAAAACAAAACCTGATGGTACTGTATCAAAGCTGAAACAGCATAAAAAAACAAAACAATGGTGAGCAAAGGTCAAAGGTCAGAGTCACCTCAGCGAAAACACTAAACACACACAGACGGTTCATGGATAAAGTCTGGAATTTTAACTCCTCTGCTCTGGTGACCGTCCATGACTCTTATTGACTAAGTTTACTTATTTTCTGTGTTTTAACTTGTTTTATTGGTTTCATTTGGTTGGTTGCAAAATTTTATATATTTTATGTCTTGTGCGTGTTGTGTATTTTATGTTTAATTTGTGTTTTTGTACAGCACTTTGGTCCACTGGGTTTTAAAGTGCTTTATAAATAAAGTTGGTGTGGTATTCATGGACATCAGAAGTTTGGTTTATGTCAAAGTGCTGTGATTCAGAATAAAGCTGCTGGTGAGATGTCGGACCACAGGGCTGCATGATGTATCGTTTGAGCATCGCCATCATGATGTGCACATGTGCAATAGGCACTTTCACAGGACGTGCAATTTTATTTTACTTTTATAAAATGTTAACTTTTGGAGCTCGACTTTGAAAATTAGAAGCCTAACTGGACTCAATCCGCCGGTTTTGAAGCCAGGACCCGATGACTCGATGCCTGACTCACCAGCATTATTACCCAGCATGAACCTGCCTCCTCAAATAAAGAAGATATTTTCAACCTGAATCAACCCAAAATTTCAACCCAAATTTGAAAATTTTTAGTTCTCAGAGTTTCATCTTTACAATCAGGAGTCATATTTCTAAATATTGCAATACATATTGCAGGAAAAATATATCACAATGTTAGTTTAGTTAACCCTGTTGAACCATCCACTGAACCATCCCCCCCCCCCCCAGGAGGAAACTCTCTGGGGCGTTGGAGTCGCAGCTGAAACCGTCCTCGTGTTTTGTGCTTGAGTTATTTATCTGTTTATCGTTTCCCTGCAGCTTCTGCTCTTGTATCGTTTGTTCTTTTAACCTTTTATTCTTTAGTGAGGCAGCGTGTTACAGATGTTGCATATGAAAAACATTTTAATTTATTTATTATTAACGTTATTTATTTACCAGATCCCCTCCACCCCCCACTGAAACCTAGGACTTACTCAGGATTACTTTTTTACTTTTTGATGCTTCCCAGATGATGAACCTACTTCCATCGCGCTCCCCTGACTCCAGGTTGACATGGTTTTACTGCTGTGAACTTCATGTTCCCAAAAATGTAAAAACTTGATCCTAATTATAAATTTATATATCCGGTGTTTTTGGTTCATGTCCTCCAGCCTCAGCTGCACTCTGTGTTGCTCAGCTCTCGTTTCCAGATGTTGCAGTGTTTACGTTACGAATGGTGAGCAATGGTGAACGTAACCGCTGCTACAAGTGAGCGCAAGCGATGTAACTGTATCTGTATCTTAATATAAAAATGTAAACATTGCACATCTTTAAAACAGATGTGCAGTGTCTTATCTCTGTAGATGGAGTCAAACTGCTGAATTCAATAATAAGCCACAGACTTGGGACTTCCGGCGGAGCAAGACGACAAGATGGCTGCATGAGCTTGAGCTCCCGATAGCAAGTCAGAATTACCCCCCCTAAATTCACTACTGCTGAGCAATTCATAGAAGATTTTAATTTGGAATGAATAGGGGAGTAACAACTAGAAGTCAAACGAAACGTGACACCCAAGAAGGGAAGAATACACCGGAGATGGACGACGCTCAGTGTGCTAACGCTAGCGACAGCCCTGTGGAAAACGTGTGCTCCGTGCTTCAAACTATCAGTAAGGAAATACGCGACTTCAGGTCTGAGCACAAAGAAGATCTACACACTCTCAAAGAAGAACTCAAGGAAGACATGAAAAATGAACTCAAAGATCTCAAACAGGAAATTTATCAAAAACTCTCAGCCAACACCGCCCGGATCCAGGCCAACGAAACCAGGCTGAACGAAGCAGAAGCGCGGATCAACGAGACCGAGTCGGCTAACATGACCATGAGGGAGGCGCTCATTAAGTCCATGGAAAGACAAAAAACTATGCAGGAAAAGTTGACAGATATCGAGGGGCGATCTAGGCGGAATAACATTCGCATCTACGGCGTACCCGAGGGGAAAGAAGGTAACTCCGTGCCTGACTTTGTGGAACAACTTCTGAAAAGTGAGCTCGCACTGACAGCGGACAACAGCCTGCAAATTCAACGCGCACACAGAGCTTTAGCCCGTAAACCAGAGCGGAACCAGCCACCCAGGTCTATAGTGGTAAATTTCTTGGAGTTTAATACCAAAGAAGCAGTATTGAAAAAAGCCTGGGGAAAGAGAATAATGATGGAGGGACGACGCCTGTCATTCGATCATGACTATGCTACAGAAGTCATTCAGAAGCGCAAGGCATACACGGGGATAAAGAGGCTTCTGAAAGAGAGAGGAATCCGTTTCCAGACTCCGCTGGATAAGATGCGCATTCACTGGGACTCGGGAACACGCACCTACGAGAGCGCACAAGACGCAGCCCAGGAGCTAAGGAAGCGAGGCTACCCAGTGGAAATGCCGGGCAACAGCGCCGCGGATCCGAGCCGGGAGATGGAGCGGTTACTTCGGGCCCCGACATGGCAGCGAGCCGGGGAGATGAGCACAGATGCTGCGCTCCGCGCGAGGGAGAGATTACAGGAGTTTGAGCGGATTCCCCCCAACTAATGTCCACCTTGTCACGGTATGTGGTTGGCCCCTTAAAGAAATCAGCGGTGAGAAGTTAACATTTTGACTGATATATCACTCCTGCCTGTGATGAGACTCAAACCGATATGGTTAAAAAAAAAAAGGAAAACATCCGCACGTCGATTTTTCTATTATTATTATTATTATTTGATTACTCCACACGTAGAGTGACAGACAATTAACACGATTAGCCTATATTTTAATTTTGAGGGATGTCTTTTTGTTTTCTCATCCAAATCTCAGTGTTTCCAAATAGGCTATAAACTTTTTTTTTTTTATACTTTTTACTTCTATGCTGGATTATGGGGCCAAAACAAATCAGGTTAATGCTAAAGACTTCACTTGGTATACAAAATACATGCTATCGGATGACGTTGGACTACTAGGATGTGTGAAAACACGTGCTTCACCACTAGTGAGGGGCCCTCCCGGAGGAGGATTTCCCCTCAGCCTACCAACGGGGACTCGGGGTGGCGACGAATCACCCCAACTTGGGAGTTAAATGTTTTTTCTTTGTTTTTTTCAGTTTGCACACGTTGCCCTCATGTTCAGGTCTGTGCAGTTTTAAGTTGTCTGGAGGCTAACGAATGTAACATGGGATCGGTTCATTTAAATGCCATATAATAATATAAAACTGGTGTCACTTAATGTAAATGGGATGAATAATCCAGTCAAGAGGAGCAAGGTCCTGGCTAAATTGAAAAAAGAAAAGGCTCAAGTGTTATTTTTGCAGGAAACGCACCTGCCTCAACAAGAGCATGAAAAGTTAAAACGCTTTGGTTTTAGGAATACATTTTATAGTAGCTACAGACCCAGCCAGAAGAGGGGAGTGGCTATCCTTATCACAAATGCAGTTCAATTTGAATGTCTTAAAGAAGTTAGGGATAATGAAGGGAGATTTGTATTAATTAAAGGAAAATTAGAAAACACAATGGTGACAATGATCAATGTATACGCCCCCCCTGAAAGCACTAAATGTTTTTTCAAAACTCTGTTTGACACTATTGCTATAGAAACTGAAGGTATTTTGATATGTGGAGGAGATTATAATGTGGTAATGAACCATAACCTGGATACAACAAGCCCAAAAAGAAGCAAGAAACATCTAACCAAATTTATTAATACATCAGTGCAGGAAATGGGACTTATTGATGTGTGGAGAGAACACCACCCACTAGAAAGGGACTATACACACTATTCGGTACCCCATTCTGTATACTCCAGAATTGACTACTTTTTAATTAATACAAGCGAAATCCACAGGGTCACAGAATGCAAAATCGGGGTGGCGGATGTATCAGACCATAGTGGGATTAGCTTGTCAATTCACTTAAATAACAGGAAAATAAATACTGTATGGAGGCTAAATGTGGGCATCTTGAACAATCAGACAAATGTGAAACAGATAAGAGAAGAAATAAAAAGGTATATAGAAGAGAACGATAACGGGGAAGTAAACCCTGCAATTCTATGGGACAGTATGAAGGCAGTCATTCGGGGGAAATTAATCGCTTTGACAGCATCACAAAAAAAGGCTCGACTAGCTATATATAAACACAAAGTAGAAAAACTGCAAGAACTGGAAAAGAAACATAAGACTACGAAAAACCAGTCCATATTACAACAAATAAAGAAGGCAAGGGAAGAGATAAATGAGATACTCAGGACAGATATAGAAAAGAGGGCAAGATTTTTAAAGCAGACATACTATGAAGCAGGCCCCAAAGCAACAAGACTCTTAGCTAGACGATTGCGGAAACAGCAGGCCATTAACACAATCCATAAAATAAGGAATCCTCAAACCAACCAACTATCACACGAACCAGAAAAAATAGAAAAAATATTTGAGGAATATTATAAGAAGCTCTATTCTAAACCATTGTCCGCCGATGAAAAAACAATAAGAAGTTTTCTTGACACGCTTGACCTGCCATCTATTGGTGAGACACAGAATGACACTATTACGTCACAACTCACAATTAAGGAGCTAGAAGCTGCAATCAGTAGGTCAAAGACTGGTAAATCACCAGGTAGTGACGGGTACCCGTCGGAATGGTATAAGGCCTTTCAGAAGGAGCTAACACCTTTGCTTCTGTCCTGCTTTAACTGGACCCTTGATGAGGGTGGGGGTCCCCCATCGTGGAAGGAAGCGATTATTACCGTTTTACCAAAGGAAGGCAAAGATAAAGAAGACTGCAAAAACTATAGGCCGATTTCACTTCTAAATGTGGACTACAAATTATTTACATCAATTATTAGTAAAAGACTGGAGGCCTTCATACCAGATTTGATTGACGAAGACCAAACCGGTTTTATTAAAGGTCGCCAAACTCACGATAATATTAGAAGAACCCTCCATATTCTAGACAACGCCCAAAAAAGTGGTACAAGTACAGTTCTGGTTAGCTTGGATGCAGAAAAAGCGTTTGATAGTGTTGGTTGGTTATTCTTATATGAGGTACTAAGGAGATTTGGCTTCAATGAAAAAGTAATTAAATGTATTAAAACTATGTATCAAGAGCCCACAGCCAGGATCAGAGTAAATGGAAGCTTGTCCAATTCAATTCAGTTGGAGAGGGGGACAAGACAAGGCTGCTGTTTGTCCCCCACTCTTTTTGCTTTATATGTCGAGCCTTTAGCACAGGCGATAAGGCAGAGTGGGGAACTGCAGGGTGTAACTGTAGGGGGGGCTGAACATATCATTGGCCTTTTCGCAGATGACATAATTATTTTTCTTGAACAACCAGATATATGTTTCCCACACCTAATGTCTCTACTGGAAAAGTACAAATACTATTCAGGTTATAAACTGAACATATCAAAAACTCAAATTCTCTCATTAAATTATTCTCCATCCCGACAAATAAGAGATACTTATAATTTGAAATGGAATGCTAAAACAATGAAGTATCTCGGTGTAACCCTGAGTAAAACACTCTCTGACATGTTTGAAAAGAATTACAGTGAAATTGAAAAAAGCATCAGGAAAGATTTTGAAAGGTGGTCTACCCTCCCATTAGACTTTAGTGCTAGGGTTCAGACAGTCAAAATGAACATTTTACCTAAACTGTTATATTTATTCCAAGCACTTCCAATTAATATCCCCCAAAACAAGTTTTTAATCTGGGATAGGATGATTTCTAGATTCATTTGGAATAGTAAAAAGCCCAGAATAAAGTTTACGACACTTCAACTACCAAAATGCAAGGGGGGGATGGCCTTACCTAACCTTTCAGAATATTTTTATGCAGCTCAACTTAGGTATTTGGCCTGTTGGTGTAGACCTGACTATGAGTCTAAATGGAAAGATCTGGAAAAGGAAGTACAGGGTTTCCAAACCCAGATATTGGTGGGGGATAAACATTTGAGAGGTGCTTTGAAACATGTTATGAACCCAATAGTGGCATTTACACTTGAAATTTGGAGCACTGTAGTAAGAAAATACAAGCTTAAGAGAGACATATGCAATCTGGTGTGGTTTTCGTACGATTCAAAGTTTAAGCCAGGGATGTATGATCCAGCATTCAAAGAATGGACACTGAAAGGTGTGACAGCAATATGTACAGTATCAGAAAGCGGACAATTTCTAAGTTTTGAAGATCTAAAGACAAAATACAGTCTCGAAAACAAAGACTTTTATAGATACTTGCAGTTGAGAGACTATTTCACAAAAGAGATAAGGTCAAACGAAACTATAAATAAGGTGATTGGAATCATTACTGATTCATACAAACAGAAGGGGTCTCGGCCCATCTCTGCTTTTTATCAAGCTCTGGGTGAGAGTAGGAAGGAATCAACACTTTATATAAAAGCAAAATGGGAAGCAGAACTAAAAATCCAAATACAAGAGGACGAGTGGTACTATATGTGTGAGACACAATGTACATCTACAAATTCTTTAATATGGAGGGAGTTCTGCTGGAAAAATCTAACTCGCTATTTTATAACACCAAAAATAAAATCAAGGCAACTCGCTGTAAAACAAGACTGCTGGAGATTATGTGGGAACGCTGAGGCGGACCATGCACACGTTTTCTGGAATTGTGTAAAAATGAGGATATACTGGCAAAATGTTAACTCTGTTGTAAAAAATGTTTTGGGATATGAAATCCCAAATACCTGTCTAGTGATGTATCTAGGGAATATTGAGAAGGTTGTAATGAAAGAAGATTTGTACTTGACTAAAGTATTACTTGCAGCAAGCAAGAAAGCGGTCACAAGAAACTGGCTCAATGTGAACGCTCCAAATCAGGAGCAGTGGATGGAAATTGTCCTGGAAATCC
Source organism: Decapterus maruadsi (assembly GCA_030347415.2). Classification (NCBI taxonomy): domain Eukaryota; kingdom Metazoa; phylum Chordata; class Actinopteri; order Carangiformes; family Carangidae; genus Decapterus; species Decapterus maruadsi. The sequence goes on along the minus strand of CM064907.1, from coordinate 1,516,808 downwards.
ATGCCATGGAAAGACTGACATTCCGGCTGAGACTCAAGGAGGGCATTTTTGAAAGGAACTGGGAAAAATGGAACATTTACATGAGTGGTGACACCAACTGAGTGAACAATAGGTGGAGCATGGAACCGGTGGACTGAACAGTGACATCTCCAGACAACATGTTGGTGTTGTTGTTGTTGCTTTGACTTGTGTTTTGTTGGTTGTATTGTTTTTCTGCTATGTGAAAACCCAATAAAAATCAGAGTGATAAAAAAAAAATAAGCCACAGACGTCCTGACCTGTCCCCCCCCCCCCCCCCCAGGTCTGTCCGTGCTGCAGCGGATCCTGGACACGGCGGCAGAGCGCGGCTGGCAGGTCACCTCCGTCAACCTGGACACGCTGACCGAGTCGGGCTTCGTCAAGCTGCTGGCCGACCTCGACTACAAGAAGGACTTCCAGATCCTCATCGACTGTGAGCTGGACCGACTCAACTCCATCATCAACCTGGTAAAACCACCCCCACCCCCCTAAACCCCCCATTTTATAATACGTCACCTTTTTATGAACAGATTCAGTAACACACACGATGAACAGGAAACTCACAAGTTACAGATGGAAAGAAAATGAAAAGACAAAAAGAAACAGAGGGAAATAAGAGAGAAAGAGAACGAGCTGGTGTTTAAAAACAGAATAACATGAGGTTTAATATTCAGGATGACAGAGAGATTAATCAGAGCTCATGTTATTAATTAGATGCAGAGATAACTTGACATTAAATATTGCAACCAGGAGCTGTTCAGCCTGTGAGCGCGACCTGAACCGACCAATCAGGACTCGGCTGGAAGAGAAACCCATGTTGAGCCAATAAGGTCGAAGTCTAATAAGGTTAAACCTGATTAAATCCTGGTTTAATCTGAAACTCTGCTGCACCAAACTAAATCAAAATGAAGAAAGATTAAATTTCAACCTCTCTGTAAAGTTTAGATTTGACTTAATACCAAGATTTAATTCTGTTGCACCAAAACTTTAAACTGTGATCGAACGTTAAACTTTAAATTGAATTCTTACGACGAGTTTCTCAGAGAAACTGAGACAAACTGAACCCACTGAGATTCACAAAGGAAACTGTGAACTGCAAACGTATTTCTATTGATTAAAGTTAATTTAAGAAAAATTTACTTGACTTTACGAAACCAATTTTAATTTGAAATCGTACGACAGAGCTTATTTTACTTTAACCCTAATTTTACTAAACTCTGATTAGAGCAAAACTAAGATTAAAATTAAATCATGAGCCGATCAGACTTTTTATAACTTTGAATAACTTAAAAGACTTTACACACAATAGTTTAGTTTAGTTTAACACTTTATTCTTCACCTAAGTGGAAATTTGTCTTTGTCTTCTCCACATTAAATCACAGTACACACAGACAACCCAGACAAGTGGACAAGAAATAACAGCAAATATCAGCAGCAATCGGTTCAAAACAAAAAACAAATAGAAATCAGGTGCAGTCAGTTGTTACACACTTGTATATCATCATTATCGTTATTCTTGCTTAGCCTTCGGACCCTGAATCAGCAGCCAAATCGAAGCATCAACCATATTTAATTCTAAATTTAAGGAATAACAATAAAAGGTCAAATATTTCATATGACTCTGGGAGAGTCTGCGTGGCGGAGGGATACGACAGTGGCGGAGGGATACGACACCAGTTCTAGTTTGTTTAATTTTACCCTGGGTTGAGTTTGTCTCGGCTCTGTAGCTGTCGGAGGTCGGACACGACACAGGAGACGACTATAGTTCAACATATCGTAAAATACAGTCATTTGCTGTAAATGAGGAGACAGTTCTGTAAATAGACTGAACACACACAAACCTGAGACTGTGTGTGTGTCTGTGTGTGTTTCTGCTGCAACAGTTTCACATTTTAATGAGCTCAGATTTCAGCTGGTTGATGATGATGATGATGAGGAGGAGGAGGAGGAGGAGGAAGGTCGGAGAGGAAGAGCGAGTCAGGACCCAAGTGGTCCAGATGTCTCTGCAGTGAAAAGGAGCTGTTGTTGGATCATTATGGTCTGGAGTTCTTCTGGAGACTGAAGCTGCTCAGCGGGAAGCGGCAGCCACCGTCGTCGTCAGGGGAAACGGGTCTTCCTGCTGACACCCAGCTGGCGGTCGGAGAGGAACAAGTCTCAGCTGCAGCTTCAGATGTAGAAGAAGAGAAGCTCAGATAGATAGATAGATAGATAGATAGATAGATAGATAGATAGATAGATAGATAGATAGATAGATAGATAGATAGATAGATAGATAGATAGATAGATATAATTTATTGATCCCAAGCTGGGAAATTACAGATCAGCAGGTGCTGGTCTGGTCTGCAGCTCCGAGGGACGATGACAATGACGACGATGATGATGATGATGATGAGGTGGTTCAGGTCCAAGAAAAGTCCAACAGGGTTAACTAATCTAAGTGGAAGTGATTCCCCTAAAACAAACATGGACGACACACGGCTCTGCTGCGAGAAATCCATTTAAAAACTCTTTTCAACCGCTGAAAGAAAAAACTTGTACTCTCACATTCTGGTACCAATACCTTTTGTATTTGAAATTGATAGTTGACAGAATACTGCCACGCAACACTACAGCGTAACTAAGCCATCGCTGTTAGCTGCTAAACGCCGTCCTGTGTGAGAAGCCGTGACGAGCTCTTCTCTCTTTCTTTACTCGTTTAATAAACTGATTCATGAAAATTCATGAATTCATTCATAAAATTTGTGGTAAATGGAAAATAATCACGACCTGCCGTTTGACTTGAAGCAAGTGGAGGAAGATGAGCTGGACTTCAGAGGAGGAAGAAAGCTAACAGCTGCTTCCTCCTCCTCCTCCTCCTCCTCCTCCTCCTCCTCTCTGGCCCGTGTCGGTCGACTCTTGTAAATCTGAGCGACTCTCTTTTCCTTCCATCTCTTTCTGATGGTGGAGATGAGCAATTAATTCCTTCAAAGAGGAACTGAGTCTTCCAATTAGCAGCTGTTTGAGAGCACACACACACACACACACACACACACACACACATGTAGATGAATCTGTAATAGATGCTTTTTATCATCATTAGAAACTTCAGAAAAAAGTAATTAGTGTGTGTTTGACTCTGGCTCAGATCGCGGCTCAGAGGAGGAACTTGAAGAACTACCACTTCATCCTGGCCAATCTGGTGAGTGAGCGCTCTTCACCTCACGAACATCTGTGTTCAGCAGGCGCTCGGCCCATGAACTGACTGTGTGTGTGTTTATGTGTGTGTTTATGTGTGTGTCAGGGCTTCATGGACCTGAACGTCACAGAGTTTCAGAAGCTGGGGCCGAACGTGACGGGCCTCCAGCTGGTGAACCGGTCCGATCCGGCTGTGATGAAGATCAACCAGGACTGGCTGGACTTTGACAGCAAAGACCTGAAGCTGGCCCGCAGGAGGCTCAAGGTACACACACACACACACACACACACACACACACACGCACACACACACACACTCACTCATACCTGAGCTGCCTTTGTAGTGTTGTGAATTATTGATGGTCTGGAGCTGAAACTAAATGTTTTTGACCGGCTCCGTCCAGAGAGGATCAAATATTCATGTTTCTGACGCTGCGCTGACTGACTGTTGTGAAATGAAGTCGTTTTGAATGTTTGGCAGTTTTACAGATGTGTCACAGATGTGCAGTTCCACACATTCAGACCTGAGCTGCATTTACAGGTGTAATTAATAAACTGGAACAATTGACAGGATCATTAGGAGAATTTAGATCAATGGTTCTCAAAGTGAGGTCCAGGGACCCCCAGGGGTCCTTCAGAGGGTTCCAGGGGGTCCCTTACTGTTTCTTGAAATTTTACCACTTTTTCTAAACATTTTTAGAACTGTTTTACCACTTTTTTCTAGTAAATCGAACTTTTTTTTGAAATCTTACAACTTTTTTATTTTTGTACTTTTAAAAAAAAAAAAAAAAAATCTAGAAATTTTACCACTTTTTTCTAGAATTTTTTTTTACTTTTATTTTTTTTTAAATCTTACCACTTTTTTTTAATTTTATTTTATACTTTTATTTTTTCTAGATATTTTAATTCTACTCTTTTTGTAAATTTTTTCCAATTTGATAAATTTTACCACTTTTTTCCAGAAACTTCTCTACAATATTTCCACAGATTCACGCCATTGGCCCTAATTTGAACGTATACACTGACTAAAAACGTAACGTTCTTCAGTCTCAGAACAAATATTTGTGTGTATTTCTGGTGTTTGTTTCAAGATTTCGTCCAATCACCACTGAATAAATAAAGGTTTTAACGTGACGTTGCTCCGCCTCAGTACACAGGAGCTCTGACCTACGACGGCGTCACCGTCATGGCAACGGCCTTCCAGAACCTGCGGCGGCAGCGGATCGACATCTCTCGCCGTGGCAACGCAGGGGAGTGTCTCGCCAACCCCCCGGCTCCCTGGGGGCAGGGCATCGACATCCAGAGAGCCCTGCAACAGGTACACACACACAATAAATACAAAACATCATTTTCTGGGCCAAATGCCTGTTTCATTTCACAGTAAGTAGCAGCTTTGGTTTAACCCAAGGGGGCAGTCGTCGGTCTGAGAAGTGAAGCCGAGTCAATCTCACTTTCGGGTTTCCTGTGGGGGCTGGTGTCAGAAGGCAGAATGTCTCCATAGACTCCCATGTTAAAATCGCCGACTTTACAGCCTCCAAAAATATGATCAAAGCCTGGTGTCAAGACGTTTTTTGGTCTCAATCGATAGTTTCTACCCCCGTACACACTCTGAGGGGGGTGAATTATTTTTTAACGCTACCGTTTTGCTGTTATTAGGATAAGATTCTGGCCAATCAGGGCGCGGAAACGTTCAGCTGCAGGTCCGGAGCAGCACAGAGACAGGCTGCTTCGAGGCCAGTGGGCGGGTTCTCGGCCGGCCAATCCAACATGGCGCTGTCCAGGCCGCCATATTTGAGTCACAAAACCGACTGCACAAAACCAATGGGTGACGTCACGGATGCTACGTCCATTCTTTTTACAGTCTATGGTTTAACCCAAGTATCTATCTTTACTTTGTTAGAAAATAATGTGTTTTAATACGTTACTCTCCACTTTCTCTTTGTTCTAATAACGGTCTTCATATCCAGCTCTCAGCAAGATCTCATAAATGTCCCTATCCCATGCCAAATACTCTGGTGTGTGAACATAGCATTCGGATGGAAACATCTCAGGTTTATTCACGTGTGGAGAAACTCGTCTGTAATGATACGATAACACTGTCTGGACTTCAACAAACACAAACCTCAAGTCAATAATGACTCTTTACTGAAAACGTTTCAATGTTGTTGACATCACAAAGTTTCTGAGGAAAAATACTTTGTGGAAAACCAAAGAGATGACGCTAATACACGCTGCACAGGTTCAAAAGTGTGTGTGTGTGTGTGCAGGTGCGTCTGGAGGGGCTGTCGGGTCACGTCCAGTTCGACGAGCGAGGTCATCGGACCAACTACACTCTGACGGTGATGGAGCTGAGCCCCACCGGACCCAGGAAGGTGCTGCTGCTGCCTCTCTCTCTCTGTCCTGAACGGCTTCGCCGCGGTTCGGCGGCGGCGTCGGACGCTGCAGCAGCTTTTCTCCGCCTCAGCTCGTTTCACTAATTAGCTTCCTGCTCTCTGATTGAAGGTGTGATAATCAGTCAGATCAGCTGCTGCAGCGCCCGGCGGCTGAAAACCTGCAGACTCTCGGCTTTCCGTTCAACTCCATCAGACTGTAATAAGCTCCTCGCTGACGCTCACTTTGAAGATTACAGCGTGTGTCATTCAGAGATCCAGGTCTCAGACGGTGACGGGTCATTCTGACACAAACCAAACCGACCCACTCATCAAATCTGAACCAAGTGCACATGGACTTTATACTGTTACAGAGCTTCAATATGAACATCCACCTTTATATTGTATGAAACATTACAGAAACAACGGATTCCTGATATGAACAGGAGCGTTTTCTAGACATTTTATTTATCTATTAAGTCTTTTGTCGAGCTGCAAGATTAATCGATTAATTGTTTGGGCAACAAAATGTTGTAAAAGCATCAGTCAGTGTTTGTCAAACCACCAGACGACGTCCTCAAATGTCTTGTTTTGTCCACAAACCAAAGAGAGACTCAGTTTATCGTCATAAAGGAACAAAGAAACCAGAAATATTCACATTGAAGAAGCTGAAATCAGAGAATTTTGACTTTTTTTTCTTAAAAAACAACTCAAACTGATTATTAGATTATCAGAATAGTTGATGATTCGTTTAATAATCGATTGTTGTTCGATTAATTAATTAATCTTTTGTTCAAAAACACAACAAACTGTGTGTAGAATAACTGTAAAGTGTCTATCGCTCTGTTTATATTATTATAATGAAGACAGATGATTGGACGGCGGCTGCGTGGTGTTAATCTGCGGCTGCTCTTCTCTTCTGTTCAGATCGGCTACTGGAACGAGAGGAGAGGCTACGTGAACACCAACGTGTACCGACCGGTGGTGGAGGAGTTCTACGGGCTGCAGAACAGAACCTACGTGGTCACCACCATCCTGGTGAGACGCTGCTGTAACCGTCGCTCTGTGATAAACAGGGTTTTGTTTTGTGTTTGTTCTACATGGAGGCAACAGGAAACAACCCTCTGAAGACTGCTGAGTAGAAAGGAAAAAACACTAATTTATTATTTAAAAAATTACTGGGTTTTTTGTTATTGTGACATTTTTTACTAGGGATGCACCAATATGAAAATTTTGGCCGATACCGATATCCGATATGAATTTTTCTGTTATGGCCGATAATCGATATTTACCGATATCGATATGTGTTGTTGTTTTTTTTTAAGTTTCTGAGATGATAAATTTTTGTACAGACTGAAAATCATGCAAACTGAATTTTTGAATGTCTTCCTTTATTTTCAGAATGTATTTTACTTCCAAATAACAAGGTTACAGGTGACCGTCCTCCTCCATTACCTCAACTTTGTAGGTTTTGCATGGCCGATATATATCAGCCTAATTTTAAACATCGGACCGATACCGATATGTTAAAAAATGACAAACATCAGCCGATACCGATATTAATGCCGATATATCGTGCATCCCTATTTTTTACAAAACAAGCCAGAGAACCATGCAATATACTTTTGACACTTAACCAAAAGTAGATTGCATTGTTCTCTGGCTTGTTTTGTAAAAAACAATCCCTGTCGATTAGGTCGCACCACATAAATTTCAAAATAAAACTGGCACAAGCAACACGTCTTCAGTCAGTCAGAGGAACCTGAAGCTGCACAGGGCGTCGTGGATGAACAGATATTAATCACGGAGGTGGAAAACCGCAGTATTTTAGGATACATTTCATCCATTTTACAAGAAGAGCATACTTTTAATCTCTCTTACAGTAGGTAGCTAACATGTCAAATGGAGTCGGGGTGGAGATGGAAACGGAGTTGGTGGAAGTTGGAGGTCAGAGCAGTAACATACTTACAGCAGCAGAGGCTGAAAGGCTGGAAGGGTTCAACCAGCTGATCCAGGAACAGAGGGATGAGATAAACACCCGTAGAGGTTGTGATGTGACTCTCCACCTCCACATGTCTATCAACAGGAAGCTCCCTACATGATGCTGAAGAAGAACCACGAGCAGCTTGTGGGAAACGACCGGTACGAGGGTTACTGCGCCGAACTCGCCTCGGAGATCGCCAAGCACGTCGGCTTCGCCTACCGCCTGGAGCTGGTGGCCGACGGCAAGTACGGCTCCAGAGACTCCGACACCAAGATGTGGAACGGGATGGTGGGGGAGCTACAAAGTCGTAAGGGGTGAGTGTGCACCTGGATCCAGGGGGGGCCTGGAACGGCTTACAGTGAAAACCACTGGTTTAAAACTGTTTTTTACATCAAAGACCCTAAAGTTGACCACGGACGCCCGTTGGACAACATTTTGAAGCAAACACCTGAAATACACAAATATTGAATGAATGAATGTATTTTATTTTCGAACATGTATAAAAATAAAAAGAAAGAAATTGTATGTAACTATTGTACATGCAATAGATAGAAAAAAAATAGAATTTAAAGCATTAAAATAAAGAGCTAAGACATAACAAAACACCGTACATTGTTCGAAAAAGGAAGTGGGAAGAAGTACAATACTTATTTTAATTTCCCACCCCTTTTATCTGCTCTTCGGTGTGCAACTACACATCCTAACTACAGTACATAATAGACCTATATAAGTATATATCATGTGTACACGTAATAACTATCTATATAAATATATAATTACAAAAATAAATATATACTACATCATTATCCATATAAATATATAATTACAAAAATATATTCTATATAAATATCTATATAACCAAAATAAATACATACTACATACATATCATCAATAATATAAATATAAATATATAAACTATCTCCATAACTAAATATATACCCTATATACCATATACTAAGTTAGTTACAATATATCAATCAACGCTGTTCTACAGTTTTTATAAATTTATCCCTTATCATCCTCTATTAACATACTTCCTCTTCCATATACTTGTGTAAAAGAAATTTTTTGTACCTTTTTTTAAACAGATTTATATTTGCACTTTGTTTTATTTCTGTCCCCAGACTGTTCCACAAAGTCACTCCACAGCTCGAGACGCACATACTTTTCATATTTGTTCGGATTTTCGGTTTCTTAAAATTTAGTTCTCCCCTTAGATTATATATATATATATAAGTTAAAGATTTTCTAGAAAAAAAAGTTAAAGTTTGCCAAAATGTTGAACTATCCCTTTAACCTCCTCAATGTTTAACCCGCAGTTACGTCCTTTAAAGAGCGTGTTGTACTTGAACGTTGCAGAAAGCTGACGTGGCGGTGGCGCCGCTCACCATCACCCTGGTGCGCGAGCAGGTGATCGACTTCACCAAACCCTTCATGTCTCTGGGGATTTCCATCATGATCAAGAAACCCACCAAGTCCAAACCCGGAGTCTTCTCCTTCCTGGACCCGCTGGCCTACGAGATCTGGATGTGCATCGTCTTCGCCTACATCGGCGTCAGCGTGGTGCTGTTTCTGGTGAGGGGGGGGGGCTGGTGTGTGTGTGTGTGTGTGTGTGTGTGTGTGTGTGCGTGTGTGTGTGTGTGGGAGCGGAGCAGTGTGTCCAGTGAGCGACCGTGTCTCTGTGTCTCAGGTGAGTCGCTTCAGTCCCTACGAGTGGCAGGGAGACGACTCTGACGACGAAGACGAAACTCTGGCCTCCTCCGCCTCCAGACGAGCTCCGCCCACTTCCTCCCCTGAGCTCGCCCACTCGCCAGGTACCTCGCCATCGCCATCGTCTTCTTCATCATCATCATCATCATGGTCGTCATTGTTGTTGTCATTATCGTCATCGTCATCTTTGTCATCGACATGGTGATCAAACTCATCCTCATCATCATCTTCATAAAGTTTTTATAATCTAATCATCATGAGCTTCGGTCGGTGTCTCATAGTGTGTTTTCCTCTCAGCCGGCTACTCCCAGTCCCAGAACCAGAACCAGAACCAGAACCAGAACCAGAACCAGCAGAAGGAGAAGGAGAGTCCAGAACACACCAATGACTTTGGGATCTTTAACTCTCTGTGGTTTTCTCTGGGAGCGTTCATGCAGCAGGGCTGTGACATCTCCCCCAGGTAGGAACACGCACAGGGAAGTTACATAGTGCAGGTTCAGCCGCCGCGACCCGGCTCAGGCTGCAGCGGCAGCACCATTATTCCTATTAACCATTTTTCAACCATTGCAATGAGTCTGGAAACATTGTTTTAAGGCCGATTAAAGGACAATTCCGGGCAAATTCAACTTGGGGGTGTATGTTACTATCATTTTAGGTCTAAAAGAAGGAATGTGAAGATTTTCAGTTTAATCGCTCCTGTTTTGCGGTAGCTGCGTCTGCCCCTGCATCGCTACGGCAGCAATGAATGGGAATGGATGCAAGTTCCGCTAGTTTGGCTGTTTACATCCCACAAACCAATTTTTTCCACAGACGTCAGATGGAGACTCTTTAAGTTTATTTACTTCAAGCCGACATGCTTGTAAAACTAGATCTAAATTCAAAGTCTCCCCGAGTCTCGCGCGAGACCATGTTGCCGTACTCGGTGCATTCGGGGGAAGTCAGAAAGCTACCGTTTGTGTCATAAACACAGAAATATCGACTCTTGACTTGCTACAAGTAAAAAAAAACTTATCGGCCCATGTTTGAGTCGCCACCTGATGCTGTCTGTGGAAAAAAATGTACACTTGAAGCAAGTAAAGAGTCGATATTCCTGTGTTTATGACACAAGCGGCAGCTCCAACTGCACTTGAATGCACCGAGCACGGCAGCAGGGTCTTGCGCGAGACTTTGAATTAGATCTAGTTTTACAAGCATGTCGGCTTGAAGTAAATAAACTTATCGGTGCATGTTTGAGTCGCCATCTGACGCTGTCTGTGGAAAAAAATTGGGGCTTTGAGGGATGTAAACAGCCTAACCAGTGGAACTTAACTCCCATTCATTTTTGCAGGGACAGACAGCTTTGCAAAACAATTAAACTGAAAATCTTCACATTCCTTCTTTTAGAAAAATTGTTTTGAATTTGCCCGGAATTGTCCTTTAACTCTGCAATGTTGCTTTAAAAACAATAAACATCCCCAAAAATATACTTTAAAAAAAATTATGTCAAATTACTTGAACTCACCTCCCATTTATATAGAAGTAACTTTTTTTTCAACTTATTTTCTAACTAGTTGATGGACTGAAATAAATGTGTAATAACGTACATTTAAACAGTCTTCTTTTTATTTTCTGACGGGACTTCTTGAGTCGAGTAACTAAAATAATGCTTATTTGATCACTGGCTTCTGGAAAAAGAAGCACCGTTATATTATCACGCTGTTATTCTGAATGTCAACGGATGAACGGAGGTAAACAAACAGTCAGGGTGACGAGGTCGACCAGGATCCTACAGGTCGACATGACGAGTGATGTCATAAAACAAATGTTCCCCAGGCTCCACTGTGACGACGCTAGTACCGACTGTAACACACATCCATACAACCAGGGATGAACAACATGTATTAGACTAGATGTACAGTATCACCACACACACACACACACACACACACACACACACACATATATATACATACATTATACATTAACATGAAACACATAGAATCCAGTGTGACGTTCTGCCGGGTTTGTTATGTGTTATAGCCGAGTTCAGGCCCGAGGCGGTTTCTAATCTAGATGTACTGTACTGTCCCCTCTGTGTGTTTGTTTGTGTGTCTGTGTGTGTGTGTATGCGTGCATATGTGTGTGTGTGTGCGCATTTATGCATTTTTCAGTAATTTTTTCCCTCGTATTCTCATTAAAGCAATGTCCTCTGTCTCCTTCTACGTTATGGGTACACATAGATTGTGTGCGTGTGCATTAAAGTTTCATATTTTCCTCTTGTTTTATGTTTTTATTTTGACGTATTTATAGTAAGAAAATATAAAAACCATCTTAGTTTAGTTTAGTGTTCTTGTGACATCACAAAAGGTGTTTTTTATTGTTTTTCTGGACTGGAACTGATCCCCCGCTCCCGTCACACAGGGTCACCTTTATCTTTACAGGAGCTGGACAGTATCTGTGTGTGTGCTGTGTGTGTGTTTACATGTGTGTTAATGTGTTACAGTAGGTGTGACAGCTGTGCCTGCAGGGGGTGGGGCAGCCCACACCTCACATAAACATAAAATACAACCACACTTTAACACAATCACATCAATGAGACGTGAGGTCACACATTACACATGTAAACATCTACTGTACATAATGTGTTGATTCGGTCTCTGGACAAACAAAGAGCCACCGAGGCGGCCATGTTGGAGCAAAACTGTGATGAAAAATAGGAGACTTTTTTTTCCAATCACTAATTGATTAGTTAAAGGGATAGTTCAACATTTTGTCAAATCGGCCCATTGCCATAATCCCTATAGTCATAGCAGTAGGTTTGTTACCTTTAATTGTCGGTGCAAGCTGTTTTTAGAATGGCGGAGCAGAGCCGTGAGCTGCTCAGAGCTACGCTACGGAGGCTCATGGGATTTCTTGTCTCAGTATATCTCTGTATTTCCCTCTAAAACAACTCTGTGTGGTAACGTTGTGTTATTATCTCATAGCGTGGTGAATGTGCGGGTCACGGCTCTGCTCCACCGTTCTAAAAATAGCTTGCACCGACAATTAAAGGTAGCGAACCTACTGCTATGACTATAGGGATTATGGTGATGGGACAATTTGCCAAAATGTTGAACTATCCCTTAATTATGAGATGATAAGAACATATTTATCAGTGAAACATCCAGTATCTCCAATATTTTAATTTTCTGCTTTGTTCTTTTCATCTGATTGTCTTCACTCTGTCTACTCGTCAGTGAGTCCTGAACATCACAGCTGTCAGACATGAGGCAGCTGGTGTGAGTTTTACTAAAAGACCAAAAAGACAGTCCAGCTGACATGGCACATCTTTTCCTTTTTGCACGTTTACATAATGGTTAGATGTCAGTTTCATCCATAATGCACTGGCCCCTATAAATAAACAATGAAGCAGCAGATGAATAAATGATTGTAGTTGTGGTTGGCTGTAGTTTCCACAGTTTGTCGCCAAAAACAAGACAAAGATTATTCAGTCGTGTCCTTCAGATGAATAAATTACTTTCCTGCAGCCGTACATCAGACAGCCACGTTGTTGACATCCACAAAAACTCAACTCTTCCTTTAAAGCGGTCTTTAAGACCAAGAAGGACGTTGGGCCTCCACTTATTAGCACAGTATTTATGTATTTGTGCTATTTAGTCTGGACGATGGAAATCTGTGTGCGTCTTTTTTAATGTTTGCAAGGTTGAACCTTTTTTGACTTCCTGCATCTGAATATTTGTGTTTTTTCACCTGAGCTTCTTTCATGTTTGTTTACTGGGAGCTGAGTCACAGGCTCTGATCTCTGCTGCCATCGTCTCCAGCTTTATGTGTGTGTCCGTGTGTGATTGTGTATATGTAAAGTGTGACAGCTCGTCGGGCTGTGTGCTACATTAAAGGTCCTCACATGTTTATGTTTCTGAACTCAAGTAGGAATCACAACACTATGAAGAACAGAGTGCGAGAACTTTGAAAGGTTACGTGATGACAGACATGTCATCTGTAACTGATGGGTTGGAAAAACACCTGTCGTTAAAAATGATAAATAATCCAGGTATAATGAACAGTGTAGCATCAAGCTGGAAACCAAAAAATATTGATTAAATGAAACCCTTTAAACTTTCAGTCTAAATTCATCACAAAGGTCTCATGACCTCAAGACGTCAATTTTTGATTTAAGATCAGATTCATAATCTGGAGAGGAGTCTGGAGACCAAGACCGGTCTCGAGCACCACTACACTAATATACAAGATCAATATCAATATCAAGATGCCGAAATACCTTAAAGGGATAGTTCAACATTTTTGGCAAATTGGTCCATCACCATAACCCCTATAGTCATAGCAGTAGGTTCGTTACCTTTAATTGTCGGTGCAAGCCATTTTTAGAACGGCGGAGCAGAGCCGTGAGCTGCTCAGAGCTACGCTACGGAGGCTCATGGGATTTCTTGGTTTCCCTCATCAAACTCAATACATTATTATCTCATAGCGTGGTGAATGTGCAGGTCACAACTTGTCCACCAGAGCGTTGTCGAGTTGTTGGATTCTGTATTTGATGAGTTGGATGTAGCCTCGTAAACCAGCCTCCCCCGGAAATGCATTTAATTCATTTCTCAGGGAGAGTCTGGCCTCATACCCGTTGTAACCGTTTCGCCGAAACACTCCGCCTACCGAGTCAATCAGTCCCTGATTGGCCAACGTGCTGTGATTGACACAGCACGTTGGCCAATCACGGACCGAAGAAGAACAGCGATAACATCTTTTCCTCCAAGAAACTCAACAAGCGCCGACTCTTGCTCTTGTTTAAGTTCTGTAATTGATGGTATTTCATTTAGAACTTCCCTTACTGCTGTTTTTGCGCCGCTGTTTGACGCTCCGCCATGTTTGTTGTAGGTGAGTCCAGTCCAAGTAGTGATGTTTTCAGGCCCTGATTGGCCAACGTGCTGTGTCAATCCACAGCGGCGACGCTGATTGGCTCGGGAGACGGCCGATTTCTGGCGATACGGTTTCAACGGGTATGAGGCCAGACTCTCCCTGAGAAATGAATTGAATGCATTTCCGGGGGAGGCTGGTTTACGAGGCTAAGTTTGATGAGGGAAACCAAGAAATCCCATGAGCCTCCGTAGCGTAGCTCTGAGCAGCTCACGGCTCTGCTATAGGGATTATGGCAATTGACCAATTTGCCAAAATGTTGAACTATCCCTTGAAGGTTAAAAGAGCCGTCTTGAAGTTTGTAAATAAAGAAGAACAATCACCTTCTTTTTTTTTTTTGATCAAAATTTTATTTTGTTTTCCATCAAAAGAAATTAGAAAGACATGGTAAATGATACAAGGCACAAGGGAGCATGGCAAATGGGCAATAGACAATACTCACAAAGGGGACAAGATACAAATAGGGATTAAAAAATGAAAAATGAATAACTAACTAATGATAAGAGAGGAAAAGAAAAAGAAAAAAAAAAAGGGGGGGGGGGGGGCAGGGACGGGACAGAACCAGAGCAATTCATCATAAATATAAAATAAAAATTAAAATATAATGTGAAAAAAGAAGAGGAGAAAAAAAAAAAAGTGAAAAGATGCTCTGATATCACATAACAATATTACAGACAGGGTTCACACACACACACACACACACTCACAGACACACACACAAAGACAACCACAGACAAAACAAACGAGACAGACAGGGCCTGTAGGTTTAAAGAACAATCACCTTCAAGCAATATCTCTAAACCCTGAGTGATCCTGATTCTCTCCTTCCTCGTCGTTCTGTCCAGGTCTCTCTCAGGTCGAATCGTTGGGGGGGTCTGGTGGTTTTTCACCCTCATCATCATCTCCTCCTACACAGCCAACCTGGCAGCCTTCCTCACCGTAGAGAGGATGGTCTCCCCCATAGAGAGCGCAGAGGACCTGGCCAAGCAGACGGAAATCGCCTACGGGACCTTGGACGGAGGCTCCACTAAAGAGTTCTTCAGGGTGAGGAAACGTCGCTCTTATTATCCCACTTACAGAAAGGCAAACGATGTCGAGTCAAACCTCGTGTTTGTCTCTCCACCGTCTGCTCCAGAGGTCGAAGATCGCGGTGTTTGAGAAGATGTGGTCGTACATGCGCAGCGCAGACCCGTCGGTGTTCGTTAAGAACACCAACGAGGGTGTGCTGCGTGTCAGGAAGTCGAAGGGGAAGTACGCCTACCTGCTGGAGTCGTCCATGAACGAGTACATCGAGCAGAGGAAGCCCTGCGACACCATGAAAGTAGGAGGCAACCTGGACTCTAAAGGTTACGGAGTGGCCACGCCCAAAGGATCGCCGCTCAGGTACCTACACTCTGAATGTCCGGGCAGTGGAGTCGATGTCGGTGTCGGTGTTACTGTCCTGTTCTGTGTTTGTGGGAAATTCAAACCAAAACCAAAAAGTCAGAGCAGCTGTGTGCATGAATACTGATTCACACTTCCTACTCATGCACATGTTAAACTAGTAAACTCCTAAAAAGAGATGGATTCTCTTGTTAGGTCTGTTTTTAATAGATTTGTGTGATTTATGATTGGAACCAACCTATTTTTATAGTATATCTGTATTCTGGGATCTAAACAGGGATCTGAAATGCAGAGGTCTGGACTCAAGTGGAAGGGTTTGATGACTTCAATTAAATAAAAGTTAAAGAGACTTGAAGCTGCACCTGAAACAACAGTGACTCTGGGCAGATTGTGGAGTTGGAGGCTTGTGATTCTGAGTTATTGAGCACATTCAGAGACGGCGTTTACACAGGAAGGACTTAATTCATGTTGAATATTTCTTTTTAGAATCAAAAGCTGAGATGAGAGCACATAATGACATGCTGTCTAAGACTATTAATGTTAGAGTAAAAATATCTCTTTGGTGGTACGGATAATAAGACGTCAACATGACCATTTACGATCTGTAAAGTTGCATCAAATCAAGATTCTTGCACAGTACAAGAAGTTAATCCCAGGTCTGTAATTTGCACTTTTAACTGTTTTAAAACATTGCTGTGTGTAGTGCACAGTAGTTTGTTTATTTATATTAATGTTATTACAAAAATATGGCATAATATTTCTGATTGGCTGCTATAAAGGAACTTGCTGCAGAGTTTTAGTGTGTGAAGATGTTTATCACGGATACATCTGGGACGTTAGTATCTGAACTGAAGCTGAAACGCAGTAAAAACAGGACTTGGTCCGACCTCTGCAGAGCAGGACGCCTTCGCCAAATCCAGGTTTTAGATCCAAACAGAAATCCTTGTTGGAGCATCATCGATGTCCAAAAAACCAACCTGAGCCGCTCAGAGCGAACGTGGGTTTTAGGCTTGTTTACTGTTTGTGTGTTTGTCTGTCAGTGTGTCCATCTGTCCAACTGTCGGTCTCTTAATCTGTCTCTCTGTCTGTCTTGTCTCTCTCTCTCTCTCTCTCTCTCTTGTGTTTGTCCTCGTCAGTATGTGTGTCCTTCTTCTGTCTCTGTGTGTGTCTGCCTGTTCCTGCCCTGTTGGCCTGTTTACCTGTCTGTTGTCATCTGTTCTGCCTGTCTGACTGCCAACCCGCCTGTCTCTCTGCCATAACCAGAATACTGACAACGCTACTAACACTCACACCACCCACATGTCTGTGTGTCTGTGAGCGCTGCTGCTGTCAGGTAAAACCTCACGTCCACAAGAATTAAGGTTTGTTTCCATTCGATAGTGGAGAAACTGTTTGACTGATAGTTACTCCAGTACCGATCTGTATCTGATCTCTGACGGGATCCAAGCTGCACTTAAAGGGGAATTGCCATTTTTTTTACAATCTGGACATTATTTCTATCATAAACTCAGATTATTTCCTCCCTCAGATAACTTTGGTGTCATTACAAGTGGTTGTGATGAAATGAGCTCCATCCAGAGCCGCGTATATCCGTATAATGGAGTCTACAGGAGCAGAATGCAGCCTCTAAATAACACATTATCTGCAGAGAAACTCCTTCATTTCACCAAGATTTAGTTCTGATAGGCTAGTGCTGTTCCCCTCTGAGTCCAGGTTAGCTGTTATCAACATCCAGGGTCTGTAGGTTGACCTACTAACCTCTGACCTGGATGATGTCATCTCTGTAGGTTGACCTGTTGACCTCTGACCTGGATGATGTCATCTCTGAGCGCTGCCCGGCTCATTCTGATAATAATGATTCCACTTCAGCATTCGGGTCCATGTTTATCTCAACTAGCCAGAGCTTCAGGCTTCATGCGGAGAGGAAGCCTAGTAGGTCAACCTACAGAGATGACATCATCCAGGTCAGAGGTCAGCAGGTCAACCTACAGACCCTGGATGTTGATAACAGCTAACCTGGGACTCAGAGGGGAACAGCACTAGCCTATCAGAACCCTAACCCTCCAGTAAAACCAATACAACCAATACAACCATCCAGTAACCTCCAGATTAAAGCCTAAACTCAACACAAATCTGTTCAGCTGTTTGTTTTATTTTGGTTAATTCATGTACAAATAGTTAGTTTGAATGTGATTAATATCAATCTCATCATGTTTATTTAGATATTTATAGTATGACTCAGTATTGAATTGGTTTTTACTGGACAATAGAACAAAGACCAAAAACAAAAAAGCTGAGCTCAGCCCAAACTGGAAGCTTTTGCCTTTTACCTGACGACAGCAGCAGCAGCAGCAGCAGCAGAAAATAATTCTCTCCTGTTCTTTGTTCCAGACGTTAGTGACTTTGTCCATGTTCTTATCAGATGTTCAGTGAGGGAACATCTTGTTCTCATTCTTTCTGCTTCACATCAGCATTTCACAGCCAACCCAGAGTCAGACAGGAAATGAGTCCAGAGATGAGATTAGGCACGTGCTGAATGTAATCATTTGTATGTCAGAAAATTATTCAATCCCTGGAGAAAGTGTGTGTGTGTGCGTGACTTCATCAGTCAGTGTTGCAGAACCAGAGAATTAGTGGAAAGTGAGCAGATTGACTTGACGTCCTGCCCTCACAATAAACGCTCTCAGGTTTTTTTTTGTGTGTAAAGAAAATTATCAAACGATTGCAGAAGAGTCGCAGGTGCAGAAAGAAAATCCTTCACTGTTTTTCAGAGTGAAGCTGGTGTTGGTTTTTCTCCAGGAGCTGAACTCTGTTGTATAATCATCCTCACATATCACAGAGAAAAAGTGGCCTGTGAGTTTGAACAGACTCTGAACGCTCTCTGTCTCTGGGTCGACTGGCTCTCAGTACTAACGGTGACAACTTCCTTTCATCATTTCCACTGAGAAAACTCCCATTAACCAGCATCTGCTTCCCCCTCCACTCTGCTACTGTTCCAAGTGGATTATTTGGAGAGTAGCCTATTGTTGACACACACAAAAAAAGACATTCATGTTCAAGTGTCCAATTGATCCATTTAAAGATATATATGAGATTTTACCTGAAGGGGATTCACAGTCTGTGCATCATCCTTCATCCTTCAGTTCACACTCTTCAGTACGTTTACATGACAGCTGAAGAAATTGAATTATGGCCTTAATCCGTCTCCAACTGGACGACTAAAGTGCATGTGAACGTATTAGTCCGACCAAAACACCCAGATGAAGCGATTGGAAACAGATTTTCTTCTGCATGTTTTCACCTTAATCTGACAATAACTGGACGATGCATGTGTGCACGCAGACCGAACCCAGCCAAAAACAAAAGGAAGCTGACCCCAGTCATCTGTATATATTTTCAGCCTGGACCCGTTCGTCTGGTCAGGAACCGCAGCCAAGAACTCTACGTTATTTATATCCAGTTATTTACTAGGTCACAGAAAAGCCAACTGGAATTAAAGGATAAAATTACGTTTTTTTTACAATCTGGACCTTATTTCTAGCATAAACTCCAATCATTTCCTCCCTCAGATAACATTGGTGTCATTACAAGTGGTTGTGATGAAATGAGCTCCATCCAGAGCCGCGTATATCCGTATAATGGAGTCTACAGGAGCAGAATGCAGCCTCTAAATAACACATTATCTGCAGAGAAACTCCTTCATTTCACCAACATTTAGTTCTGATAGGCTAGTGCTGTTCCCCTCTGAGTCCAGGTTAGCTGTTATCAACATCCAGGGTCTGTAGGTTGACCTCTGACCTCTGACCTGGATGATGTCATCTCTGTAGGTTGACCTGCTGACCTCTGACCTGGATGATGTCATCTCTGTAGGTTGACCTGCTGACCTCTGACCTGGATGATGTCATCTCTGTAGGTTGACCTGCTGTCCTCTGACCTGGATGATGTCATCTCTGTAGGTTGACCTCTGACCTCTGACCTGGATGATGTCATCTCAGCTGACATGAGTCCAGGTCAGAGGTCAACAGGTCAACCTGTGGAGATGAACATCATCCAGCTGTCATTTTGTTCTGACAAGTCAGAAACAGGTCAACCTAGCAACAAGAGATGACATCATCCAGGTCAGAGGTCAACAGGTCAACCTACAGACCCCGGATGTTGATAACAGCTGACCTGGACTCAGAGGGGAACAGCACTAGCCTATCAGAACTAAATCTTGGTGAAATGAAGGAGTTTCTCTGCAGATAATGTGTTATTTAGAGGCTGCATTCTGCTCCCTGTAGACTCCATTATACAGATATACGCGGCTCTGGATGGAGCTCATTTCATCACAACCACTTGTAATGACACCAAAGTTATCTGAGGGAGGAAACGATCGGAGTTTATAGAAATAAGGTCCAGATTGTAAAAAACGGTAATTATCCTTTAACCCACTAAAACAACACATATCGCCACCTAGTGGTGAAGAGGAGGACACTGTCAATTATTACATTTTCCCTGCTGCATGTAAACTGGGACAAGGCGCTCAGCTCGAGTTCGACTTAGCTGTGCATGTAAACGCACTGACTGACTGTGACCAGAGTTAAATAGTGTTTTTATCCTTTGGTCGTAGACGTCTAAGGATTACAACCAGTCTGAGCAAATGTTTACCATGAAATTCAGTCGGTGTAGTTGAGCAGGAATCCTCCATCCTCCAGTTTTACCACGTCAACAACACCACTGTTGTTCTTGATTCTCTGAGAATTACACTGACAAACAATTTGTTGGGTTTCACTTTTTCTTTCTCGTGTTATTTCATTTGTGTGTTGTGTATATTTTTCAGTATATAATGCACTTGAGAACAAAACTCTTCTGTTGCTGTCACTCTCATTGTCACATTAATTGTTGTCACTGTCTCTTCTTCAACCTGAATCACTCATTCCCCATCACTGCCTCCTGTTCCTTTGCTTTCACCAACATCACTGCTTCCTCTCTGTAGCTTTGATATGTAAAGGGGAACAACAGGCAACCTCTGGGTATTTGTGTACTTGTAGGGATATACTGTACAAGATGGTGGGAAATTGACAATTGTAATTGAAAAGTGTTAAAGATATATTGCCATTTGTTGCCAGTCATTGACCTTGAGTGTGTTATTTTTTATATTCCACCTGTACGTCTAAACCTTTGACTGTTGTTTCTCCTTTATCTATCAGGTAAGGAATGGAAATGAATGCAATAGTCCAGGTTTGCTGCACAGTTGTCAGTAGAAGGATTCATTCTCTGTTTTTCAGCCCAGATCTTATTGAAGCGTTGTTTCCCTCCACTTCAGATGAGACAACCTAACCTTTCTGCTGCAGCGTATCACTGGGCTCAACACTGGTCCCATCTCGTCCATATAAAACCAATGAGTCTGTTCCCAACACTTCAATCCATCTTCTGGCTCTTAGATCATGGCCATGTTTGGATATTTCCAAAGCCAGATTCCAGACAGTAGATCCAGATCCACTCATTGGAGGGATTATACTGTACTGTATATCACCTCAGGATCCATAAGGACTGGAGATGCACATTTAGTTAACCGTTCACTGATGCTCTATTAATGAAGGCTTGTGTTAGATCTCCCGATACTGAACTCTTGTGCAGCCAAACACCAGGCTAAAGAGAGAAGAACAGCAGAGCTGCTCTGACAGCTGCAGGTGAGCTGGCTGGAGAGGGCAGTGCCGTCGTCTGACCTCCTTTCACAGGGACGGAGCTGCATAACTGGCACATACTGGAAGTCCTACCGTCTAACTTTTCTCTGCGAAATATGACTGAACAGAAGACACAAGTGGAAGTCTGCACATGTCGATACGCCCCCCTGAGTTGATGTCATAAGGAGCTAATTTCTAGAGTTCTACTTATCAGTTAACAGTTAATCATCCCTAATCAGGATCCCAGATAAGCAGAAGATGATGATGATGGACAGTTGGAAGGAAAACTTTGGAGAGAAACTCTGGATTTCCTACTAAAAGAGGAAAGCTGACCTTTCGATGTGCACCTGTCAGCACCACTGCAGCTCAGGAGCTAAGACTGCATGGAAGACAAATTCAGTGCACGCAGCTTATTACTCCTAATAGTTAAGGTTTTACAGCTGTGCACTGTGATAATTATAATGGGAGTCAGATGATCTAGTATAATGAGGAACAAAGCCAAGTTCACAAAGGTCCTTTAACCTTTAGAAAAGTATATATTTTAACACAAACAACGATCTTTTCCCAAACCTAACCATGAAGTCTTTACATTTAAAAAAGAGCAATAATCTGTGTTGAAGCCCAGCGACGGTCTGCAACAGAAACTCTTCAAACTAATGGGAAACAAGGTTTTAACAAGGTCTGGGTTGAAGAGCAGTGAACCAGTCCTGCAATGCACCGTTGGTTTTCATGGTTCCACTGATAATAATAACATGCCTGTCAGCACATACATGTAATGATGTTGCTATCTTCACTGGCGGTCGTCCTCTGCTCATTAACACGTAGTTCCCTTTTATCCCCTATTGTTACTATCCCTGTAGAAACCCTGTTAACTTGGCAGTGTTAAAACTGAACGAGCAGGGCCTGTTGGACAAATTGAAAAACAGATGGTGGTATGACAAGGGAGAGTGCGGCACCGGGGGAGGGGACTCCAAGGTCAGATCACCGTAACCCCAACGGGTAACGACAGGCAATGGTACACCGGGGTAACCGGCAACAACCCACAACTTCACTGTTTCAGCATTAAACACTCCAGATGACACCACTGACCCTAAACATGAGACCTGTTGTCACGGCTACACTGGTTCTACCTGTGGAGACGGTTAAACATCTCCATCTTCTCACGCCTGGTCCACGGGGTATTTTACTAAGCTGTTAAAGTTTCATCACATTGTATCTACAACCAAACTCGTCCAATTTCAGAAAAGATGATGAATTACACAATCATTTAAACCAGAGACCCTCTCTGACTGGAGACTTGCAGGTCAAAATCATACAAATACAGAAGCTTTGGTAGCGGTTGCTGGAAGGGAAGCGTAGAGGACATTTTATTTGGTTTTTCATTTTCAGGGAAGTTAGAGTTCTCTTTTTTTCTCAGAGATCTCAAGAAGACATCAATACAATACAATAAAATGCAACACAATAAAATACAGTTATGTTTTTACAGTTAAAGCAACAGTTGAACTAATCTTTAGATTACGAGATAAATTTATCGATTTTTAGTGAGTTTTGTAGTTTATTCCATCGGTGCGGGGCATAGAAAGAGAAGGCAGTTTTTCCTAGTTCTGAATTTGGAAAACTGATGTCTGCAAATACTGAAATAGACAAAAGAGTGAAGTTACAGCGCAAGATAAGTGCTTTGTAAATGAAAGTAGACAGTGCTGTTCTCTGCGGGTGGTAGTTTTTCAACCTGGGCCCTGTTTTGAATATGTTTTTCCGTATATGTGAGTGATGGATAACACTTTTATTGAGGTGGCTGCATATATATCACATCATTGAAATCAAGTACAGACATTACAGGGCTTCTTAGGCAGCAATTCTGGACCTAAGTTTGTTTGTCAGCCCAGCTAAAGCTTTGAATCCAGCCAGATGCCCAAGTACTTGTATGTGTTGACAGTTTCAATAAGTTGACCGTCTAATGTGTGGATACTGAGAGGGGAGATGTAAATGTGGGACCTTGTAAACAACAACATCATTTTTTTTCAAACTGACAGGCTCAGATAGTTACAATGAGTGTCCGACAACACACTAGAGAGGAGAAATTAACTGCAAATCAGGGTTTTTTCTGGTCAAAATTTGGGTTGAGGCGGCTTTCTGGACCGGACCGTTAATTGGTTCGGTCTCCCTCCGGTCAAACGTCCCGTCCTGATCCACATCCACTGCAAAGTAGGTGCCGTCAGCTGTAATAGTGAAACAACCGCGCTTTTACAGCCGATTTTAGGATAAAACTCTGAACATGACGTAGACATGGAGATCTGGCCGGGTTAAAGTAGCCAATCATAGTTGCCTACAGGAGAGCCCGGCTCGTGTGGAGCAGCAGCAGCCCTCCGTCTCCGTCTCCTCTTTCTCTCCACGCTCTGTGGAGGTGGGGCAAACAGCAGCAGCTGAGCAGGTCCAGTGTAGAGGAGACAGAGTTTCAATCACGATTCTGCTGTGCAGCAGAGTGTCTGACACCTCATGTTTCGGTGAGAACGTGCAGGATAAAACTGTGGCGGAGCTGCTTGTGTCTTTTACAGGTTCTGGTATGTTGTCGAAGAACATGGATGGCTGCTGTAGATGCAACTATCTGAGCCTGTCAGTTTGAAAAAAAGCCAGTTTGAAGCTGTTCAGAGCAATAGGCTAAAACTTAAAGAGTAAAAAAGCCAATATTCATCCCATATAAGAGATCCTATTTTATCATGATAACAGATAAACTCAGCTGGGCTGCAGGCTGCCTGTTCCCTGCTGTCAAATTACTGGAGCCACCTCAAAAAAAAAAAAGTGTTATCCATCACTAAACATATGTTGTAGATTTGAAAACAGGAAAACATATGAAAACAGGGCCCAGGTTGAAAAATACCGAAGTTGCCCTTTGAATCTGCACCAAGAATGTCCAGATCCATGCACTGTTGACAGAACCACTACTGATGACAGTTAGCTCTCAGTAAAATCCCCGGTGGACTGGGCTCCTTGTCACCAGACAGTGTGACTCCAGTGTGGTCGTATCTCCATGAAGCAGCTTTGCTTCAACCCAAAGATCCTGGAGTGTTTTCCGCTCTTGCCGGTTACCCAAAGTGATATAGTAATACACATCTCGCGCGTAGGGAGTCAGGCCAAGCCAAGCTAGATGGAGTATTAATGCATATCACTTTGACGCTGACATTTTCCAAAATGTTTTTTTTTATGTGTGATTGTGCCTGTTTTTTGTTTGTTTGTTGTTTTCCTTTCTGTTGTTGCTGAGGTGTTCTCTGTAGCGTACCGCAGCGTCTCTACTGCTAATGCCACTGTTGCTAAAACCGCAGCCACTGCTGCTGTGGAGCTGAACAATAACATAAGATAACATGGAGGTGCATAATGTTATTTATGTTATTCCCCCCCATCCCCCCTTCCCTTCCTCCCATGGTTCTTTGAAGAATCCCAGTAAACCTAGCAGTACTGAAGCTCAATGAACAAGCCGTCTTAGACAAGTTGAAAAACAAGTGGTGGTATGACAAGGGGGAGTGTGGACACAAGGACTCCGGCAGAAAGGTCAGTTTTTGAGGTTATTCAGGCCTGGTCCCAAGGTCATGTGTTGGTTTACCCACCCACCCTCCCCACCCTCTCTTCCCCCATCAGACTCGCATCCAAACCCCTCAGACCCCCACCTGTGGTGCACTCTGAAAAGGAAAAGGTTCCTGAAGCTCTCATTTGTTGATGAGGAAAATGACACAACCTGATTGGTCCAGTTTAGGGTCAGTTTATCTTGTGTTTTTACTTTTAGCTTCTAAGCTTTGAACAGTAGTTACTTGGATGCACAGTAACTCTGTTTCTGTTGATAAACCCATTTCAAAGACTAAAGGATGGAAAAAACAAGATTGCACCAAAAGGCTCCATAGTTGAATATAGATATGAATTAATAAGTTTAAAGGAATAACTGAACAAGTGTTTGATAGAAGCTATAACAGGTTTAGGTAGCAGTCAGCCAGCTTAGCATTGCATGAACAACTGGAAGCAGAGACAGCTCGTCCAACACTACCTGGCTCCAACGCTCACCAACTGGTATTCTACATCCTGTTTCATCTGTACAAATATTTACATTGGGTTGCCAACTGTCCCTTAAATACGTAATTGCCTCATGTTTGTAAACTAAAAGTTGTGTCTCGTATTGATCTGATAAGAGACACACTTTGTTTCATATTTTGAGATAATAACACAACGTTACCACACAGAGTTGTTTTAGAGGGAAATTCATGTAAAACCTCTGATGCACGTTGCCTTCAGGGACAGTTGTTCATCACCAGTCTCTGTATTTCCCTCTAAAACAACTCTGTGTGGTAACGTTGTGTTATTATCTCATAGCGTGGTGAATGTGCAGGTCACAACTTGTCCACCAGAGCGTTGTGGAGTTGTTGGATTGTGTATTTGATGAGTTTGATGAGGGAAACCAAGAAATCCCATGAGCCTCCGTAGCGTAGCTCTGAGCAGCTCACGGCTCTGCTCCACCGTTCTAAAAATAGCTTGCACCGACAATTAAAGAACCTAAACGAACCTACTGCTATGACTATAGGGGTTATGGTGATGGGACAATTTGCTAAAATGTTGAACTATCCCTTTAATTTGCGGATTTTATGAAACCCAAAACTTCAGGAAGTTGGCAACCTGATACTTCCAGTTTGTTTGTTTTTGTACAAATGAAACAAACGGTGTATAAAATGTAAAGGTGCTGTTTCCACCTGTTTCTAGTGTTTGTGCTAAGCTAGGCTAACTGACAGCTGGAGCTCCACGCATTAAGAGTGAATTCCTATTTGTTTCCTGAGGAGCCTTTAGTTTTCAGAGTGCGACCCTGCTGCTCGGCCAACGCTTCTGAAGATCAGGAGGACGCCTCGGTCAGAACGGGAGCACGTGATGAAAAACCCTGTGACTCCAATTTGCTCTTGACGCTCACTGTGTTTTATTAACTCGGTCTCCAACAAAACTTTATGCAAATGGACGAGGGGAAAGAAAATGAGCCAGGCTTTAGCCGACATTTTGGAGATAAGGGGGTTTTTCATGGCTCCAGATCAGTGAGAAATCCATCAGATTTCTTCAGAGGCTTTTCTCTGCTCAGCTTCCTTCTGTTCTCCAGAAAATCCTGCGGTCAGCACAGTTCACTGGAAGCAGCCGCAGACAGACGGACAGACGGACGAGTGACTCTGCAGAAAAATGTGACTTTTTACATCACTTTACTTTTTAATCGCAAATCCGCGCTGCTGCCTGTGGCTGCCACATTTACATGTATATTTTTAGAGGGTCCTGTGGTTGCGCAGTGTCCTGGAGTTTTTGGAGAAGGACTCGTTTTCAGGCTCATTTTCAGTCTTTCTCCGGAGAGAAGCAGCTTATTCTGCATCAACGTGACAAATCTGGCCTGGAGGAGGAACTCTTTCTCCACTTTTTTTTAAAAAACATGAACACGTCAGATGTGAAAAGTCAGATTTTAAAAACTGCAAATATATTTTCCTGTCTCTCTCTCTTCTGCTCTCACCTAATGGCTCTCTCCCTTCCTCTCTCTCTCTGTTTACGGCTGCTGACAAAGAGAAATCGAAGCTACTGACCACAGCTTCACCCCCTCCTTTACTTCCCTTAACACGCTCACACACACACTCTCTCACACACACACTCTCTCTCACACACACGCTGATGTTTTTGTCTCCAATCTGTCATGTACTTCCTGTTTCCTCTGAGCCGGAGGGAAACATTCATCAGTCTGTTTTCCGCGAGGACAGACAAACGATTTTAATGTCAGACTGAAGCTCCAGAGGGACAATCAGTTCACACCGATGCAGATTCAATTTTTATAATACACCTGATTCATCCCAGCCGCGCAAAGCTGCAGTTAAAATGTATTTTGTTTTATTTAAATATAGCGAAACAGCAAATTCAGAAACAATGCAATAATGGAAACCCAGAAGAATAACGTCCCATCACCACAGCTGAGGACGTCCAGGCCTCCAGAGTGAGCTCTACCAAACACCACAGTCTTCAACTTCAGGGTCATTGTTTACGGGCCGGGGGTCGACGGTGAGCGTCGCCACCGAAGGACGATCTCCCGGAACTTTTCCTGGGGCTAAACGAGTCCCTGCCTCAGGGTCGGTACATAATCAGAGCGGAGGGACGCCGACAGAAAGCACAAAAATAAGCAGCACTTTTAAAACCCAGCCTTGTTAAAAAGTGTATATGTTCAAATTAGGGCCAAGGGAGTGAATTTGTGGAAATATTGTTGAGAAATTTCTGGAAAAAAGACATTTTTTCGGGAAAAAAAAGTGATGAAATTTTTTTTTTTTTTAAAGAAAAGAGTGAGAATTCTTTTCTTTTTTTTAAAAAAGAAAAAAGTCAAATATTTTCTCAAAAATGGTAAAGTTTTCAAAAAGTTTTTTAAAAATTCTAAAGAAAAGGTCAAATTAAAACGCATCCACGCAATGACGTTATGAATCCATACTAATCTAAGCAAAAGCCAAAGGTTTTATGGGTAAAAGAGACAATGTTCACATCTAATAAGAGTTTAATTCAGCTGATATTTATCTACAATTCTGTTTTTTCTCAATGACATTTAAAAAAATAAAGAATATCTCTATATATATATATGTATTTCCCTTTGGATTAGATGAACTTGGATTTCAGTCTGACTTTAAAGCGTCTTGACGTTTTCTCAGCGGCTGATTGGCCGACGTTACAGTGACAGTTTGGAGAGGAAAGCCCGCTGATAGGCTCCTCCTCCTCCCCCCCTCCCCCGACCTCAGAGTGCACAGCGTCCAGTACCAGCTCTGTTTCCTCCTGTTCAACTGTTGATTCACTGTCTCTCAACAGGTTGCATGCTATTGGATGAGGAAGCTAAGTCATGTTGCCATGCCAACCAAACAAAAACACAAAAAACCAACAGTGATGCATGTGTCAGAGTGAAACACCACAGCACTGAAACAAAGATCAGTTTAACAGTTGAACCCAGAGTCAGAGGAAGACGATGGTGTCGATAAACCAGCCGAAGCAGGAAGAGGAACTTTTAATGATCAATGATAAAATCAATCAATCAATATTTTTATTTTTTACCCCATTCTGTTTGAGTTTCTGTGCATGAAACTGCATGTGACGTCACATCTGGATTTTCAAAGGCTGCGGTTGAGGCGACGGAAATTCAAACTAGTTTTTAAAGATTTGTGGGACCGACTTCTTTACTTCTTATATTTGTTTATTATAGATCCACATTAGTCCCTGTGACTATTCTTCCTGGGATCCAAAGTTACAATATTAAATATTTAGTTATACTCAATAATATTGATTCAATACTGTATTGTGTAAAAACGAATATATGTAACGTTTTAAAATTTAGAAACTGTATTAATTACCCATAATAATATCTATAAGGCCATAAATCTATATGTAAAAGCCATTTTAAAACCTTTTTATGCATGTTATTGACATATAAAATGATTACATAGTTAACATAAAAGGTTTCAGCCATATAACATTTCGTACTGTAGCCGTTTTTTCTACAGGTATATAAAATTTATTGTAAATTATATATATTTATATGTAGCCTATATAAACTACCTTAATAATAGTGAAATATAAACTTTTATTTTCATATTAAATGTTTGTATAATGCTCAATTTCAGAGGAGATCATGACTTTTGACTTTATTATAAATAAAAGAACAGTTCCCACAAACTGACATCACTCTTGATATAAAGACGTGTGTTTACGTCACATATTATAACATAAACCATAATAACCATGAACCTCGGTTGCCATGCGGTTGCCATGTTTGACCCAGAATTGTAAGTGAATTGATTTTAAGCGTCGCCTCTGTGTCGCAGCCTTCGAACGTCTGTTCATATGAAACCGGTTTAGCTTCAGACAGAGTGAGTGAGACCTTGATCTGATTCTGCACCACGATTGGTTGTTCCCTGACCCCGCCCCTCTGTGCCGACAGGACAAGACGAGCGCGCTCAGTCTGAGCAACGTGGCCGGGGTCTTCTACATCCTGATTGGCGGGCTGGGCCTCGCCATGCTGGTGGCGCTGGTCGAGTTCTGCTACAAGTCTCGCATCGAGTCGAGGAGGATGAAGGTAAATTCATGTAAAACCTCTGATGCACGTTGCCTTCAGGGACAGTTGTTCATCACCAGTCTCTCTATTTCCCTCTGAAACAACTCTGTGTAGCTCTGAGCAGCTCACGGCTCTGCTCTGCCGTTCTAAAAATAGCTTGCACCGACAATTAAAGGTAACGAACCTACTGCTTTTTTTGTAGTCCAACAAATTTCTCCTGATTATTTTATTATTTTCAACGAGGTGAAAACCGAGCTGCGTTCACAGCGTTCCTGGTTCCTGGTTCCATGTGGAGCCGCTGAGGCTGCTCGGCGCCGGCGTGTGTAAGTGATGAAACGGCGGCCGCCTCATTACAGGCGGCGGTGGCGGCGGCGGCGGTTCCCACTGAGACTTTGATGGGCTCCTCCAAAGGAACAAACAAGTCATTAGAGCCGTTTTCTCCTCAGCGGCCGGTCTGTCGCTCCGCGCTCCGGCCGGACCTTGTTATTCTCTTCACACGCACGCGAGCGTCTGAGCACAAAGCTGTGACTTGAAACCGTTGATAATAAAATTAATCAGAATCAAAATAAAAACCTATACCGGCCATCTCTGTTGACCTTTCAACATTCAGATTTCTCCATTAACTGTTGGCCCACTGAGGTATAGTGACAGTTTTTCGGCCATAGCAAGTGCAATTTTTGAGATCCGAATTGAAGCATACAAACTTGGGTAATTTTCTATATACATATGAAGCAGTGATGTTGAAGATAAAGTGGTAGAAAATATCATGACAGGAATTTGTGATTTTTTTTGTCTTTCTTGGGATATTGACATGATATTTTTAAATAGGATGGTGCTCAAAGCATTATTGGTGTTTCATGACAACAAGCTCAATATTGCTGGCAATCGACTGCTGACACAACGACTGAAAATATCATTTTTGACAGGAACAATGTCTTTCTTGGGACGAGTGCAGGATTTCATCATCATCATCATCATCATCATCATCATCATCATCATCATCATCAGTCGCAGCAGCAGAGTTACCTGCTGCAGAGGTGGACGAAGGGTTCAGCATCAGCGATGGATAAATTATTGATGCTTTCTACACACTTTGTACTTGTTTGTAAAAAAAACACTTGCTGCTGTAATGAGAGAGTTGTTCAGGTCCATAAAGAATCAGATTGATCAGCAGGATCAATAATGGAATCGGTATCAATAAAATCTCATCAGTTCCCATCCCACAGCCGTAAACAGTTACACGTTTTCCCCTTCTCTCTGTCTCACAGGAGCTGATCGACGCCGCCATGATGAGCACCAGCCTCGGCGGGATGGGAGGAGGAGGAGGAGCACCAGCCTCGGCGGGATGGCTCCGGCCGGACCTTGTTATTTCTCTTCCGGTCTGGGACCGTTTGACAGGAGGCGGCGGCGTGGCGGTGGTTGGAGGAGAGAGAGAAAGAGGAGAAAGAGGAGGAATGTCGGGACTGGGAGGAGAGAACGGACGTGTGGTGGCGCACGACTTCCCAAAAGCCGGAGCTCAGGGTTTACCCTGCATGAGCAAGGCCGCCGGCCTCGGACTGTCCTCCACCGGCATGTGATCAAACCCAGAGCTCTGATTGGACGGAACGCTCTCACCTGTCTGTCTGTCTGTCTGTCTGTCTGTCGCTGAGGGAGGTAAGGAGAGGCGGAGGGAAAAGAAAGAATAAAATATAGAGAAAGAAGGAGAAAGAGAAAGGAGAATGAAAAGGAAGAAAGAGAGGAAAGAAAAGAGATGAAGAAAAAGAAAAGGATCCCGTTATCCTTTTCTTTTTCTTCATCTCTCTTTTCTTTCCTGGATGGAAATGAGAGGAAGAGGATGGAGAGATGAAGGAAGGAAGGAGAAAAAAGGATGATGGAGAGGAAAGAGGTGGATGAAGATCAGATACATGAAAAACATGAAAGGAGATATAAAGAAATAAAGGAGGAAAGACAGGATGAGGGGAAAAGGTAGAGATGATGAAGGAGAAGAAAGAAAGAAGAAAACACCCGGAAGAGAGAGAGAAAGAGTCAGACAGGCCGACAGAAGGACGAGCGTTCACGTTCACCCTCCGACGAACGGAGCTCTGGTGGACGAGGGCACCTGAACGCACCACGGAGCTCCTGCCAGACGAGCAGCAGGGCTTAACGAACCTTTTCTTACGAGCGCTGTCTTAAACCGAACTCCTCCTCCTCCTCCTCCGCAATAACACGACCTGAGGTTGGCCACAGAGGGGGGAGGGGTTTTTTAAACTTTGAAGACTGAATCAATGCACCCTCCTCTTCCTCTTTCTTCACCCCCTACACCCCCCCCCCCCCCCCCCCCCCTCCTCCCCCTCCTGTCCAGCAGTAACACTGAGCTTGGTCACGTTCACACTAGAAGCCACTTTGATATCGGAGAGTTTGAGCATGTCGACGTTTTAAAGCTTTTTATTGTTTCCCTCTGATCAGTGATGTCACAGCTGAGACGAGTCGGAGTCACATGACTCGGTTCAGGCTCAGCTTCGGTTTTGGTTGATTGATTGTTTTTCTCTTCGCCCCTGGACATTTCTGTCCACCTCTCTCACGTTCCCAACTCCCCACAGGTCAAATGAAAGGTCACGGGAGCCTGGTTTTTGGCGAGGAGGTGTATCTTTGGATAAACTCTGGATGTCCTGAGTTTCAGAATCAAACTCCAATTTTGGGGCTTGTAATGAATTTTAACCACGTCTACGACCCTTCAAGTGGACAGAAATGTCTGCCTATGGGTTTTTTAATGTAAAAATAAAGTAAAAAATTTAACTAACAGATATCACCATGAAACTTCCCAAGTTTATCACTCACACTAAGACAAATATTTTTTGTATTACAAGTTTTGTCAAATTTTATGTTTAAATATCTAAATGAGGCAACATCTAATGAAATATGCGCTAATTTCCAGAACCAAAATCTGGACCATGGATAAAGCTACTTTCATAATTCTTGTTGACATATTATAGTCAGAAGTTTTTACAGGGGGGATTTACAGGGACCTCTCTTTTTATCACTCTGTAAATGAGAAAATACCGTCACCAGCCCTAAAGCCCATAGAGCCCTGTAGAAATGTTGTGTTTTGCAGCTAAAACAACTGGCCAGGAAGGGGTTAAAGATTTTGAAACTCGTGTCAGAAGTGGTTTTCATGTTTAGTCCAGACCCAGCCCGATATGTATCACAAATATTTTGTCCAAGGGTCGTGGATGTGGGACAAACTGAAGGGTTTTAATGAGAAGTCGACGTTTGATCAACGACAAAAAAAGAAAACAAGTCCATCACTGTTTCTCAGAGTCGAAGCCGACGTCTTCGTTTCTTCAGACCCTCAAGAAAGTGAGAAAGAAAATGTCACAGGAAGGAGCTGAGTTTAATATTCTGTCAACTAATCAATCAATAAATCAATTAACCAATCAGAATCTGAGCTAGAAAACACTTTAACAAACAGCCGGTGACTCACAGTGTAAATATATTGTAATACACTGGTTTTCTACTGGTTCTACTCATTACCTGAGTACATTCAGCTGTTAATTGTTCTTTATTGCTTCTCTGCATCTCCGTGAAGTACTTTTACTCTGAAGCATCTTTTTAATCAGTAAATGACGGTTGTTTTATTTTGAAAATGCCGCTCGGTTTCAGTCGAGTGTTCAGAGATCAGAAACTCCTGCAGGAAACAAACAAAACTGTCGTAGCTTTTGTTGAGGTCAGAGTCAAAATCATGAACTAGTTCTGCTCCGAAAGAATAATAGAAGGAATAGAGATTAAAAAAAAAAAAGGGATATAAATATAGGTGTAAAATATAAGATATAAATAATTATAATATTGATACAAGAACATAAGTATGTGAGGATATGAGTTTTAAGATGCACTCATTGTTCATTTAAAGGGGCATTCTGTAACTTCTCCTGTTATTTATTCACAAAAATCGATTATTTGCCCCCCACCCCCACCCCATCAACAAAGTGAAGTGTTCCTTTCAGCTCTGAATGAGCCGTTCATATCATTCACATCTCCATGGAACGGGAAACCACGGAAACTCAGCGGAGACACCGGAGCCGTCGGCTCAGGTCCAGGTGGCGTCTGTGAAAAGTCACCGAATGGAGCGTTAACACTGATGCTGCATTCAGGTGCAGTCGGGCAGACGGCCGTCGCTAACAAACCACTTGTTTACATAGAGGCTTGTTTATGCTGTTACCTGCAGCGGCTGTCGTCCGTCTGCCGTCTGCCCGACTTCACGTGAATGCAGCACGAAAAATACGATTGAGTTGCTTGTGATCTACAACCACAACGCGAGATGGAGGAATTCCTACACAATGTACCTTTAAAAGTAAATAAATAGATGAATAATGGAGATGATGCAACACTCCTCTTCCCTCTGGGCAGACTCATCAAATCAAAACGTACGCACTAACTATTAACGCATGACGTACAAGAACACCGGCCGTGTTTGCATGTTAATGAGGAACTATGCAAGATTTTTTTTGTATCTTAATTAAATTAAACTGTGATGTGAGTTAAATGACTTGGAGGCGTGACGCTAACCCATAACCCGTAATCTCTTGTTTATGACAGATCAGACTACACAGATAAACACATGGTAACATGGTGGTAGATGATGAAGATGATGATGATGATGATGATGAGTCTCGACCTCTTCATAAAACCTCACAGTTGCGTTTCCTCCTGAATTCCTCCGTCTAAACAATAAAAATCACCAGCTGTCGTTTCCAAAATCACAATCTGGAGAAAAAAATCTGCAAAAAAACGAACAAACACAGAGAAGCAGATGTTTGTGATGTCAGAGGAGTTTGAGGCGACGTCATCAAAGAGGAGAAAACACGACCAGGGAGTTTTTTTTCCTCTCGACCGCCGGTGGCGTGGCGTTCACGGACCCTCGTAGAACAGAAACCTGTTCACACAAGCTCCACCGTTACTTTTTAAATATCCTCAGAAACATAAGCGCGCGCATCCCCGCCTCCCTCCTCCCCCCGGGTCGCCGCGGTGACCAATCAGCTGCCTCGGTGGGTCAGGTGTTTCTGCATCTTCTCCCGGTGACAAGAGAACTTTTTATACAAACGTCAGGAATCAATTCGTCCACATTTGTATGATGTTAACGAACCGTGCCAAGCTCCACCTGTAAATACAGTTCTTTATGGGTTTATAATCTTTTGAGTTTGTTGATTACATTCAGATCAGTAACTCTATTTAAATAAAAACTCGGACATCATCTTGATTCGTG
This sequence comes from Decapterus maruadsi, assembly GCA_030347415.2. Taxonomy (NCBI): domain Eukaryota; kingdom Metazoa; phylum Chordata; class Actinopteri; order Carangiformes; family Carangidae; genus Decapterus; species Decapterus maruadsi. The sequence goes on along the minus strand of CM064907.1, from coordinate 1,482,280 downwards.
TCATTTCTTTCAGTTGATCCACAATTTCTTTAATTTGTATTTTTTAGAGTTTGGGAGTGAATGATCTGGACCAGATGTGACCATGTTGAAGGACCAACCACTTCACTGACGTCTTTATGAACTGAAAATATTTTATTATTTCAAATAAAACATGACACTTCATTTCATTGTAAGTCTGAAAGAGTATTCGGGCCGCTCATGGAAAACAAAATGAGAGGAGGGAGATGTTTGAGAGAACTGTGGATTTGTAACAGAAACCCAGAACCTGTGGTTTCACTTGGACCCACTCTCTCCTTCCTCCCCTGGTTCTGACCTGTCCAGGTGGTTTTCCATCTTCTACCTGCTTAAAGGGATAGTTCAACATTTTGTCAAATTGGCCCATTGCCATAATCCCTATAGTCATAGCAGTAGGTTCGTTATCTTTAATTTTCAGTGTAAACTATGTAAAGAGTTGTTTCAGAGGGAAATTCATGCAAAACCGCTGATGCACGTTGCCTTCAGGGACAGTTTTTCAACTCTGTGTGGTAACGTTGTGTTATTATCTCATAGCGTGGTGAATGTGCAGGTCACAACTTGTCCACCAGAGCGTTGTGGAGTTGTTGGATTGTGTATTTGATGAGTTTGATGAGGGAAACCAAGAAATCCCATGAGCCTCCGTAGCGTAGCTCTGAGCAGCTCACGGCTCGGCTCCTCTGTTCTAAAAATAGCTTGCACCGACATTTAAAGGTAACGAACCTACTGCTATGACTATAGGGGTTATGGTGACTGGCCAATTTGCCAAAATGTTGAACTATCCCTTTAAGATTTTGATGGCTCTGTGAAAAGTTCATCGTGTCTTGAGTCACAGTCACAGAACAAACTGTTTTCTCTTCAGGTGCGTTCAGGTGTCGCTGTGAAGTCAGTTCATTTGTGTTTCAGTTGTTGAAATGTTTTTCAGAGAAAATGAAGCAGCAGAAAACCGACTGTTGGTTTCTTCACCTCCTCCTTCTTCTTCTTCTTTTACTCTTCACCTCATCGATCTCTCTGCCGCAACTTCTCCGTCTCTTCTCTTCACAGAAACTCTCATTACCCCCGTCTCTCTCTCTCTCTCTCTCTCTCTCTCTCCGTCCTGGTTTCTCTTCATTAGCTCCTTCCGCTCTTCGCTGAGCTCCTGCAGCAGGCTAGGACTCTTCCTCGTTTAGGGGGCTCTGCGTCCTGAGGGGGGACATCATCATATCACGTAACAGCTCATTACACTGCCGGCTGTGAGGGAGGACAGAGACAGACGGGGATGAGACAAAGCTGACAATTAACGCCAGAAAAGCCCCGATTAGGAGTCTGTGGCCCATTAGCTTCTCCTGGGAGCCGCTCGGACAGCGAGGAGGAGGAGGAGGAGGAGGAGGAGGAGGAGGAGCTGGGGCCCTGAGGGGCCGCCGGCAAAACACCAGACCATCGTTTACTGCAGAAAAACAAAGCGTGTGAAGAAAACAAGTGGAGTGAGCTGAGACAGAAGAATAAAACCAGACGTTTTCACTTCCACAGTCGACACAGCGAAGATGTTTTTGTTCATCCAGAGGTTCAGAGATTAAAACTGAGGGACTGTCACTCCACAGTCCACGCTCACACACTGAGACCAGATCAAAAGGCCACGGGTCGTCGTCATCTGAACCTTTGACTATGTTTAAGTCAATTTGAATATTCCTTTAATCACTTGAGACGTTCCCACATCCTGCTTTCCCAGATCTCCTTTTGTTTGTTACCCATTTGTGTATTTTAACCCATTCCTCAGGTATAAATGTTAGGTCTGCCCGTTTCTCTTTGTCTTTTCTTTACCATCACTGCTCGGGTTAGAACTGACCTTTCCTTGCAAGGAAATAAAAACAATGTCGGCCGGTCAAGTGTCTATTTCATTATTCACCAACAGCAAACAGCAGCAATTTCCACAACACAAGTCAAACGGGATAAAAAGTTGGTGTTGACAAAGTGTTTTGGAAAGTTCCATCATAAAAACAAAAAGTACAATCTGAAGATGAAGCTGAGACACAAACGTTGAACATCGATAAGTTGTCACATTGAAAATGGTGTTTCCAATACGTTAGAGATGTAGAATGTCTTTTATAGAAGAGAAACACACATTTCCAGACCAGCATCATCAGAACAGTCATGTCGTGTCATGGGCAGGGACGGTCTGTGGCATTTGAACGCAGCTCCAACACAACTTTTAGTCGTTTATTTCCAAAGCAGGTTAAAAAAAACACACAAAAAAACAGAAAAACTTGATTGGTTGATAATAAATTCCAAAGAATAACGAAAAAAAACCATTGAATCAACGAATTGAGTAACTTATAAGTCATGAACACAGGCTACAATTTAGGATTTATAGCCTACAATAGAATAAAGATAGATGAGATGACAGGCCTTTCTGGGTTTCCGTAGCTTTGAGTCTAATGTCAGAGTTCACAGCTCAGGGTTAAAGGAGACACAGAGAATTGTATCTGATTAATTTAAGGTGGATTTTTAGTATTTCTACACTTTATACTCTCAATTCAGTTTCTGTCACATTCTTTCTACGGGAAAAAAAAACAGCACACACACACACACACACACACAGAAGATTTGTATTTGTGGAGCGGCTTCTGTTAAACCATCAGAGAAGAAGAAACACGTGGCGACGTCATCCATCACGATGCCGTCTGCCACGCGACCGATGCGACCGCTCAGAGAGGATTATGGGATGTTGGTTTTTGGTTTTTTTTTTTAAATGACCATCAAACACAGATGTGAGACGACCAGCGAATGGAGAGAGGGAGAGTTTCTCTGACAGCCAATCAAAGGCCTCAAAATGTAATTATGACTTTCGGTTTACAGCAACTTTTCCTTATCAGCAGCAGCAGCAGCAGCAGGAGATGTAATAGCTACGACGCTTTGATTCTCATTATGGTCTGTGGGCTCAGAAACTCTAATTACTGAGCTGATGCGGATCAGAGGAACCTGCAGCATCTTCATCCTCATCCTCATCCTCAGCGGAACAGGTTCACGTCTGCAGCCTGGACCTGGACGTGGACCGTGAGTCTGGTCTCACTCTGTGGTTTTAGTCATTCACCACGACACACACATCGTGCAGCTCACAAAACAATGACAAAGAGTCAGGGACTATATTCTGCAGCGGATGAATCCTTGTGCTGAGCGTGTCAGAATAAAGAGTAAAGCTCAGCAGATGTTTGATGTGTGTTTAGTTGTGAGACACTGACGATCAAGTTCACGAGGACGTTTTGGACGTTTACACCATTGCAAATTCCTGAACAGCTCCCCAATTAGCGTGAATATTCAGATGTTCACTGTTTTCATTGATGAGGTGAATCCAGGTGAGACGCGTTATTGAAATTCCTGAACACCAATTAGCTCACAGCAGGGGGGCGGGGCCACCGCAGGGGGCGGGGCCACGGGAGGAGAAGCTCCAGGTGTCTGAGGTGTGTGTGTGTGTGTGTGTGTGTGTGTGTGTGTGTGTGTGTGTGTGTGTGTGTGTGTGTGTGTGTGTGTGTGTGTGTGTGTGTGTGTGTGTGTGTGTGTGTTATATTTATCATGTGAGGTGTGAGTAATGCTAACTCACACACTCACACTCAGCTGTGCAGTCAGGTGCTGTCATGATGTCACAGTGACACCTGGTGGTCGCCTGGGGAACAACAGCTCTGTGGGGATTTTCAAAATAAAAGTTCACAACAAAAAAAGAACTACATTCAACTTTAGTGTTAGCGATGATGACAAAATAAAGACAGTGATTCATGTGACTATAGAGCTTCAATATGATGAGTTCCTCTGGTTTTACTATTCATAACCATGTGTTTTAGTAAAATGAACACTTTTGTTTCACTCTATAACCTACTGACAACATTTCTCCCAAATTGAAATAAAAATATTGTCATTTAGAGTATTTATTTATTTGCAAAAAATGGCAACAGGTCAAAATAACAAAAAAAAAATCTGTATAAAGACTGTATATAAAAGACATAGATATACATAATAGAAAAAACAAACAGAATCCAGACGAGTTTGATGTTTAAAGTTTACATTTAATAAATCCTGTGAATTTACATCAGTAATAAAATGTGCTGCATCGTATAAAACAACAACTGCTGCAGGAAACAGAGTGAAATTACAGGACAGTTCAACACAGTCACATATTCAGACCATTATTGATCCTGATCGTTGATCATACAACAAACTGGAACTTACAATAATTACACAAACACAAAGAACGTGTTTGTTCCTGAGCTTCATGAACTGAGTCTTCAGCAGAAGAAACACACACACACACACACACTGTTCACACAGCAGCGATATAGAAATGTTTCATGTATCATATATATTGAACACGGTGAGTTATGGGTCAGTAATGTGATGCAACCCAGTGTCATGAGGTGTAACTGGTATTTTTTCATAAAAATCAAACTATTTCAAATGTGGAAAAAATGCAACTCTATGTTTCGTAACACATTTTTACATAATTTGTTACATTATTATTTTTATTTTTTTTAAACTGTGTTTTTAGGACATGTTCTGCTCAAATTTAAATAGAAATACAGAAAAAAAATCTACTTCAATTACTTTTTTTCAGATGAAAGTGTGCACTAATTATATTAATTGTCAATGATAATAAAAATCTGGTTCATGATTTCAGACCCTGACTGTGTTCAACGTTTGTTCATTTGCTCTGTAGCGTTAGGGTTAAAGGTTAAACACTGAGTGACTGCGTGTGTGTGTGTGTGTGTGTGTGTGTGTGTGTGTGTGTGTGTGTGTGTGTGTGTGTGTGTGTGTGTGTGTGTGTGTGTGTGTGTGTGTTTCAGCTGCTTCATGGACTCCAGCCTCAGCACGGAGAAGAAACGAGGAAGCAGCCGAGCAGCAGAGTTTGTTCACAGCTCGATCGTCAACACAGTGAATAAAGAGAAGCGTCTTTCAGGTGTTGAACCAACACATTCATCGATATTTTCTGCTTTTCTGTGTCTAAACATGATATTTAATAAACATTGTTGGGTTTTCGAGTCCTTGAACACAACAATGTTCATTTTTTACCTGTTGTCTGATGTGATTTGAGGCGAACGATTAATAATTGAATGAAAAATTGAACCTGCAGATCAATCAATCTGTGAAACTATTATTATCTTAATTGATGAACTGAACAGTTATTTTCTTGATTCGTCTTTTAAAACATTGGTGAACAGTGTCTGTAGTAGATTCCTGATACTGTTTTAGGAGTGGATTATCATTTAAAAAAGATTGTATTTACTGTCAAACAAGAGCAAGTGAGTCGTAAGTCAAAACAAAAAGAATCCAAATCTGAACTCAGAGACAATAAAACATGTTCAGAGAGAGACGGTAACTTCCTGTCATTATCTCTGATGTCAACCTTCACAACAATTACATCCATCATGTTTTCTTTGTCTGCTTCTTTTTTAACAGACACATGTTGACTCCTGCAGGGAAACTGTAGTTGAAACAAGTCAAGGTAACGTCAAACAATTACATGTGTATTAAAAAAAAAAGTAGGCAACAAACAAAATGAAAAAAAAAACCTACTTTAAAGGGATAGTTCAACATTTAATCCAATTGTCCCATCACCATAGCAGTAGGTTCATTACCTTTAATTGTCGGTGCAAGCTATTTTTAGAACGGCGGAGCAGAGCCGTGAGCTGTGGTAACGTTGTGTTATTATCTCATAGCGTGGTGAATGTGCAGGTCACAACTTGTCCACCAGAGCGTTGTGGAGTTGTTGGATTGTGTATTTGATGAGTTTGATGAGGGAAACCAAGAAATCCCATGAGCCTCCGTAGCGTAGCTCTGAGCAGCTCACGGCTCTGCTCTGCCGTTCTAAAAATAGCTTGCACCAACAATTAAAGGTAACGAACCTACTGCTGTGACTATAGGGGTTATGGTGATGGGCCAGTTTGACTAAATGTTGAACTATCCCTTTAAAAATCTGACAATCTACAGGTTTTAAAGTTTCTGTGTCAAAATGAATCCAACGACAGTTGTGTGTGTAGATGAGTGTGTGTGTGTGTAGATGAGTGTGTGTACATTGTAAATAATCTGTGACCTGACTGAAGACAGTAAAGATCACCGACGTCATCGGCTTCAGTTAAAAACGCTCTCAGATGACACGACGAGTATCCTGAGACACGACAAACACACTGAGGTTATTATTTATTTACTTCACATCACCACAGGGTTTCAGGTTGGTGTCGTCAGTCTACGGCGACTGAGGAGGGACAAACTAGAGAAGAAGCTCCTCCTCCTGACACACTTCTGGTTTGGAACTGACCCCATAGTTTAGACGCTGAGTAAGAGTTTGGTTTTTGTTTTTGTTTTATCTCCTTATTGTTGTTTACTGTGTCTTTATCGTTGTTTTGTGTTTCTTTATTATTGTTTACAGTCTCTTTGTTAGTTTTTTGTGTCTCTTGACGATGTTTTCAGTCTATTTATTGCTGTTTATAGTCTCTCTGACAGTGTTTTTTGTCTTTTTATTGTCGTTTTCAGTCTCTTTGTCATCGTTTTGTGTCTTTTAATTATTGTTTATAGTCTCATCGTTGGTTTTTTGTGTCTCTGTCATTGTTTTGTGTGTTTTTATTGTCGTTTCTAGTCTCTTTGTCATTGTTTTGTGTCTTTTAATGATTGTGTACAGTCTAATTGTTGGTTTTTTGTGTCTCTAACAATGTTTTTTCAGTCTTTTCATTGTCGTTTTCAGTCTCTTTGTCATCGTTTTTTGTCCTGGAGCTGCACAACGTGTGGTGGATGAAATGTGTTTTGCTCAGTGACCTGAAACATCAAACTGAACTTTCCTGGACCTTCAAATAAAAAACAAAGTGCGCTACAGTTACAGTATCAGTCAGAAAATAACGGACTACAAACGGAGCAGGAAACAGGAAACCGACCTGTGACTCCGCCCACTTCCTGTCGTCTCAGCTGATGATGAAGACTCTGGGCCCTTCCTCTCTCATGGGAGGAAGACTCTCTATCACCATGTTGTCCATCAGTCCGTATTTATCCTCTTTTTTATTGTTCCTCTGTGCTTCCTCTCCTCTCCCATTGGCTGACATCTCCTCTGCAAGCTCCTCCCTCTCAACCGGCTGAGACAGCTGATTGGTCAGCTGCCTCATCGTCATCTGCACAAAGAGTTCGTTCGTTCGTTAGTTAATTAATTATTCTTTACTTGACACACAGGAAACAAACAGCGGTTAATGTGGTGAAGCCGACCTCCAGCTCCTTGAAGAGGTGCAGCATGGCCACGCCCACCACGATGACCATGAAGGCGCCCACGGTGGTGACCACGTCCACGGTCGCCATGCCCCTCCACTCCTGGAAGAGGATGATGGAGGTGGAGAGGACGACGGAGGTGAAGAGGACGTAGTAGATGGGGTAGACCAGCAGCGTGTTGAAGGTGTCCAGAGACTTGTTCAGGTAGTTCACCTGCACACACACACACACACACACACACACACACACACACACACACAAATGCATGAGTGACACTCCTCTTTCATGGTTGGACGGAAAAAGATGAACATCAAAGCTTACCTGGGTTACTATGGAGACGATGAGAGTGAAAAGTAGGATCCAGGTGAGAGGATGAGCGAGCACCGAGACGTCGTAAACCACTGGACAGAGAGACACAAACACAGGTTTACAACGATATGAAACAACTCTGGACCTGGTGATGTGGTTTTGTTTTCAGCATCGACGGCTCTCAAACTATTTTACATCAAAGACCTGAACTGACACAAATTAGAAAAATACCAGAAATATGTACTGTATATGTTCAAGTTAGGGCCCATGGCGTGAATTTGTGGAAATATTGTAGAGAAATTTCTGGAGAGAAGTGGTACAATTTTGGAGATTTTTTTTGTAAAATCCTGCCCCCCCCCCCCCCCAAAAAAAAAAAAAAAGTTTAAAAATTACTGGGAAAAAGTGGTAAAAAAAATCTATAAGAAATTGGTAAAAAAAAAAAAGTTGAAGAAAAATTCTAGATGAAATTGGTAACATTTATTTTAAAAAAAAGTTAAGATTAAAAAAAAAGTTGAAGAAAAATTCTTGATGAAATTGTTAACATTTATAAAAAAAAAACGTTAAGATAAAAAAAAGTTGAAGAAAAATTCTAGATGAAATTGGTAACATTTATTTAAAAAAAAGTTGTTAAGATAAAAAAAAGTTGTTAAGATAAAAAAAAAAGTTGAAGAAAAATTCTTGATGAAATTGGTAACGTTTATTTAAAAAAAAGTTGTTAAGATAAAAAAAAGTTGAAGAAAAATTCTAGATGAAATTGGTAACGTTTATTTAAAAAAAAGTTGTTAAGATAAAAAAAAGTTGTTAAGATAAAAAAAAAAGTTGAAGAAAAATTCTTGATGAAATTGGTAACGTTTATTTAAAAAAAAGTTGTTAAGATAAAAAAAAGTTGTTAAGATAAAAAAAAAAAGTTGAAAAAAATTGAGAAAAAGTGTTAAATTAAAAAAAACAAAAGTTGAAAAGTTCTAGAACAAATGGTAAAAATTTCAAGAACAAGTCGGGGACCCCAATGACCCCACTTTGAAAACCACTGGCCCAATTCACATTTGTAGTGTTGAATTCTTCAGAAAGCACTTACACAGAATAACAGGTGTCAGTCTATCAGAGACTCAGTGACCTCATCAATATATTAACAGGTGATCGATGCGTAGACCAACCTACACACACAACCGTCATGTTATAATGCAGACCAACTTGTAAACCCTCATTTGGAGACTGTATGTGTAAATCATTGTTATTCTCATGCCACATGTTGAATGTAGGTTAAACAACACCATGACTGATTGTAATGAAATTATAACCACACCCGTTTGAACTATAAGTTTATATTTTATCTTTAGTCACTGTTTGTTTTGTGCCTGTTGAGCTGCACCTGCTCAAACACACAGAATAAATATTGATGAAGTGGAACACTCGAGATAAAACTTCTATTTTCCAACTAATCCTCCTGTTTTTTCTCGGTCAACACTCAAAGCTCACGTTGTTTTGCAGCTGCTACAGAATCTATTTCATTTTCATTTGTTACCACACAGAGTTGTTTTAGAGACTGTTGATGAAAAACTGTCCCTGAAGGCAACGTGCATCAGAGGTTTTGCATGAATTTCCCTCTAAAACAACTCTGTGTGGTAACGTTGTGTTATGATGTCATAGCGTGGTGAATGTGCAGGTCACAACTTGTCCACCAGAGCGTTGTGGAGTTGTTGGATTGTGTATTTGATGAGTTTGATGAGGGAAACCAAGAAATCCCATGATGAGCCTCCGTAGCGTAGCTCTGAGCAGCTCACGGCTCTGCTCCGCCGTTCTAAAAACAGCTTGCACCGACAATTAAAGGTAACGAACCTACTGCTATGACTATAGGGATTATGGTGATGGGACAGTTTGACTAAATGTTGAACTATCCCTTTAACATTGTTGTTGTTTTATTGTTTCTTTTCTGTTTTCTTTGTTTCAGCTGTGGTTGTTTTCAATAAATAAAGTTGAGTTAAGTTTGTGCGTGTGTGTATGTGTGTGTGTGTGTGTGTGTGCGTGCGTGGTCACCGGTGTTGATGACGATGGCGAGGCCCTTCACGGAGGAGACGGTGAAGGCGCCGAGCAGCGAGCAGATGCCGATGTAGACCAGGATGTTGGAGCGGCCGAACCGAGGAGAGAAGTAGAGGACGAGCACGACGCACAACAGCAACACAAACGAGGCGTACACTAAAAAACCTGACACACACAGACACACACACAGACACACAGACACACACAGGGTCATCATGTTGCAGGTCGACACCGACACTGTGTCGATCAGGTTTCTTTCAAACAGATAAATTGATGCCAGCAGCACGAAAAGATGTGATTGACAAACACACACACAGACAGACACACACAGACACACACTCACTCACCTGGCTCCAGCAGCTTATTGGTCATCTCCTGCAGTGATGTCACTTCCTGTTCCTCCGGCGCGTGGATGACCAGCAGGATGCTTCCCAGCACACACAGCAGACAGCCGAGCTTCCCCACGATGTTCAACACCTCCCCCAGCAGGTAGGAGGACAGCACCGCACTGTCACACACACACACAGACACACAACACACACAACACACAACACACGTTTAACCATCTGTGTGTGTGTTGGCATCCAGATGAACGGCGGTCAGAGAACTACGGCTACCTGATGAGGACACTCAGAGCGCCGAGCGGAGTCACCAGCGTCGCTGGAGCGAACATGTAGGCCACGAAGTTACACACCTCTCCTGCCCCCACTGCACACACACACACACACACACACACACACACAATTTATTTTACAATACAATACAACAATATTATTCCTCTTCCGGCATCTCTTCAACATTTTATCACTTTTTTTTCTAAAATTTTAAACTTGTTATTGAGAAATTTTACCTTTTTTTTAATAGAATTTTTAAAACTACCACTTTTTCTTGTCATTTTTAAACGATTTTTGTCTAGAAATTGTATCACTTTTCTATAAGTTTTACTTTTCAAAAAATTGCAGTTTTTCCTAGAATTTTTAAAAACTATTTTTGATCAATTTCACCAGTTTTTATTTTTTATTTTTTATCATTTATTTTAGATTTCTTAAACTATTTTAAGAGTAATTTTTTTTTTTTTTTTTTTACAATTTTCTTTCTTTTGGAAAAATGTTAACAGTTTTTCCAAAAATTTCACTAAAAGTTTTCAAAAAAATTCACGGCCCTAATTTGAATGTACATTTACTAAGAAACTAACGTTATTCAGTCTCAAAACAAATATTTGTGTATTTCTGGTGTTTGTTGTCTGTGGTCTAATTTGTGTCATTTAGGTCCTTGATGTAAAGAAGTTTCAGAACCACTGTTCACACTAGATTCATCCCGAGGGCTGATTCGACCCTCGGTTCAGTTTTGACCCGCAGGCCGCGTGTTTTTCACCCTTGATCTCCTTCATCTGATCATGTAGCCTAATGTTGCTACTATTAAAGTGAGAATGAATGTTTAACTTCACTGTTTTCATTGTTTTTATGGAGGCTATGATATAAAATACAATTAAACTAAACTAAACTAAACTAAACTAAACTAAACTAAACTAAACTAAACTAACCGTGGTCACTCACTTTTCTTTTCCAGTTTCACTGGAGCTAAAATAACCTACAATAATTACACTGTGAAGATGTTTCCTGTAAAAACAGCTGATTCTTACTGGTTAACAGGCCCCCCCACCACAGGCAGTCCTTCAGGTAGCCGTGACCTCCATCACCTACACACACACACAAAGAAACATAATTACAAGGGAAAAATAAAATACGTGTTTATTATTATCCCACAATGTCTAAAAGAATAGAAATATACAAAAGCAACGACCAAAACATGATTTTAAATAAGAGGTTTATGGTTGTATTATTGCACATCGAGTGTTGCCAAGAAAATAATCAGTAGAAACCACTACTGTATTCAGGGAGGAGTGAGACCTCCCACTGCGCTCACCTGCCCTGGTGTGACCGGTGACGGCCAATCGGAGCAGAGCTTTCTTCTTCAGGATGACGCTGCCACCAATCAGGAAGGCGGAGAGCAGAGCCAGAGTCAGGCCGAGCCACAGGTTGTAGGAGCTGTTCACACCTGTACACACACACACACATTATCATATAGTTTATTATTATGCAAAGACTTCAAAAATTAAACATTAAAAACTGTAAGAAGTCTGTAAAACCTTCTCCTTGACTGAATAAATCTGATAAATGTTACATTATGATAATAAGGACCTGGTGAGTTCCCCTGGTGTCACTTTCACATCCGTCTTTACATAATAACTCTGCTGATGTTATCGCACACTCTGACACGCAATATTCATTTCATAATATACTTGATGATTTAATCCACCTGACCCGAGTCTGAGCGGGAACTGAAAACTCATTGTTTCATTTAAAAAACTGAAGCTGTTGCAGAAAAACAATGTTCCTCTTCTCTGTGACTGAGGAAGTATCGGACACTGACCTGAACAATACAGTACAAAGGTAGATGTCTGTTAGAGCTCCTTCAAAATAAAGGTAGATGTCTGTTAAAGCTCCTTCAAAATAATGGTAGATGTCTGTTAAAGCTCCTTCAAAATAAAGGTAGATGTCTGTTAAGGCTCCTTCAAAATAAAGGTAGATGTCTGTTAAAGCTCCTTCAGAATAAAGGTAGATGTCTGTTAAAGCTCCTTCAAAATAAAGGTAGATGTCTGTTAAAGCTCCTTCAAAATAAAGGTAGATGTCTGTTAAAGCTCCTTCAAAATAAAGGTAGATGTCTGTTAAAGCTCCTTCAAAATAAAGGTAGATGTCTGTTAAAGCTCCTTCAAAATAAAGGTAGATGTCTGTTAAAGCTCCTTCAAAATAAAGGTAGATGTCTGTTAAAGCTCCTTCAGAATAAAGGTAGATGTTTGTGTTAAAGCTCCTTCAAAATAAAGGTAGATGTTTGTGTTAAAGCTCCTTCAAAATAAAGGTAGATGTTTGTGTTAAAGCTCCTTCAAAATAAAGGTAGATGTCTGTGTTAAATCCTTCAAAATAAACAGATGTTTGTGTTAAAGCTCCTTCAAAATAAAGGTAGATGTTTGTGTTAAAGCTCCTTCAAAATAAAGGTAGATGTTTGTGTTAAAGCTCCTTCAAAATAAAGGTAGATGTCTGTGTTAAAGCTCCTTCAGAATAAAGGTAGATGTTTGTGTTAAAGCTCCTTCAAAATAAAGGTAGATGTTTGTGTTAAAGCTCCTTCAAAATAAAGGTAGATGTTTGTGTTAAAGCTCCTTCAAAATAAAGGTAGATGTCTGTGTTAAAGCTCCTTCAAAATAAAGGTAGATGTTTGTGCACAGAGAAATGCACACAGCCTGTATTCAGAAACTGAGCCTTAAAACCAGCCGTCAGGACTTCCTGTCACTTTGTGATGTCACAACAAAGCCCCGCCGCCCCCTCACCACCACATGGACCCACCATCCATCCATCAAACAACAACTTGCAGGACTTTTAGTTTCTCTGAGTGTTTTATTCTGAAATCTACTCTATTTCTTATTAGCTCACTCACAGTCAGCCAATCAGCAGAGAGGCTCAGAGCCTCCTCTCCTCTGATTGGCTGCCACCGACCTGCTGTTACTAGAGCTCAGCTGCATTGAGGATGAATTAAGCTCTGGTATAACTTAAAAAATAGCTCCTTTATATCATTAACAGTAAAATTGCCATTAACATCTGTAAGAGACTTAGTTGCTATTTGACCTGTTGTGTGTGTGCGTGTGTATGTGTGCGTGTGCATGTGTGCATACCTGTTGTGTGTGTGCTGCTGCTGTTGTTCAGGTGTGTGTGCAGCAGTGTTTGATCTCCAGTGACCACACACACAGTCGACTGGGAGCCGCACCACAGCCGCACCGCTGACCCTGCACACACACAGACACACACACACACACAGAGACAAACACACACACACACAGACACACACACACACACACACACACACACAGAGACACACACATACTGTAACACATTTGTATAATTCACTCTATTAACAGATAAACTGTCTCACACACACATTAAGTTCCCGACATCCCATCATTTGTTTGCTCAGCCTGAAACCGGCTGCAGGTTTGATTTGTGTCGAATGTTTCCTGGTTGTGCGACGACACTGGTTTGACCAGTGCTCAGGATTATTTGCAGTGTCAACAGCGGCGCGGCCTCAATGTACACAGGCTGCTGCCGCGGCAACGCTGACGCTGCTGCACTTTGGATGATTCAGACCAAACATGTTTCTGTCTGTCATGCAACAAAAAAAAGTTCAAAAATGAAAAACTAAGACAATTAAAACTGAATTTCACTGAGTTTCCAGGAAATATTGACATCATTTCATTCTTAAAACAACTTTTTTCAGCATCAAAGCTGTGAAAATGTGAAAATGATTTAACAAATGTGAATAAGGAATATTATTCAGTGATGTGAGAATAACTTTTCCATCTTGTCTGTATTTTCTGCAGAAATAACCTTTATTTACTGTTAAATACTGAAACTTCAGTTTAAACGTTGAGCTCTGAACATTAAAACAACAACTTCTTGTAGCTGAATGTGTTGTTTTCAGTTGCAACAAACTCTTTTAATGTAAACAAACAGCACTGACCTGGGATCAGTAGCCGTGGGCTACAACGGAAACCTGTGTTTAACTACACTTTATGTAAATATTGAAAAGGAGCAGAATGACCCGTCAGCAGCTCATTATAGTTTTAAAGTTTTCACTACTTTTCATTTTTATTTAGTTTTTCAGTTTGTTTTTTTATTTTCCATGTAGTTTTAGCTCCAGAGACGAATACACTTTCACATTTTTGTGGGATTTTCACTCTTTTAGTTGAATAACACATTTATTCCCATCAGTCTTCACAACCATAGGCTACATTCACCTGAATCTAACTCAAAGTAGACCCGTATTTATCTGAGCTGAAGCGTTTTTTCTTCCTGCAGCTTGAACCATTTCTACAAAATCAGTTTAGATTTAGTTAGTGTTGCATCGTTCATTGTAGTTTTTTTGTTTGCAATTCTTCTTTAAAAAATTTTCATTTCTATTTTTATTTCAGAGACCTACATTATTTTTTCACAGTTTTAGTTTTAGTTTAGGTGTAGTTATAGTGAACTAATGTTTGTAAATGTAATTATGACTGACTCACTGTGATACTGAAGGGAATTTAATTCAAAACAACAAAAATATTTCTGAATGAAGTTCTAAACTGATGAGGACTTCATGGTTCATGAGCAGGTTTTCAGAAGTGTTTCCTCTGTGCAAAGTGGAGGAGATGACAACTTAGTGAAGTGTAAATCATGCTGAATATAAATATATTTCTAGTCTCTCCTGTGAGAGAGTTTGACTGAGATGAAGTTAAAGCCAAAGGTTCGGTCAGTGAAACTAAAATGGCTCCTGTATTAACACAGCTACTACACCGTCCATATCTGACCTCGTGCACTGTTTACACATCCTTTACACCGAGTTACTGTCTTTCTAATTGATGAATAAACCAGAGACGCTTCATAAACCAACGTTGCATTCAAAGACACTACGTTAAAAGTGACGACATCTGACGGCGGATAGTGATTTATGATGATGATGTAGCAGCTCTGAATAGAAGGATTCTTCTGTTTTCTCCCCTCCATGATGTTTTTAGTTGTTTTCCTCCCAGGTTTGTGTTGGAAAAGGACAGACACACACACACACACACACACACACACACACAGAGAGATGAGGTCATAAAGCGGAGGTGTCCTCACCGTTGCTCGTGCACGTCTCGTTGCCCAGGTGAACGTCTCTCATCGCAACGACGGAAAGTCTCTCGGTCCAAACACAGAAATCCTCCGCAGGTAAAGAGAAGAAAAGGCCTTTTATTCTAGTATTTAACCCGTGTGTAACAGGTGAGCGGCGCGGGGAGCCAGACTGGGGGGCCGGGGCCGGTGGAGGTGGAGGCTCCGCTGCCTGTCCGAGCCTCCAGGTGACTGGTTCTACCTGTAGCTCTGCAGGAGCAGCGGAGCAGCAGGTAAACAAAGCGACACCTGACCCCCCCTCAGCCCCTCCCAGCCCCGCCCCTCCCGAAAACAGGTGAGTCATCATCACCGGTGGAAACTGAGGGGGGAATAAAGATCCTGCACTAATGAGCACCAGAGCCGAACAGTGTGAACTATGAGACAATTTAATTTCATCAAATCAACTCCTGAGATTAAACATGTGACGTCAGACAGTGCTGCGCTGCTCGTTGATGATGCCCTGCAGGACCGTGACGTCACCACCAGGGGTCGGTGTGGTGCAGCCGGCCAGGTGAGAGGATAGATAGATAGATAGATAGATAGATAGATAGATAGATAGATAGATAGATAGATAGATAGATAGATAGATAGATAGATAGATAGATGGATGGATGGATGGATGGATGGATGGATGGATGGATGGATGGATGGATGGATGGATGGATGGATGGATAGATAGATAGATAGATAGATAGATAGATAGATAGATAGATTACGACAGTTTTTCATTCAGTTCATGGTTTTATTTTTAAGTATCATCAAATTACAAACAAAGGCACATTTTGTGATACGGAGATTGAAAATGTTGAACCAACATAAAAGACAAAAGATTTAGATCGATGTCGCCTCATGGAGACTGATTCTTTCGGTTATGAATGTTTCATTTTTTTTGTGTGTGTTATTGCTTTTTTAGGCAGCTACACTCAATATCAAAAATAAGTTGTTTTATTTTAATGTTTGTAGATTTCGAGGCTGAACAGGAGCTCATCCCCTTTAAATGTGACGTTTGTCTCATGGCGTTTCACTCACAAGCAAACAGAGTCCATTAGTTTTCATTAAATCTCTTGAATGAAACTTTAATTCCAAGTCATTTATTTAACCATCAATTACTCTGAAGCTGTTTAATAAAGGTACAAATGGAGCAGAGTTAAGGTAAAAAAAAAAAAAAAATCCTGCAGAATTCCTCTCCAATGTATAATAATAAACACTTGCAGTACCTCGTCTTTCCTGGGAGGGGGCGCTACATGCGTTAAACTCACCGGAAGTACGCACCGCTCAGAAAACCAGCGAAGAAGAAAAAAGTAAACTGCAGCATGGCGACTCCCATGCACAGAATAATCGCCAGGAGACAAGCGTGAGTATCACGTAGTTAACTCAACACAACTCCTCTGTTTTTCACTTTTATTAACACAAAAACATGTTTAACATCTTTAACAACAACATTTATCTCCGTGTGTGGAACATAAAGAGGAAACAACGAGCGGTTCAGGTCTGAATGGAGAACAACGAGCCGCCGTCCGTCAACACCACAACTGGATTATTGTTCAACTTAACGACTGTTTATGTGTTTTTATCACATTTAACACACATTTAGGATGTAAACACACACTTTATATTTTAACTGTCAATTTAAACCTCCAAGCTTCAGTTTATTGGAGATTAATCCAAGATATGTCCAGTGAACGGCGGTTTTCATTGGTTAGAATGTACATATTGAACTGTAGAACTGGCTCAGATGGAAAAATACAGCTTAATAGGCTGTTAAAATATTATTATATACCTCCTATACTGGACATTTTAACAGCTTTTCTATTCGCCCAGTGAGAAATTATCTTCATTGCTTTTATACTTTGATTAAATACAATTAACATTCAACATCAACACACACAAAGACAACATAAGATGGTATCAATAATAGCGATTATAATATTAAACAATAGAAATGAACCGCTCTGAGAATAATAGATAAAACCTGTTTTTAAAGCCACTTCACTAGTTTTAATAGTAAAGGCCTGAAACACATCGGCTCTGTGGAAAGACAGTAATGTAATGTTTAATGTCATTAACCAGAGCAGGACAGATGGATGTTTTCCAAAGGTTTCTGTTGCACTGAATTATGTAAAGCATAATTACATTGATGAGCACATTTTCCATATTGCTGAAAGGAAATGAATTCCTTAATCATAAAGTAGTACAATGGCTTTGTGTTGCAGAAACCTTCTCATATACAATAACTGCCTACTAATGTTGTTTTAATCAAATATATATCAATAGCATTGACTGTGGGGGAAAACGTTCCCAGGATAAATTGTGCAAAAGTCGTTTCTCGAATTAGACAAAATGTTTACGACCTCCTTCCTGTCACTGTCTCAACAACAACTGTTGTGTGTGTCTGTTGTGTTGTGTTGTGTCTTGTCGCACACAGGGAGGCGAACAAACAACATGTGCGCTGCCAGAAGTGTCTGGAGATGGGACACTGGACGTACGAATGCACCGGGAAGAGGAAATACGTGCACAGACCTTCAAGAACGGTGGAGATGAAAAAGAAACTGAAGGAGAATGAAAACAAACCGCTCAGCGTCACCGGGTAAGAAACACAACAAACACACACAGACCTTCACTGGTTCTGCTCGATGCAAATAAAACATACGTTACAGATGAAAACATAAATGTGCAGCATCAATAAAGGTTATAATAATAATAATAATAATAATAATAATAATAATAATAATAATAATCTCTAAACCAGGGCTTCTCAAACGTTTTTACATCAGTTGACATGAATTAGACGGTCGACCCCACTGGACCAAATGTTGAGACTGAAGAACGTTACTTTTTTAGTAAATATATACGTTCAAATTGGGGCCAATGGCGTGAATTTGTGGAAATATTGTAGAGACAATCTGGGAAAAAACAAAAAACAGGTTCTTTCTTTCTTTTTTTCAGCTCATTTCAAGCTGTTTTATTTTAAAAATGTGTCGGTAAAAAATATGTTTTTCTCTTTCAACTCTTTCCAGACCAGGAAGTGAAACCGCCACGGAGAAGAAAGTTAAAAAGAAGTAAGTTTTTTACAGTTTTGTTGATGCGATATCAGTTCTGATCTGATACAGTTCAGAGAGATTCACACTTCACGTACAATATACGTTAAAAACACATTTAAATAACAGATCAACACAGAGAGGAAACATCCTGCAGCAGAAAGTTAAACTCGGAAGCTTCTTCTTCTTCTTCTTCTTCTTCTTCTCGTGTCTCTTCACTTGGCGTCTTAATGTGTTTGAGTCACGCTCACTCAGTCACACGTGTGTGAGTCACATGAGAGTCGTGTGAGAGCCGCAGTCGTGCGGCGGCGGCGGCGGCGGGACTGGACTCTGATGGAGCCGCGTGTTTTAGCTCCGCCCCTTTGTTTACAGATGGAAGCTTTACAGAGTTTTACAACAACAAATAAACAACTACTGAGAACAGCTCCCTCTAGTGGAGACGGGAGGAAACTGCAGAGGCTCCTATCAAAGATCAGCATGAAAACTAATTTATTTATTTTATTTTATGAGAAATTAAAATGTTTCTAGGTTGTTTTATTATTTCAAGAGAAGCAGAAGAGAGCAATAAAGCAGAAAGAGAGAGGAAATATTCAGATTTTATTACATTAAGAATATAAAACGATATAAAGTTTTGCATGTGCGAGGTAGATTAAATGCACATTGAGTGTTACTGCTCTTTTATAACACAAGTATTGCACTAGTGTGAAGGTTCTGGCTCAGCGTTGTGTTTGATTAGTTCAGTTTGATATTAACTGTTGTTAATCAGTCTAAAATATTTAAATGAACCTTTATAACTTGTATAAAACACAGTAAACTATGCAAATCTGACACACAGCCCATCGTACGTCGTGTCATTACACAGTTTACAGTTTTTCTCAATCGCTTTGGTGCTGTTCTCAGATCAGAATGAAGGTTCTCATAACTATTAGTTCAACCTCCACAACATGTAGTCATTTGTGCACATCATCGTAGCAGTTTCTCCTTCCTCTGAACAAATTGCAAATGCTTGTGGACATGTATCAGTTGCTTTGATACAATTCTCTGCTGTTTTATAACATTATCAAATCAGACAAAATGAACTGTACTTTTCAACACTGAATAGTCTTTTAAAAAACTAATAGTCCTCATTTCATTGCTTCAGTCATCACATACAAAATTGTTGAACTAGTTTTCAAAATCTGTCAAACTCATTGTAAATGTTGGGAGAAGGTTCAAACAATTCAGGGAGAACAGGTTGTAGTTTGGACAGTAATTCAGCACTAAACAATCTGCACTGCTTATTTGTCATATCAGATAACTGTACATTTAATCAGTCACTAGAAACCAGATTTACATAAAGTTGAACTCAAAGAGTCTTTTTATAACATGTATTTTTCTATTGCACGATTTGAACAAAATGAGCATATGCAGTAAAAATGAAAATACATATTCAGTATTAGTTACTCCACTACATTAGGCTAATGTGTAACTTTATTGGCTGTACATAGTTTAGTGCTGTCTTGAACATTTTCAGGTTATCATCACTTTTTGCATTGAAAAACACAGAGAATGTGTCATAATGAAAACTGACAAAGCCATTTGACTATCATGCTCATAAACGATGGTGTCAGGACTTCTCATTTTGACGACACTGACAGTTTCACTGACACAAGTACTTGCTTTTGAGGGATGGACAATCCATTTTGAGCAAGTGATGCACTTTTGCAGGTTGTCCACTAGGTTTTGCAGTTTGTAACAATTGTTTTGAGAAATGCACTAACTGTTGTGCAAATGTTAAGAGTGAGGTGAGAATAGCACCAAAGCGATTGAGAAAAACTGTAACTCACACATCCAGGTTTTTCTCTCTGGTTGCTGCGTGAATCCTGTGCGACTGCTGTTTGTTTGTGTCGTGTTTCGCTGCAGAATCAGGAACTTTTTGCCTCTTTGTGGGAAAAAGCTCAGGTGGAACTAAAACCCTGTGATCAGCTCCACCTGTGTTTGCTCAGAGTCGACGTCGTCCGCTGCAACGAGAAGCTCCGTTTACCTCCAGCTTCGCTCCTCGGCCACGTCATGATTGAACTGCAGCTGCAGTAACCAGACCGGTTTTAGAGTTTATACAACGCCTGCAACACTGAATGTCAGCGGCTCACTGCTGCACAACACACTGATCATCCTCTCAGTTCCTCCAGTTTAAAGGAACAGTTCACCAAAAAATGAAATCCAGTCATCATTGCCTCCCCCTCATGCTGATGAATACTCTGGAGTAGTTTTTTATCCGTCATTGAGTCAAGTCTGGTCACGTCCACGTGCATCAACACAGGACTGCTGAGGCTGTAGAAATGTCCTCAATGAGGTAGTGTCCAGTAGACGAGCAGTGTGGAGGAATATTAAAGGGTTGTTGTGTAGTTTTATGGATGTTTTTGTGTCAGGTCCTATTGACTCTCATATAAAGTTTTGATTGGACTAGGAACCGACCTCCCGGGTCTCCAGATGACCTTTGAGGAATAAAAAACTACTCCAGAGTATTCATCAGCTTCTCACTGAACCAGTGACACTAACACATGTTCCTCCTCCTCCTCCTCCTCCTCTTCTTCTCTCTCAGGGCCAAAGACTCGAGCGACAGCAGCAGCGACTCCGGCGGCTCGTCCAGCGACTCGTCGTCCGACAGCAGCGACTCGTCCAGCTCGTCCTCGGACGACAGCGACAGCAGCAGCGACAGCGATGACGACGACAACGACGACAGCTCTTCGTCGTCCGCCTCCTCCTCCTCCTCGTCCTCAGACAGCTCAGACTCAGGGAGCAGCAGCGACTCGGACCGAGGACCGCCCAGGAAGAAGAAGAAGAAGAAATGAACCAGTAACTCTTTAGTTTTCATCTTGGGTTTAGTTTTCCACATTTTAGATGTCCAATGGTTTTTATTTTGTTTTTTATTCCAAACCCGTCTCCGTTTGTTTAAAGGGATAGTTCAACATTTTGGCAAATTGGCCCATCGCCGTAATACAGAGACTGTTGATGAACAACTGTCCCTGAAGGCAACGTGCATCAGAGGTTTTTCATGTATTTCCCTCTAAAACAACTCTGAGTGGTAACGTTGTGTTATTATCTCATAGCGTGGTGAATGTGCAGGTCACAACTTGTCCACCAGAGCGTTGTGGAGTTGTTGGATTGTGTATTTGATGAGTTTGATGAGGGAAACCAAGAAATCCCATAATGAGCCTCCGTAGCGTAGCTCTGAGCAGCTCACGGCTCTGCTCCGCCGTTCTAAAAATAGCTTGCACCAACAATTAACCTACTGCTATGACTATAGGGGTTATGGCAATAGGACGATTTTCCAAAATGTTGAACTATCCCTTTAATCCGTTGATCTCCTCAGACTGAGGTGAACCAGGATGAGAGGAGATTATTTCCAGTCGTGTCTTGTTCTTGATATTTTCTCCAGACTTCGTTTACTGAGGAGGACGTGTTTTTTAAAACTAGTTCATGTTGAATCCCGTGATGTTTTTTTTTTTACTAAACTATATTTTTAGTGAAGCTGATTCTGTACAGATTAACGACCTTATTAACGAGGCGACGCCACATCCACGGTGAAGAGACCTTATGAATAAAAGACCTTTTTAAAGAGATCCTGAATAAAAATAAAACGTTTTCCTTTTGTCACATTTTAAATGAGTTTGAAGCTCGATGGTCTTCTTGTTGCTTTGTTGCCTGTTTGTTGTAAAATAAAGAAATGAATAAACTTGTTGATGCTTTGGAGGCTCTTGTGTATTTGGGTTCATTTTGTCAAAGAGTTTCATGGTTAAACAGACTTTATAGAAATGAAGCTGACAATAAATCAAACTGTGAAAACTCGTTACGTCTAAAATGCTTAAGGTTGTAATTATCCATTTGTTTGAACTTGTGTGTGTTTTATTTGTCGGCCACTACGCCCTAAACAACAATTATGATGATGATATGATAAAATATTTGGGTGTGTCTGACCACAGAGTGTGTGATGCCACATCCCGCTGCTCTTCAAACATACATGCACAGGTTAAAATAACTTAAATTAATTATAACTCCTGCACAATTTCAGGTTTTCAGGTTAGTAGTATTTGTACTTTATAACTGTATTTATGTCTGCAGGTACACAGTGTTTACTAATCTGTGAGAGAAATTGTTCAAACTTTACGTGTTAAAAAAAAACATTCAGAGAGCAGGTAGATGCATTTTTAAAGTTTTACAACACTTGTTTTTGGAGAAAAACATTTACTATTACACAGTGTTACATCCTGTTCTACATAAGACACAAACACATAATGATTTACATATATTTAATTGGATTTTAAGATAGCATAAACATTGTGGAACTGTTGGAATTCATACTATGGCAATGTTTAAATGCTTTAAAATGAGACGTTTATTCATTATTTCATTGTAATCATAGTTTATTTAGGACGATACAAACCAGACTAGTGTAAAAGGCCTTAAAACGAGAGCTATGTAGTGATGCAGATGCACAACCTTAGTTCATTTACCTCTTTTCTAATTAATCAGTTGATTATCCAACCAAGTCCTTCACACAATAACCCACAAGGTGCATTAAAGAGGTTTTAGTTTGATGGGAGAACTGAAAAACCAGAGTGTGACTGAACCCACGGTGAGTTTCATTGTTCAGTTTTGAAGCTTCATTCAGAAAAACTGAAGAATTAATAAAGATTTCCTCAGTTTCCTTTGTTTAACCTTAAAAAATGGTCGTGTATGTGAAGATAGCAGCAGACCAGCTCATCTGTTTCTTAAAAAATACTCAGACCAACGAGCATGCTGCGTTCAAAGTTCCTTAAAACACCTTTTTTTCTTTGTCATGTATATGCTCAGTTTGTAATAAAATAAATGAAAATCAATCTGAACACGCAGAGTTGAGATGTGAGTGCTGTAAATCTGTGTTAACGCCAGGTGTATCTAACAGAGTGACCGCTGAGTGGAGAGGGACAATGAAACGCTGAGACTTCCGTCCTGAACGTCAAGTCTGAGCAACCTGTGCGTCACTGCGGTGTTGCATTCACGACCGTGGGAGTTTTCATTATTTATTTATTTTTAATACATAACGATTGATAGGCTGCCATTGTGATTATGTTATGATGTGTTGCTATGTAAAAACAATGACACGAACGATTAAATTGGACTCTCTGGGCAAACTGAGATAAATTTGCTGATACTTGCTGTCGAAAATCATAACTTTTTTTTTGTTTTTGTTTGGATAAACCACCTGAAGTGTGAAATAAAAGAGTATGTGTTCACTATCCATCTTCCCATTGCTAAATAAAAAGTTTAAAGGAATAGTTCAACACTTAGTAAAAGCACAATCCCTATAGTCACAGCAGTAGGTTCATTACCTTTAATTATCATTGCATGTTGTTTTGAGATCGGTGGGGCAGAGACGTGAGCTGCTCAGTGAACACAAACAGTACAGGTGCACTGTCCCTCATCATCCTCATCAAATACACAATCAAACAACTCCAATGTGTATGAATGAATAATGGTTTCCATAATGCGCTTTATGGGGTATGGGGTATCGATTAAAAAGGGCTTATTAAACCGCTCTAGTGAACAAGTTATGACCTGCACAAAAAAAAAATTATGACCTGCACATTCATCACACTCTGAAATAATTATGTAACACTATTTGTTTTCTGTTGTTTTTGAGGCAAATGCGTAGACGGAACTACATTCCAGACATGTCTGCTGAGTAGAGAGATTTCAAAAGCACAAGTATTTCCGAGTACTACTTGCTTCATGTGTGGTAATGTTACATAATGTTACATGATTATCTCACAGCGTGGCGAATGTGCAGGTCACAACTTGTCTACCAGAGTGTTTTGGAGTTGTTGGATAGCTTACCGTTCACCTCCATTGTGTTCACTGAGCAGCTCACGTCTCTGCCCCGCCAATCTCAAAACAACATGCACTGATAATTAAAAGCAACGAACCTACTCCTAAAACCATTGGGATTATAGCAAAGGGGTTAACGAGTTTGCCAAAAAGTTTAACTATCCCTTTAAAATAACATCGACAGCCGTTTTTACTCGCCTCTAGCGGTCGGATCGGGATATTTCCGAGGGCCCGTGAAGGCAGCGCTCGCTCGCTGCCATCCATGCATCCAGTCCTGTGTGAGGTACCTGCTGGCTGTGGCTACTGAACTCCGCTAGCAGCCCAGCAGCCTTTTACCTATCAGCAGCCACCACGACTTCTGTCCAGGAATAACAAAACAAAAAATGAACGAGGGACAAAATGATTTCGTTTCGTTTCCCGTTCGATGTACAGATGCGTTTTTAGAGAAAACATGGAGACCAACCACCCGGTTTTTTTAGTATTTTTTTAGCTGTTAAACAGCGTCTTTTCTCCTTAGCTGAGTCCATTTTGCGTGTTAACTGGAAGTGGAAAAGACAAAGAGAAAAGAGAGCTTTTCTTTTCCAATAGCTAGAATGGTTTGGGCCTAAAAAAAGAAGACAAGAGGTAAGGATTGACGCCGAATGTAATTTATTTAACTGTTTGAGTGTTTTAGTTGTATTTAAGTGCTTATCTCGCATTTGGAGCGACTGTTGATTTAAATCCACGCAGAAATTTTCAGTGGTTTCAGAGCTAGTTAGCTGCTAGCCTAGCCTAGCCTCGGAACGCTTATCTCCTGCAGCGTTCTGAGGCTAGGCTAGGCTAGGCTAGGCTAACGAGCTAACGTTATGCTAAAGCGAAGATAAAATAGAATAGAGTAGAACTTTATTTATCCTTTACGGGAAATTATTGTGTCAGAGCAACTTTAATTTAATATAATATACTAAAACATATTTGGAGATTGAAATAACTCAGGTTAGAGCAATAATACTAAGGATACAGCAACAAAATGTGCATAAAATTATAAAGAAGACAAAAAAACCCAACATATTTACAGTAATTCAGTTAGTGTCAGGATGAACAATTGTGCAATGTAATGTAACGTAATGTATAATTGCAGGTGTGCAACTCTTATAATGATTATTTTTCTCAAGATGCAGGTAGTTGGTTAGCCTTGTTTGCTAATACATGTTGTCTAGTACCTTTTGTAGCTACTTCAGCAGTTCACATGATAACAGCAAACTTGATAATCGATTAATGGATTGACGGATAGATCGGGTAGAAAAGTAAAAAAGCATAAAACATCGCAGCGATAGCGATCATGTTGTTTTTGTTCCTGTAATGTTAGCTAACAGGTCATGATGACGTCTGATGTTTGTGTTTTTTTTTCTTTCTCTGTGTGTTTACTCCGTGGTTAACTTAACTTAAAGTTATGTTATGTTTATATTATATTATAGGACGATGAGTTATTTATTATTTGGTTTATTTAAAGTGCAAATGGTGATAAAACATAAACTTCTCACTGTTTGTTTACTGTGTATTTATGCAAATTTAGCTTGGGAGGGGGGGGAGCAGGGGGTGAGTTAAATTCCTAAAACTGGCATGAACTACTTAGCATTTATTTAACTTTTTTTCTTAAATTTTGCCATTATTTTCCTACAAATTTCAACAAATGCAAAGCTCACAACAACAACAATAGTGAGGTTGTCCACAGCAGAAAGTTTTTACTTTGTTGTCAGGTCTGTCTGAGCTCTTTGTTTTCCTGTTAACTTAACTTTTTGTTATGTTTATATTATATTAAACGATGAGTTATTTATTATTTGGTTTATTTAAAGTGCAATTTAACTCACTGTTTGTTTACTGTGTATTTTGCAAATTTGTCCAAAGTGAGTTAAATTTAAGTCATTTATTTATTTACTAATTTTTTTTCAACTGCTCACAACAACAACAATAGTGAGGTTGTCCACAGCAGAAAGTTTTTACTTTGTTGTCCTGCAGCTTTTGCACACACATTTAACTCAGTCGTTGTTGATTGTTGCGTAGGAAGCCTGCACAATAGGGTTGTGTGTGTGTGTGTGTGTGTGTAGCTTAGGTCTTGCAAAAGGAGGAGGACAGCTGATGTGCTGCTGCTGCTGCTTTTCTAGGAAGCCATTTTACGTGCCACAGTTGGGGGAAGGGCCAGAAAATACTTAATAAGTCCAGAGTAACTCTTCAACAGTTATCACAACAGCAGCAGGGCACACTTATTGGCACGAGGAGGAGGAGGAGGAGGAGGAGGAGGAGGAGGGCAGAGCAATCAACTTGTTTATCTTGGTTGACACATCCTGGTAAAAGGAGGAGGAGGCGCCGAGGTCATGAACTCTTTTATGGCAGGTAGCTGTGAACTGGGATGGAGGTTGGAGGTGTTTGAGTTGATGGTGTGTTATAGTAGTAATAGTAGTGGTAATAGTAGTATCACGATCTTTTTACAGTAAAGTCACAGTTTTATTACTTTTTTACGTTGAGTTTTAAAGGTATAGTACGTAGGAATCCCCCTATCTAGTTCTTGATGCTGCGTTCACGTGAAACGGGGCAGACGTCAGACAGACAACAGACGCTGCATGGAACAGGATAAACAAGCCTCTATGGTGGTCACAACAATACACGTTACTATATGTTGTCATGGTGATGTGGTATTGTGTGGAGTAAAACGACATCCGGTTGGTTTGCCGACGGCCGTCTGTCTGACTGCACCTGAATGCAACACCGTCCTTCCTCACACTACACAGTGGAGACAGTTTTAACCTACGGTCAGGATGCAACATGGTTTCCGTGGTTACCTACGGTCAGGATGCAACATGGCCGCCTCGGTTCGGTGCGTCGCCCACTGACGTGTTTGTAACGACTCGTTCTAAGGAACCAGAAAGATTTCATCTGTAGCAGGTGAGATTCACCTTCAGAGAAATACGGATTTATGAAAGACATTTGATTTCTGCTGATAAAAAGCCAAATAAGTTACACGCTGGGATTTAACCAGTGTGTTTTCGACTGTTTTGTTGTTGCTGGACAGTGCAACACGACAACACGTCTGTTTCACTGAATGAAAGTACATGCCTTAGTCCAGGTCGCGTCTCTCAGTATCAGACGGTTTCACTTAAAGAGGAACTATGCAGGATTTCCACCTTAACTCTGCGTCATTTGTCCCTTAACGTGACCTGTAACGGAGGCTCTCCAGCGTCTCTTGGCTGGAAAACAACCAGCCTTGTAAGATCAGAGCCTCCGTAACCCGTAATCTCCTGTTGATGACAGATAAGACTACACAGATACACACATGGTCGCGTGGAAGATGATAAATAACCTCATGGATCGGTTTCTCACCGGCTTCTTCGTTGTTGAAGACAGATGCACCTGGAGGAGAGGAGGGTTAGAGACGCCACACCTGGAGCGTTCAGATTTAAATCAGTTTGTGCAGTGAACATTAAAGAACACTGACATGCTTAAGACTCAAAGTACACTCAGTACCAGACGGTTTTGATTAACTTATGAAGCGGACTCGCAAATTTGGCAGAGGGAAACCAGCTGACGTGTCCACTCAGGAGCGTAGAACAGCAACGGATAGAAAATGCTCCATAGATGTGTGTATGCATGATTCATTTTAAAAACCTGCACATTTATTCAGCGTTACTGAGCTTTAGTGTGTGTTTGATGACATTTAAATAGACTACGCAGAAGTAAACCGAGCAGAATCAAAGTTAAACTGGTTTGCAGGGTGTGTCATGGTGGAGAAATGTCATGAACATTAGTTGAAATACCAAGGAAAAGCTAATGTTTATGAGGTTAGTTCAGTGACTAATCGTGCTGCGCCCGATGGCTGAACAACATGAGATCAATGAAATCAAAGTTACAGTTAGATTATCATTTAATAACTTGATATTTATAGATTTCAGTTGTTAAAACAGTGTTTTTTTTATGTGAGAGTGTTGTTGTGGGTGTTGGTAATGAAAGCTGGATATAACAGGTTGTTTTCTGTGAAATGCACATGTTGGTCAGTTTGTTACGGCAGATAAAAGGTTTCTGGCTTCGCCCCATGTGACGCACTTCTCTGTGAAATCCTCTTCATTTCCTGTTTAGGTTTTTTCTCTCTGTGGCTTTGAGTGTAACAGTTTCCTCTGCAGCAGCAGCAGCAGCAGCAGCAGCAGCAGCAGCAGCAGCAGCAGCAGCAGCAGCGTCAGGGACACATCATGCTCATGTCGTACTCGGGCCTCGGAGGTTGTGGTGTGAGACTCGTTGTGCGTCCCGTCCGGTCTGAGCCGTGTGAACGCTGCTTGTTTGGTTTTTCCTTTTGGATTCGACACATTTCATTATTGTGCATTCAGGTGTTTTGCCCCTAACGGAGGCGTTTTGACCCTGTGCAGGTGTATTTAGCACGTGCAAACAGTAAAATTAGTGTTTTTGTGGTGAAACATGGAAGAGGAGACTCAAAGAATCTGGAATCTGTCATTCAGTCATGGGAACAATGGCTTTATAAAATAACGGTGCTACTTTTATTAAAGGGCCAACTATTCTATCTATTCCGTTATAAAACAGTCTCACGTTAATGTGGATGAATCTACGCTACCCACACTTGTTAATGGCTCCATTTTCGATCAATATATCGTTTTGTCTCTATCATTATTTTCTTATTATTAGGCAGGCTATTGAAACCTGTTACAGCTTCAAGTCACAACGTTTCAACTTTGCAGCGTTCCAGGTAACCTAGGTAACCCGTAACCCATCTTTTTAACGTCCTGTTGCCTGTGAAAGTCACTATGGTCGGGCCTCTCGGTAACTGAACCTCCTTGAACCTCAGATCAAACTTTGATCCTTGATGAATGAAAACATGAGTCCGTCTTGCGCACCGATGGAGAATTTAGCAGCCCCCGCCCTCGTCAGGCATCTATTGGTCCTCGTCCCTTCGTCAAAATTCTCGTTGTCCCTTTAACATGCAAAAAGCCCTTCATTGTTCTCTCTCCTCATTGGATAACACTTGTTATCCTGACGAAGGAAAGTTTTCTCCTGGTTTACTCAGAGTCAGAGTCACAACATAATATTAATACTCCTGTTAAAGTGTATGTTATACTTTTATTTTTTTTCAGTCCATCAACTAATTTAGGACTTATTTAAAAAAAAAACTGATATCTGCTTTAATACACCTGTTAAAGTGAGTTTTTAAAGGATTTTTTTTTCAGTTTCAACTAGTTGGAAAATAGGTTTATCAAAATTTAAATTTTCAAAAAAGAGTGAGTTTTTTCCATCGAAAGGTGTTTTGTTTTTTTTGCGAATGAGCCGTAATTCTCGTTAAGACTAAAAGTCTGGCCGCCGTAACAGAAGCAACGATTGTTTGGTTATTCTGACAGTTATCAGACTGAACTTCACACGTCTAAGTTCATCTGCTGCCTTTGCAAAACAGAGATGGCGGTCCAAGTGTTTTTGTAGTTAAATAATAGTCAACTAACAAATAATTGTAGTCAAAAAATTAATTGTTTGACTAATTGAGAAAATAGTTCGGGAGAAAAATAATCCTTTAGGGCAGAAACACGTCCAACAGCGACTTCCCAAACTCGACCCATAGGTTTTGTGTATTTCCAGTGTTTCTTAGTGAAACTGGAGTGAATTCAACAAGGAAAGTCAGACATGAAGCGTCTCAGTCATGTTTTTTGTTTATCCTGCACATGCTTCGTGCTACGTTTCTCACCATCAGCCCAGAGCTGCTCGTCCTCAGCCGACGCCTGTGGTGAGTTCATAATCAAATCTTATTTCCTTTTCACAAAGACTGAGAGAAACTTGTTTGAAGGCTCTGCCAGTTTAATTAGCTTGGATCTAATCAGACATCAGCAGCTCCTTTTCTTTTCTTTTTTTCTTCTCCTTCTTATCCGTCCGTCCCGTCGCTCACGCAGCAGAAAAACACGCCGTCGTCGACTGTGGCGGCGAAGCGTCGCCCGGCCCTGACCTCACGCATCTGTTCTCCAGCTTCTTGTTCTCCAGGATGTGAAGTTAAGCTCTCACGTGGCCGCCGCGTCGTCCCGTGGAGGTGAAGCTCATTAACGCCATTTCATCTCACAGATATGGCATAGATCCGTACTATATACAGCTCTGGAAGAAAGAAAGAGACCACACAAAATGTTCTTAATGAATCAGCTTCTCTACATGTACGGCAGCCGTCGATTGAACCAAATCATATTTAATGAGGAAGAAAGATCACAAGTAAATGATTAAAAATTGGGATTATTCCTCCAGTGTTTGTTTCTAAACACTAAGTTTAAAAAGTAGTGTTGTGGTGTTTTTAAAATGTTTTCTTTGCATCATACAAGGTCTGAAAACACCAGAAAGCGCCATTTTCTGCAAATAAATGCTCTTGAAATGTCAGTAGGTTATAAAATGAAACAAAAAGTGTCCATTTGACTCCAACACAAAGCTATGAATAGTAAAAACCAGAGGAACTGATCATTTTGAAATGGTCTCTCAGAGCTATATATATAATAATAATTGGGTCTGGAAACTGTAACATCAGTCATCGCTGGTACTTCTGGTAAAACGGCCGTGAAATCCATTGGAGCCGCATTTAAAGGGACATTGTGTAACTTCTCCTGTTGTCTTATTCAGGGAAATGGATCATTTGGTTCTTCAGCGTGTGAAGTGTTGCTTTCAGCTCTGAATGAGCCGTTCACATCGTTCATATCTACATGGAGCGGGTCAGCAACGTGTTTACATAGAGGCTTGTTTACGTCGTCACCTGCAGCGGCCGTCTGCCGTCCGCCGTCTGCACAATTTCACGTGAATGCAGCACAAAAAATACGATTGAGCTGCTTGCGATAAACAACCACAACGTTAGATGGAGGAATTCTTACGCAATGCACCTTTAAAGACGGTAATGAATCAGCAACGACAGTAAAAATGCATAGGATTAAAAATGACGATCCTATAGACTCTGATGTGGAGAGGAAGCAGCGACTGGGATCTGCACATTTCAATCAATCAGTGTCTCATCAGCCGGCCGGCGTTTTCATTTTGCACGTGTATCAAAGTGTCTCATGGGGGAGGAGGGGGAGGAGGGGGGGTGAGGAGAGAGAGGGGATGCAGCAGCAGCAGCAGCAGCAGCAGCAGCAGCAGCAGAGAGAGGGTTATTTTAAGGTTCAGCGTAGTAAGCTATAGTTCAGTGTGTTTCTATTTGCAGGCGGCCAAGGCACATACTGAGATACTAACAGTGTCAGATTTAGTCCACTCTGTTCTCACAGCCGTGAGCTCGATACGAAAAAGAAAAACTGTGTCACGTTGCTAAAAAAAAATCCCCAACAACTCCTAAATAAAGTTGGGGTGAGGGTTTTTTTTTGTGTTTATATATGATATGAACCTCTGATGTGGTGACGACCTGGCGCGATGCCTGCAGAGTTAACGGGTGGTGTTGTAGGTCATGTTACCGCTGGTAGTAATCGAGGTGAGACGACGACGATCAGGAACGGTTAATTCATCCGGTCTTGGCAAGTAATAGGACTTCTTATGTTTCATATAGAAAAGCGTTACAGCTGCAGGCGACAAGACGGCGTCACGATGATGCAACGACAACGTTTACCTGCCGCCTGTGAGACCAAGTTAACCTTTAACTCATGAACTTATAATAATTTCCCTCCATCAGGAACTAGAAATACATCATGCACATTAATCCTGCAGACTGAGCAGAACAGATATCAGTTAACCTGGTTGTTGTTTCATATTTCTGCTCTTAGCGTTTGTTTGAGGTCAGTTTGACAGTTTAATAATCATCGTAACACGTCTATTTTATTCGAAGGGAACGTTCAACCCTCCTTTTACTGTAGATAATAAAAAGCCAGTTGTTATCTGAGTGTACTGAACTTGCTGGAGCATGCCCAAGTTTACACTGTAGTTGCATCATACACAGTCATGTTGTTGTGTCAATATAGACTCAAGGCCAAAGGGAGGGGCTGTCCAAAAAAAAAGATCATGAAGTTGTAGTTTTATCGGTTGAAGAGGACAACGATCGTGAAAGTGCACGAGCGTTTGATGGAGAATTTAATCTGACTGTAAATGGAACCATTGTTGGCTCATGTTAAGTGCCGTATATATATTATGTTACATGTGTAATGTATAGATCGAAACGGCTCTAATGACGCTGGTTGAAGGTAATTGAAGGTTATTTTATTTATTGTAGAGGAACGATGTGCAATATGGAGCATAAACGTTGCCATTTAATTCATCGTACCAGAGCTAATTTGCATAAAAAAACACTAAATAGCACTCAAGCTACACAAAGAATACTTCTTCAAACATAAGCAATAAAAATTCAGCACAATATTAGTCGGCGATGACGAGACTGAGAGTTTTCTTTTAAAGGGATAGTTCAACATTTTGGCAAATTGTCCCATCACCATAACCCCTATAGTCATAGCAGTAGGTTTGTTACCTTTAATTGTTGGTGCAAGATATTTTTAGAACAGCGGAGCAGAGCCGTGAGCTGCTCAGAGCTACGCTACGGAGGCTCATTATGGGATTTCTTGGTTTCCCTCATCAAACTCATCAAATACACAATCCAACAACTCCACAACGCTCTGGTGGACAAGTTGTGACCTGCACATTCACCACGCTATGAGATAATAACACAACGTTACCACACAGAGTTGTTTTAGAGAGAAATACAGAGACTGTTGATGAAAAACTGTCCCTGAAGGCAACGTGAATTTCCCTCTAAAACAACTCAGAGGTTTTGCAGGTCATGAATTTCCTCCAAAACAACTCTGATTGTGTATTTGATGAGTTTGAGCTCATGAGCTCTGAGCAGCTCACGGCTCTACTCCGCCGTTCTAAAAATAGCTTGCACTGACAATTAAAGGTAACGAACCTACTGCTATGACTATAGGGGTTATGGTGATGGGCCAATTTGATAAAAAGTTGAACTATCCCTTTAAAGATCTTGTCGCTCTCATAGAGAATTTATCCTGTTTTTCATATTTTTATTTCTAAGCATATGTTTATTGTTTGTACCTGTTTGGTGTTGGATATACAAGAAACACTCCTAAATGAACACGATTAATTAATTAATTAATTAATTAGCTTATAAATGCCTCCACAGTGTGAGCGCCGGGCTGTGATTGGTGGACGCCACCACCACCGGCTCCCTGTGGCTCAGATAATGCTGGCCGCCTGCTGAGTGGAGGCATTCCAGACCGTGACTCAGTTCAGATGCTTCAGACCTGCCTCAATGAGCGGATGAATGGAAAGGAAAGAAAAGGACGGAAGCTGTTGTTTAGAGAACGTGTCAATCAAGACTTAGAGTGTCTTGTTTTGATATGTTAATTGGAGATAATCTGAAACCCTGTAGGAAAAAAAATAAATACATTAAATGAAAAGGCTTTTTTAAAAACCCAAGGAGACTTGGAAGAAAAAGATCTGGGTTAATCCTGGTTTAGAAATAAAACACACTGTTTCCTTCCTGCTGTAATTGATATGTTTTTTTGCAGTAGATCATTGATTTATTGGCACTTTCTGATAAAGTCCTTGTACTACTGGTTGCACTGCCCCCCCCTCCTCTCCCTACACACACACACACACACGCACCAAACAGCTGCATGTAGCAGGCAGGTTTACAGCATCTGAATGGACACTCCCTCTGGAATTCCTGCAGTCAGCAGGTTTGCTTCAAAAGCAGCGGGGTGATCACCGGCTGCTCATCTCCACCTCTCTGCCTCACATCATGTTGTTGTAAAACTACTAAAAAATATACATATATTATTCTTTTTAGAAACCAGGAAGTCACTTTTTAGGTTTGTCTGCGTGTAAATGTGTTAAACTAAACACGACTTCTAGCGTCTCAAACCTGCTGCTGTTGTTTGTTTTGTTTGTGATCAGTAGTAGAAGTAAACAATAATCGATTATTAGATTGTCTATTCTCTGCTTCCAGCTTCTTAAAGGGATAGTTCAACATTTAGTCAAACTGTCCCATCACCATAATCCCTATACTCATAGCAGTAGGTTCGTTACCTTTAATTGTCGGTGCAGGCTATTTTTAGAACGGTGGAGCAGAGCCGTGAGCTGCTCAGAGCTACGCTACGGAGGCTCATTATGGGATTTCTTGGTTTCCCTCATCAAACTCATCAAATACACAATCCAACAACTCCACAACGCTCTGGTGGACAAGTTGTGACCTGCACATTCACCACGCTATGAGATAATAACACAACGTTACCACACAGAGTTGTTTTAGAGGGAAATTCATGTAAAACCTCTGATGCACGTTGCCTTCAGGGACAGTTTTTCATCAACAGTCTCTGTATTTCCCTCTACAACAACTCTGTGTGGTTGTGTTATTATCTCATAGCGTGGTGAATGTGCAGGTCACAACTTGTCCACCAGAGCGTTTGGAGTTGTTGGATTGTGTATTTGATGAGTTTGATGAGGGAAACCAAGAAATACCATGAGCCTCCGTTAGCTCTGAGCAGCTCATTTTGCACCGACAATTAAACAATCACTACATGGTGATGGGCCAGTTTGATAAAATGTTGAACTATCCCTTTAAGAGGTTAAAAAGCAGCTTTTACTCCAGTTTTCCCTCCTTTTTATTGACCAAACAACTAATCGATTAATCGTTAACATATTTTTTTACAATCAATCATGTTAAAACGCTAAACAACACAAAAGCTCAATGGCATAAAGGAAGGACAACCAGCCTCTAAAAGCTACGCATTTGAAGTAAATTAAAATACACTCATCGTCTACCACAAGAAAAATG
Organism: Decapterus maruadsi; assembly: GCA_030347415.2. NCBI lineage: Eukaryota > Metazoa > Chordata > Actinopteri > Carangiformes > Carangidae > Decapterus > Decapterus maruadsi. Next base: position 1,447,331 of record CM064907.1, on the reverse strand, counting down.
AATAAAGATTCTGCTGTTACAGATGTTTCCCACCAATCCGGTCGTATCACACGAAGCCTCTTCATGTGCTAAAGTTATTAGACGGGTTATTGATTAAATCAGCCGTGAGTAGTACCCTGCTTCTATTTATAAAAGTTAAATGGGTTATACAATGGATGCGCTGAAAATAACCCGTCATCGACTGAAGTAAACAGAGACAGAAACAGATCAGGAAAAAAATGTAACGGATTAAATATTAAATAATATAAATTCTTATTGGAAGCCGTTGCAGCGTCGGTCTGAGTCACATAAACTCTACGATGTCACAATGAGACGACTGGAAACTGACGACTCTTCCTGTAAATGACACCGTGATTACACAGCAGTCGTGAGGATTAAAATATGGTTTGAAAAGTATTAATCCCTTATTTAATTATGTATGTGCAAGCTGTTGCCTTCAGGTGTGTAGGTGAGGGGAGGAGAGAGGAGTTGTAGGACGCTACTGCCTTTTACATGCAAGTATTTAAGTATTTGAGCTCCTATCCTGAAAAAGGTTGTGAAAATATGTCGGATTATTTCAGATTTCACGTGATATTAAAAGAATTTTTCACTCTGTCTCTCTGTGCAGCGCTGCAGAATAAATGTAAACACACCAGATACAGAGACAAGAGTTTACATCACTGTTTGTAGAAACATGAAACATGATTATAGGTCAGTTTGTCTTTTAATTTGCATAAACAGTCTATGACAATAAAGGATTTTCTTGTAGAGCTTCTTGTTTTAAACAATCCTATAGACTATAATGTTACAGAGTTATCTGCAGAGGAAGCACTGGGATCTGCAAATATCTATCAGTCAATTAATCAATCAGTTCAGTTTCAATTATAGGTCTAAAAAAAAGCGGTAATATTTATTGTTCAGCAAGTTGGAAAGTTTCAATTAAAGATGTTTTTCGGAGGCTGTTTTCTGTAGCATAAAAATATATATATATATATATATATATATATATATATATATATATATATAAAAACATGTAATGATAACACACTAGTGAACATGTGTCATCATCATGTGCAGCTGATGAAAACGTTCCCGGTTTGTTACAACCTGAGCCGGAAACGATGGCGTCGCTGTCTCTTTAAGAAACGGCGCTCCGCTGCTGCTGCTGCTGCTGCTCTGGTCCTGGTGGGGGGTGGGGGGGGGAAGGGGTTGTTGACGGAAACACGCGCTCTGATTGGCTCTGGCTGTGCTGAGGGCAGTGACATCACACAGGAGGAGAGGCCCTGTGGTGTAAAATAACATGTCCTTATATGGGAGGAGGCGGACTGTTCCATTCTGTCAGGGAGAGGGGGGGGTGGAGGGTGGTTGCTTCCTCTTCTCTCTCTCTGTCCCAGTGGCCGTAAGACTAGTTAGTAAATTAATAACACTGTAAAACTGTTTCATATAGAGTTTAACCTCCTTAAAAAAACAAAACAAAACAGAAACACATCTGATTTTATCAGATAAACTCTGAGTTGAACATGAAACTAAAAGTATTTAAACTTATACTCTGTCTGTTTTCTAACTGATATCCTCTTAGATTTAATGAAAAGGCAAAAAAACATACAAAAAAACACAATTATACACATTAGATACTTAACTTAAAGAAGAATGGGGGTAAAATATTAAAATATGTTTAATAATTGTGCATCTGGTAGAATAAATATTGCATAAAAAGATGTATGTATAGTTTTAATGGTATAAAAAGTAAAAATAATGAATGAATTGATTGGATAGAAAGAAATGCTGAACTTTACCCAACATGTGACCCCTCCACCCCCCACCCCCCCCAGCCGGTGGGTGAGGTGGTATCTCCCATGAAGGAGCAGTCACCTCCCCTCACTAAGTCAGATTTGTCTCCACTCCAAGGAAATACACAGTTCCATCGAGTGGAGTAAAAGAAACTCTTGGTTGTTTGGGGTTTAAAAAGAAAACGTTTCAGACAGAGAGAGAGAAAGAAAGAAAGAGAGGGAGAGAAACAAAAAGAAAAGAGAAACAAACCGACCCTGTGAGGTTTGTTTGGTAGAAATCTGAGGAGGCTGACAACAAGTCATGAGGAGAAAACTTGTGAATCCCTGAGAGAGACTGTGAGCTCCTCCTCCTCCTTCTTCCAATGTTTCAGTGGTCGGGGCCATGGCCTCTCAGTCAGGGTAAGAAATGCACAGCTTAGTTTGGCTGATTTCACTTGTTTCTGTTCTGTGTGAGTGTCAAATATACATTAATAATATACATCAATATGGAAGGAAGTGCGTGTGTGAATCACATTTCTACACACAAACGTCCTCATTCACGTGTTGTGTTGTTGGCTTTTACATAATGGCTGAAACCCTGTAGTCCTGTTGTAGTCATGGTGCAGAGGAGATAGCCATCAGTTCTTCCCTTTTTGTGTGTCTGTGTGTGTGTTGAAGAAGACGTGGCCTCTGGTTGGTTGTTGTTACGTTGTGTTGTGTTGTGTTGTGTTGATTAATTTAGGTGCCGGCCTGAGCCGAACCATCAGACTTTGACCTTTTCAAACACACTGACACACTGTTGAATGATGACAATAAAACGCAGCTATAGAGACGTTACACTTTGATGATGATGATGATGATAAAAATAAAACGCCGCCACGCCGTGTGTGAGAGAAGTGATTTGCTTACAGGCTGTTTTCCCTGTTTTTTTTTTGTTCTATTTGCCTTATTTGCCTATCGGTCCATCTCTCTGAGACTGATTAGCCCGCTGTGTTTCTGTGGCCTTGGATGGAGGAGGAGGCGCTTTAGACAAATATTTAACTCAGGCTTAGTTTAAAAAAAATAATCTGTGCTCTTTTTTTAATGGGTAAAATAATAGATATTAAAGGGATAGTTCACCCAAAATTGAAATTTCACTCATTATCTCCTCCCCCTCATGTGGACTAAGGGCTGGGAGAAGTTTCAGAGTCCTCCTTCTCTGAGTTACAGGGTCTCGGCGTAGCAGTGCATGTCCATATAATGGTTTCAAATGGACACCAACTGTCTTTGTAACAAAAAGACACACATGGACGAACCAGGAAGAGGAGCTTCCGCTACAAAACAAGCTTGAAATATGGACTTATTTAATTTTTTTCGGGACAATTTCGCATTTCGGGGCTTCAATACAAGACGGACATTACATACGAGCAGCATGGAGGTATTTGGATGTTTTCTGGTGTGTCTTTTTGTTACGAAGACAGTTGGTGTCCATTTGCAACCGTTACATGGACATGCACTGCTACGCCGAGACCCTGTAACTCAGAGAAGACACGAGGACTCTGAAACTTCTCCCAGCCCTTTAGTCCACATGAGGGGGAGGAGATAATGAGTAGAGAAAGTTCAATTTTGAGTGAACTATCCCTTTAATGTTTGTTCTGAGTTTTTCCCCACACATTCCTGCTTTCAGGATTAAAGGAAGATGAGTGCAGTGTTGTTGTGTTGAAGGCCTCAGCAGGTAAACAGAGGCAGACGTTGTGGTTTTTCAGTTGTGTTTTGTCGTTACTACGTCGGTCGGTCGTCGTCACTAAAACTGGGTCAGGACTGGAGGAGGAAGTTCAACACCTCGAGACACAACAAACACAAACAAACTGTGAATTATACACACAGAACAGATTTAACACCTTAAAGGGATAGTTCAACATTTAGTCAGATGATCCTCTCACCATAATCCCTATGTTCATGACCTTTAATTGTCGGTGCATGTTGTTTTTAGATCGGCGGGGCAGAGACGTGAGCTGCTCAGTGAACACAATGTAACTCCACAACGCTCTGGTGGACGAGTCGTGACCTGCACATTCACCACGCTATGAGATAATCATGTGTGACCCTGCGTTCAAAATGACTCGGACCTCGGAATTTCCCAGTTGAAAACCCAGATTTCCGTCCGCCCAGCAGCCGTGTCTGGAAAGTAGTTCCGGCTGCATTTCCCTCCAAAACAACTCTGTCTCTAATGTTACATGATTATCTCATAGTGTGGTGAATGTGCAGGTCACAACTTGTCCACCAGAGCGTTGTGGAGTTGTTGGATTGTGTGTTTGATGAGTTTGATGAGGGAAACGTGGAAACACGCGCCGCACAGAGCTCACGTCTCTGCCCTGCTGATCTCAAAACTACATGCAGCGATAATTAAAGGTGAGGAACATGGTGAGAGGAGGATCTGACTAAATGTTGAACTATCCTTTTAACATGGATGTCAAAAAGTAAGTTTTTGACCAAACGGCACTCAATCGACAAAACATTCTTTTATATTTAGAAGTTAAAAGTTTAATACAAACTAAATAACTAACGTGTTGCTCTGGACAGATATTTACCGTCTGTGTCTCTGCCGCCGCCGCCGCCGCTCGCCGCTCGTCTCCATTTTGTTTACGTTCTCTTCCACCATGACATCACGTGAGGAGCTGCATTGATCCCCGGCTCCTGCTGTGACATCATGAGCCGAGTAACGTCCTGGTGTGTGTGTCTCTGTGTGTGTCTGTGTGTGTGTGAGTGAGGTGTGCACATTTGAGATTAGAGATAAGAGAATAGTAGTTCCTCCTCCTCGTGTGTGTGTGTGTGTGTGTGTGTCGTTATGCAATCGGTTCCTAAACGGGTTCATTATTATTTTAAAGTTCCTGTAGATAAACTCTCTCTCTTTCCATTATTGTTGTGCAGAAATAACATTTACTGTGTTTGTGGACGCGCGGCCACAGTTTGTGTGTTGATCTGCAGAAAACAGGTGATGCGTTGCACACACGGGTCCAGAATAAATCTATTCATATAAAAACAATCAGGAAAAGCAGAAAATTTAAGGCCACACACTGTAAATCAACTTGCAACTTCACTGGTTGCATGTGCACAAGTAGATGCAACATTTACTTTGGTTTGATTCAAAGTTCTTCAGGAATCATGATGAATATGTTTGAATTGAAAGACGCTGATAACCTCTGAGGTCGCACTGATGCACCATGTTTATCACCACAGTTAGAAACATTTAAACCTTCTTCAGTCTTGATTTCTTTTTACGTTTGGTAGAAACAGGATTTCCAGATTTCGACCTGTTTAGAGAAGAAGTTTCTTCTTCTTTTAGACACGAGGGGAAATATTTACAGTTGAGTCCTTTTTAAAACGTGCTTCTGGTTTGCTGTGTAGTTAAAAAACCCATCATGCAACAAGCTGAGAGGTTTTTTTTCCCTCCGTATTCAAACAAAGTCACATCATAACATCAGTGCAGGATTTTCACATTCTTTCCTTAATGTGGGTACGTGCTGTACTTCCTTATTTATTCAAAACCAGGTTCACACAGAGAACCAGAGTGGCCTTTCTGTGAAAACAACATCGCAGGATCAGGACGTTTTCTCTTCTACTGCAAAGAGTCGGAGCAACCTGTCAGTGAAGATGTTTAGTTTTTTATTTTATTTTAGGAAAACCTGCTGAATGCCAACATTTATGCACGAGTCGAGTGTTGTGCAAACAATGGAGGCTGTTGTCTTGTGTTTAGTGCAGCGCTGCAGAGTGACATGGTGTAACCTCCTGTTCAGCTGCAGAAGCCGATAGATCAGTCAGTTTGTTGTGCAGAACCAACGTGAGCAGTGTTTATTAATGTCTCCGGTCTCTGCTCCGCCAGCTTTTTAAAACATCAACAGGCTCATTTACATTTACATAAAACATGTTCGTGTCCTTGTAGCAGCTGCAAACGAAAAGCATAAAATCATCATTTAGTGTCATTTCCACCAGGCTGTCGGCCTCCATTTCCTTATATTTAAAAGGCAGTATTTAACGTTTAAATGCACTATTTAATTTAGTTACTTAAGCAATAAGTGATATTGCTTTTGTGCAACAGTTTCAACAATTCCATCTAAGCATGGATAAATGTTTAAAACTCAATAAATGTGAAAAAGACACTTTAGTCAGTGGTTCTCAACCTTTTGTACATCAAGGACCCTAAATTTACACAAATCAGACCACGGACCCCCATTGGGCCAAATTTAGAAGTAAAAACATTTTCTCAAAAAAAAAGTGGCAATATTTCTCCTAAAAAATGTTAAAAATAAAAATGTAAATATTTTCTCGAAAAAAGTGAAAAAAATTCTCAAATTTGTTTTTTTTTTTTAAATCTATAAAAAAAAACTTCTAGAAAAAATTGGTAAAATAATAAAAAACCTTCTTGGAAAAAGTGGTAAAATTTCGCAAAAGTTTTTTTTTTAAAATAGAAAAAGTTGTAAAAAAAAAAAAAAACCTTCTTGAAAAAAGTGGTAAAAATTTCTCAAAAGTTTTTTTTTTTAATAGAAAAAGTTGTAAAAAAAAAAAAAACTTCTAGAAAAAAGTGGTAAAATTTTGCAAGAAAAAATGTTTTTTTAAAAATCTAGAAAAAGTGGTAAAATAAAAATAAAAACTTCTAGAAAAAAGTGGTAAAATTTCAAGAAAAAGTCGGGGACCCCCTTCAGATCTCTGAAGGCCCCCTGAGGGTCCCTGGACCCCACGTTGAGAACCACTGATGTCGATCATGAGGATCCTTTTCACACCGATGGACTGAAGCAGAAATAATTATGAATCAAATCGTTTTGAATCGAATCGTAGCCAAAAAAATCTACATCGAATCTAATTGTGAGACAGTAAAGATTCCCACCAGTCTGTTGTTGTTAAGTTTTCTTTTACTGCGTCGTGTCTTTTTGACGTCATTTAAAATAATTCCTTACAAATAAAAAACAAAAGAATAATCGGTCCTTCTTCTCACTCTACGGTCTTTGTTGTTGTTTTACTACATTTCCCTGTTGTGGGAAGAATTAACTAATAAACTACATCTAATCTGAGTTTTTATTCCCCAAGATGGCGGCAGCAGTTCAATCTTCCCCAGTTTCACTATTATTATTCACTTTAACCCAATCGGTCGCTGTAGTTCAGGTCGTATAGATCCGGTCCTGGTGCTCAGATCCAGCCCCCCCCCCCCCCTCCTCTCCTCCTCCTCCTCCTCCTGAAACTCCTTCCTGTCCTGTGACGGCGGCGGCAGCAGCAGCTTCTTCCCCAGCTCTCTCTCTCTCTCTCTCTCTCTCTGACTCTCTCTCTCTCTGACATTGTGCAAATCAAGTTGTCTGCTGCGTGTCGTGACTCACGCTGTAGTTCTAGGTGGCGGTTGCGGCGTTGATGATGTAAAACGGGTAGAAAGGCTTAGTCAGGAGGTCGGTCGGTCGGTCGGTCGGGAAATTACTGTTTAGACTTCACTGATAAGCTTCCAGAGAGTCACCTGGAGCTGTTTTCATTCAGCGTCGACCAGTAAAAACTCTGCTTTTCTGCTGCTCATAGTTTATTTTAACCTCCCTCTGTGTGTGTCTGTGTGTGTGTGTGTGTGTGTGTGTGTTTAATGTCCCATCTGCTTCTTCTTCTCTTGGTTTTAGTCATACTTTAGTAAGAGCGGGAGAGAAAACACCCTCCTCGTCCTCATCGTCTCTTGTTCTGTTAATAATCCCGGAGGAGGTCGTTCTGTCGGCCGTTTGCAGCGTTTCTTATAAATCGCTCTTTGTCATGACGAGCTTTTAAAATAAATCATTGTTGTCCCTGGCGGTCGAGAGCCCGCGGCCGCTGACTTGACACGCCTCGCCGATAATTTGCCTCTTTCTCTCTCTGGTTTCAAATCTCGATAGTTCTAGTAGTAGTTGGTTTGTTTTCTGTTAAACATCTGCAGCAGCAGTCGGAGGCTCCTCGCCGACAGACAGACAGCGTATGTGAAGTTTTTATTCATCTTTTGAAGAGACGGACGCTCGGTTCTTCTTTCTTCTTGAACGGACAGTGTTTTTATTGCGTGTTGTTGTGCGTCTGTGCCGCTGCGTCTACATCCTCCTCCTCACGTTTATGTTTCCACTACACAGACGGACAATGAGGAGCCGAGAGCTGCGTTCACTTCCTCTAAACGGAGTCGGAGCCTCAGTTCAGTTGACGTTTAAAGGGATAGTTCAACATTTATTCAAACTGGCCCATCACCATAATCCCTATAGTCATAGCAGTAGGTTCGCTACCTGTAATTGTCGGTGCAAGATATTTTAAGAATGGTGGAGCAGAGCCGTGAGCTGCTCAGAGCTACGCTACGGAGGCTCATTATGGGATTTCTTGGTTTCCCTCATCAAACTCATCAAATACACAATCCAACAACTCCACAACGCTCTGGTGGACAAGTTGTGACCTGCACATTCACCACGCTATGAGATAATAACACAACGTTACCACACAGAGTTGTTTTAGAGGGAAATACAGAGACTGATGATGAAAAACTGTCCCTGAAGGCAACGTGCATCAGAGGTTTTGCATGAATTTACCTCTAAAACAACTCTGTCTGCAAGTTCTGAGCAGCTCATGGCTCTGCTCCGCCGTTCTAGAAATAGCTTGCACCGACAATTAAAGCTAACGAACCTACTGCTATGACTATAGGGGTTATGGCAATGGGCCAACTTGACTAAATGTTGAACTATCCCTTTAACAAACTGGGATTTGAACAGAAACACAGACGCTTCTGTTTCTCCTCCTGAACCTCGTTGTAAATGAACTCGTCGGCGTTTGATGATCAGCGTTCGTTCGGTCGCTCCACCTGCAGCAGCAGCAGGTGACGGCGTCTAGACCGACCTTAAGCTCATTAGAGACGACTTTCTCCACAGGTCAGATCTCTGTGTAACCCCCCCCCCTCCGCCCCCCCTCAGCCCCCCCCCTCCTCCCTCCACCTCCATGTTTGTGGTGATGTTTGGGGGGTTTCAAGTTCAACTAATGATGGGTCCAATTTGTGGTGAAACCAAAAAAAAGAAAAAGTCTGACTCAGAGCAGGTGATTAATGACAACATGACTGGAAAAAGTGGTTTTTATTTAACTTTACTTTGCAAAAAAACAAACTGAACCGGCACAGACGGAGACAAGAAAAGCTGCAGGGGTTTGCGTTTGTGCCGTTTCCTTTCTTTACTTTGGACTGAGCCTTTAAATGCATCAGGTGTTTCCTTTTTATTAAACCTTCACATCACAGCTTACTCTTTGTTTAATGGGCATCCTTGTAAAAGCTCTGAGATAAGTCTGTTTTATTGTCTCTTCTTCTCAGCGTGTTGCTATTTTTTTTTTTTTTTAAGCTTTTTAGCTTTTTTTTTTAGTTTTGTTGTTGACTTTTTTTGTTGTTGTTGTTGTGTTTGTGTTATTAGCAACATGAACCGTGAGGACCGGAATGTGCTCCGAATGAAAGAAAGAGAAAGGAGAAATCAAGAAATCCAGCAGGGAGGAGGAGGAGAGGCCTTTCCAGCAAATTCCCCTCTCTTCCCTGAACCTTACAAAGTGGTGAGTTTACTGACCTCACGTTCACTTTCTGACACCCAGATCTGATTAGTCGGTTTCCGAGGAACTTTATGCAACAGGCGGCGGCGGCGGTGGCGGCGACAGGAAGTTAGAGCTGCACGTATACGACCAGCAGGAGGAGGAGGAGGAGGAGGAGCCATGTGTGTCGACACTGCACTGTCATCATCATCATCATCATCATCACCATCACCCACAGAGCTCGTAGTGTTGAAGTTTTGTTGTTTTTAGTTTAATGAAGTCGACGTAAGAGGAATGTTTGGCTTCAGGCCGACGGAGGTAGAGGAGGAACAACCTCTCCCGCAGGTGTGTGTGTGTGTGTGTGTGTGTGTGTGTGATAGTTGTTTGACTTCATTCTTACGGTCACAGCTCAGCATGAGGTCGTGTTGATAATAGATACATTTATACTATACCAGGTATCGACAGATATGGTTTTCTCAGGGCCGAGGTCGATGCCAGTTATTAGGAGGAGTGAGATGATGTTTAAACCCTCCTGGGTGAAGGAAGGAAGGAAGGAAGGAAGGAAGGAAAAACAAAGGAAAGATAGAAGGAGGGAGGAGACAGATTGGGTCAAGAAGGAAGGAAGGGAGTGAGGGAGGGGAAAAGGATTGTGGAAAGAAAGATGGAGGGAGGGAACAGATTTGTTCAAGGAAGGAAGAAGGGAAATAATGGAGGAAAGAAGGAAGGATAAAGAAGGAAAGATGAAGGGACAAGGGAAGGAAAGAAAGATGGAGGGAGAGGGAACAGATCAGATCAATTGGATCAAAAAGAGGAAGGAAGGAAGGAAGGAAGGATGGAGTCTTATTTAACGGAGTCACAAAACAGTGAAACTGCATGTTTTATAACTTTGACCTAAGGACGAGCTCTAACTGTCGAACTTCTTCCTGCAAATTGAAACTAAAACTAAAAAATTATAAAAGTTAGAATAAAATATTTCGTTTTTTACAGTGCAAACAATACATGTAAAACTGTAATCAAAGTACTGTGTCCATACAGAGACCGACCCCCCCTTTTTTTACGAGCTTGATACTTTTTTTGTTTTGGTTTTTGTGTTTTTGAACATAGAGCTGCCGACACGAGCTGAGCTTTCATTTTTTTATGCCTTTTTCTCATCGACCGATCCACGAACCGGCTGCTCTGTTTCTGTAAAACAGCTTTTAACTTAAACCAGAAACATCGTCACGCTTTGATCTCGTCACGTCCACTAGTAGTAGTAGTAGTAGTAGTAGTAGTAGTAGTAGTAGTAGTAGTAGTAGTAGTAGTAGTAGTAATCAGTGAAACCTCTTTTGCAGGAACAGAGTTTTTTTCCATGGGGTCTTCAAAAGTCTAACATCTGAATTGAAAATCTAAATTTTACTTTGTGTTCAGGTCTTAATTTTCTTTCCTCAAATGCTCGATGAAATCCTCCCGTGACGCTTCATCATGTTTTAGTGAATGTACGTTCAACTACAAACGAACCAAACACACAACTTTTATTGCAGCCATTTTACTTTGCAAGTCGATCTGTGACTCTGCATTTCTTTGTCGTGCTATAAGTCTTAGATTTCATCCATAATGGTCTTAAAAAACCTGCAGAGTTCTGACCTGGACCTGGACTGAATGCAGAAAACTGTTTGGGTTTTTGAACATTGTCAAAAACCTGTGATAAAAAGAGCTTCAATCTTTTGTAGAAAATATTGAAATACATTTGTTTTTTATCAGATATCACTAAAAATGCAGATAATCGGTCGACTGCTAATCTACACAACAGTGTAGGATGTTTGTCTGAGAGTGAGTGTGTGTCAGAGTCGGTCGAGTCTCCAGCACCTGCTCATCGTGGAGCCGTGTTGTGTTGTTGTTGTAGTGCAGCTGGAAAAGTAAACACAAGGAGAAGAAGACGCCTCCTCCTCCTCCTCCTCCTCCTCCTCGTGTGTCTCCATCATGAGCTCATAGACACTCAGCAGTCAGAGATGAGATGTAGGCCAGCCAGCTCCGAGCTGCTCCCAGTCAGTAATTGTAAAGAGGATTTGACTTCTCTGTCCTGCTCTAATCTTTGCCACTAACCAGATTTGAGCAGAGGTAAGTGGCTCCTCTCCTTCAGAGAGACACAGAGAGAGAAAAAGCTGCAGATCAAAGCAGAGAGGAATGTGTCCCGACAGGTTGGGAAGAGACCAAAAGGCTCCTAGAGGTGAGCGATGAGCTGTTGGACCACAACAAAGTGAAAGGTACAAAAAAACCCAAAACACACGGTGACCCTGAAGGCAGCACGGTCCTTGACCTTTGTGTGTTTTAAAAAGAAAAGAAGTCAGAGAAAAACAAAAAAGAACAATCCTGCCGTGCAGGAAAACGTGGAAAAAGCCAAAGTGTTTAATTGCAGTCGGTGGCTCCTCTGTATCTGCAGCCTCCTGCTCGTCTCAGTCTTATGTAAGCCTCAGGTTTTTTTTTTTTTGGTTTTTCCCCCTCCTCTCTCTGTCATGCTCCACTAAGTGGAAGTTTACTGTGTTCTGCATTAAAAAGGCCATGTGTGCACACACAGCTGCAGCTGCGGCTCCCAGATGTAGACCAGACCAGCACAGCAGTTACGCTTTTATGGTGCAGAGTTCACGCACTTGTAACTCAGCTGCAGCAAAAAGAAAAAAAACAACCTTTATCTGTTTGGGAAAATTAGAGACGCACTAGATTAGATTTCTGCAGCTTAATGCATTTTCTTTTTCAACTGACGGGGTGAAGATGTGACTGAGTCACTGCAGGAACTGAACGGCTCTGAACTCAGGAAATGAAAAAAATCCATTGAGTAAATTCACGGTTGTGTTTTGACGCAGCAAGAAAGAGAAATGTAGGGAGGAGTTTTGTTTTTTCATTTTTTGTGAGAAGTTGGCAGAAGAAGAAAAGGTAGGTTTTTTTTTTGTTTCTATTGTGGCGAGGCAGCGTTTGAAGTGATGCTTGTTTGTGAGCGTTAGTTCCTGACGGACAGGAACTGGCCTCGGCTCCGCGACAGGAACCTCAACTTTGGAAGTTGTTCCTCTGGTCGACATGATGAGGTGTGATCCTGTTGTTACTGTGCAGCAGCAGCAGCAACAACACAACCTTTGTGTGTTTTCATTCTGTGTTGCAATCAGTGTCTTTGTAAACACCGAGTTTATTGGACAAACTGTGGAACGGTTTCGTCTGTTTCTCATTTTTTTTAAAACCTCGGGCTCTGGCACCGCTACGAGGAGTTGTTTTTATTATTTATATATTTATTATTATTATTATTCCATCACCCTGTGGAAATGCAGGACTGAACTCTGGTGGCTCCGTCACAATAAAAGTGTCACTTCATGCTCTCGGTTACAAATTGGAAACGACCTGTGTGTGTTTTTTTTTAACAAAAGGGAAAGAAAAAGTGTTTGTTAAAGGTGAAGCAGCTGCAGATTCACACGTGTAGCCGGGCTGACGGGAGGAGGAGGAGGAGGAGGAGGAGGAGGGGGGGGAGGAGGAGGAGGAGGAGGTGGTGTTGCACATTATGACCAAGCTAGTAGCGTTTCCTGCCAACAGATAACGGCTTGTGTTTCCTCTGAGAGTGTGTGAGAGTGTGTGTGTGTGTGTGTGTGTGTCGGACGCAGGCTGCATCATGTGTAACCGGATCCTCGGTCGCAGGCTGAAGGCAAACAGGTCGGAAGTGATTGATTGATTGATTGATTATCTGCGGCTCGCAGGCGGTCGTGGGCTGATCTGGGTTCAGTTTGAACAAGAAGCTCTTTGACTGTGGCTGATTGTGTGTCTTTTTCTTAAAGGGATAGTTCAACATTCTGTCAAATTGTCCCATCACCATAACCCCTATAATCATAGCAGTAGGTTCATTACCTTTAATTATCAGTGCAAGCTGTTTTTAGAACGGCGGAGCAGAGCCGTGAGCTGCTCAGAGCTACGCTACGGAGGCTCATTATGGGATTTCTTGGTTTCCCTCATCAAACTCATCAAATACACAATCCAACAACTCCACAACGCTCTGGTGGACAAGTTGTGACCTGCACATTCACCACGCTATGAGATAATAACACAACGTTACCGAGACAGAGTTGTTTTGAAAAACTGGAAATTCATGCAAAACCTCTGAAACAACTCTGTGTGGTAACGTTGTGTTATTATCTTCAGGGACAGTCTTTCATCAACAGTCTCTGAATTTCCCTCTAAAACAACATAGCGTAGCTCTGAGCAGCTCACGGCTCTGCTCCGCCGTTCTAAAAATAGCTTGCACTGACAATTAAAGGTAACATATAGGGGTTATGGCAATGGGCCAGTTTGACTAAATGTTGAACTATCCCTTTTAATGTTGAGTCAATTATTTTATTCCGGCTGCTGGAGGCGACACAGACACACGAGGTTAAGATGTAATTAGTTTCTTCTTGTGGAAACGCTCGTTTTGTTTGGTTTTTTGCTTATTTGACTTGTTTCAAGTGTGTTTTTTTGTGTTTTTTTTCTTCCATTGTCTGTTTTTGATAGAAAGCAATTAACCCAAGTGTTGAACTTGTGCCCATAATGACTGTTTTCTCTCCCCCACCCCTCCATCCTCCCTCTCTCTGCTCTGCCTCTCTTCTTTTTTTTTCATTTATTTTCCCCTCAATGAATTTCCTCTCTCTCTTTCTCTTTCTCTTCCTCCTCCTCCTCTCCGTCTCTCCTCCCGTCCTCTGCTTCTCTCTTCAGTCCAGCAAGGAAGATAAACTGTCCAGCCGTATTCAGAGCATGCTGGGCAATTACGACGAGATGAAAGAGCCCATCGGTGACACACTTCCAAAGCTTGGCGGTAAACCTTCAAACAGCTCGTCTTCCTCCGAGGAGAAATCAGGCCCACCTCTGTTTGGCGGCGGCGGGGACCAGCGTAGCGGCGGCGGCGGCGGCCAGAGCAGCAAGTGGACTCCGGTCGGTTCGGCAGCAGGCGGATCTTCATCCCAATCCCAGAAACGCTCAGGACTCCAGGGCCGGAGCGGCGGCGGCTCCAGCGGTAGCGGCAGCAGCCAAAGACACGGAGAAGCGCGGGAGAAGAAGTCCAGTAAACACAGCAGCAGCAGCAGTAGCGGCGGCGGCGGCGGAGCGTCGGAGCACTCCAAGTCCTCGCACACGTCGAGCCCGGCCAAGGGCTCGCTGAGCTCGTCCGGCGGCAACAGCCACTCGCGGAGCTCGCTGTCGGCCGCCGCCGCCGAGCAGCACCACAGCAAGGAGAGGTACGGCGAGAAACTCACGGTTCAGTTCGATGATACGATGCTTCACATCCTCAAGAGTTTCCACCGGGTCTTAAAAAGTCTAAAATTTGAAAATCTAAATTTAAAAGTCTTAAATTCTTTGAAGTGTTGTGTTTAAAGGGATAGTTCAACATTTTGGCAAATTGTCCCATCACCATAACCCAAAACACACGATGACACTGAAGGCAGCACGGTCTGCAGTAGGTTCGTTACCTTTAATTGTTGGTGCAATCTATTTTTAGAATGGCGGAGCAGAGCCGTGAGCTGCTCAGAGCTACGCTACGGAGGCTCATGGGATTTCTTGGTTTCCCTCATCAAACTCATCAAATACACAATCCAACAACTCCACAACGCTCTGGTGGACAAGTTGTGACCTGCACATTCACCACGCTATGAGATAATAATAAATACAGAGTCTGCTTGCTGAAAAACTGTCCCTGAAGGCAACGTGCATCAGTGGTTTTGCATGAATTTCCCTCTAAAACAACTCTGTGTGGTAACGTTGTGTTATTATCTCATAGCGTGGTGAATGTGCAGGTCACAACTTGTCCACCAGAGCGTTGTGGAGTTGTTGGATTGTGTATTTGATGAGTTTGATGAGGGAAACCAAGAAATCCCATGAGCCTCCGTAGCGTAGCTCTGAGCAGCTCACGGCTCTGCTCCGCCGTTCTAAAAATAGCTTGCACTGACAATTAAAGGTAACGAACCTACTGCTATGACTATAGGGGTTATGGTGATGGGACAATTTGACAAAATGTTGAACTATCCCTTTAAGTCTCAAATGATTTTAGACAAGTATTAATTTTCTTACCTCAAACGCTCCAGTGACACTTCATTGTGTTTTATTGAATGTATTTTCAACTACAAACGAGCCCAACGTGCAGTTTATTGCAGCCAGTTTACTTTGCAAGTCATTTTGTGACTCTACATTTCTTTCAGACGTTTTTGTTTGTCATGATAAAGGTCTTAATTTTTATCCATAATGGTCTTAAAAAGTCTTAAATTTGAGTTGGTGAAACCTGCAGAAACTGCTCTAAGTTGCAACACATGGCTTTTTCATTAATTAACATAAATAGTCTGATAAAATAGAAAAGTAACCCATTGAGAGTTTTCGTCTCTGTCTTTTATTGTATTTTTTATATTTCTTATGTTTTTCTTAGAGCTTTTATATGTTTTTTTTAAATTTAATTTTTACATTTTGAAGTGGATTGGATCTTTATTAAACGGTTATCTCCGGCGCCCCCTAGGTACCGCTCCAAGTCGCCGCGGGACCGAGAGGCCAACTGGGACTCGCCGTCGCGGGTTCACACCTCCTTCACCAGCGGACAGCACTCGAGTCAGGCCTTCCCCCCGTCTCTGATGTCCAAGCCCAGCTCCATGCTGCAGAAACCCACGGCCTACGTGCGGCCTATGGACGGCCAGGAAACGGCGGAACCGAAGAGCTCGCAGGCGGAAAGCTACAGCGGACAGTCGCACAGCAGCACTATGGGAGAGATGAAGTCCAACGGCAAGGCCTCGCTCTCCAAACTCAAGATCCCCTCGCAGCCTGTGGAGGTGAGCGGCGAGAATTAGACTATAGATACGCCTGGAGGAGAGACGGCGCCTTTATAGACCGGATTGTTGTCAGAGGAATAATGGAGATTATTATGCATTAATTAATTTAACAACACTATGAAGGCGTAAAATCAAATCTAGACAAAATTAGGGGTGTGTATTGGCAAGAATCTGGCGATGCGATACGTATCACGATACAGGGGCAGCGATACGATATATTGTCATATATTGCGATACGATATATTGCGATACTGTAGGAACAACGATATATTGAGTTTCTTTGAAAGAATTTATTTGTAAGAAAATTGTAGCACAAAGCACACACATGCTGTTACTGCTTAACATGGGCTGAAGAAATACAAGCATTGGCAGGAATTTTGCATGAAGAAATGAAAAAAATAAGACTAAGTAGTGCATGTTTTATTAAAAAATAAAGTTAAAAAAAATCGATATGGAAAACCGAATATCGATACCGTATCGCGAAAAAATATCGCGATATTTAAGTGTATCGATTTTTTCTTAGACAAAATATAATGATTTGACTAATTATAAACCGCAAAAACTCTAAATCTTTCCAAGAATATTTGTCGTATTTCTTGTCAAAATGTCTCATTTCTAGTCAAAACTAAACTCTTTCCACTTAAAATCACTTGTTTCAAACTAATTTTCACCTGAAATAAGAAGAAAAATCTGCCAATGGAGCAAGTTTTTCTTTCTTAAAGTTTCTTAAAGTTCAGACTTGAAGTCAGACACGAGGTCGTTGTGTAACTTTGTCTTCGTTCCGTACGAGTTGAGCTCGTCCGCCTGAACGTGAATCTTTCAGATGAATTAAATTTAGCGTTTAATTGTGAAAACAAGTGATCGTCGCTGATCTGCAGCGGTGGAGGTTTTAAAATGGCGGCTCGGTGCATTTATTCATAATGAGGTCATAACGGTGCAGTCGACTCACGGCGCGTTGCACGCGGTCGAGGTCTCGGTGAAAATGCCTGTCGACTGACTCATGGCCTCAAAATGGAAGCCGCCTCTCACCTGCTGCTCTGACATCATCATGTTGTTAATGAACACACACACACACACATGTACACATACTATACAAACACAGACATGTGCTCATCATGATGTCGTTGTGTTTAACCCCTTCAGGGCCCCGGTGACGCCAACTGTGTCGACGAGATCCTCAAGGTACGAACGTCGAACGAAGCCTCGAGTTGTTGAGAAAAGCTTTTTGTGTTACTCACACCTTACAACTCATTTGCACATTTTTTCCTCCCTCCCTCTGTGTGTGTGTGTGTGTGTGTCTGTGTGTGTGTGTTTTTCTTGCCTTCCTTCAGGAAATGACTCAGTCTTGGCCCCCGCCGCTCACGGCCATCCACACCCCCTGCAAAACAGAGCCCTCCAAGTTTCCATTCCCCACCAAGGTCAGTCAGCGTCTCGCGGTTCAGCCGCCGCTGCTACGACGACGTTGATCAGATGATCAGATGTCGCTATTAAGTAATTAATTAATTAGTTAATTAACAGACATGGACAGAGTACTCCACCCCAGTACTTGAGGAAGAGTACAAATACTACTGGTCACAATTCACACAAAAGTAGCTCAGTCGACGTTAAGAGCCCAGAGTAAAAAGTACTTGCTTTTAAAGGTACTCAAGTATCCAAGAGTACTTGCTTTTAAAGGTACTTAAAGTAAAAATAAGAGTAAATTTCTTATTTTTCACATCAATGAATGACTATAATTTTTTCTAAATGAATTAAAGGAGCTTTTAACTCTTTGAAACCACACAGCTTGTGTCCAATAGTATTTTAGGGAAAAAAAAAGCAGAAACCTGAAAGAAACGAGTACTTTTCATCCTTCCTAGAAATTAACTCGAGTAAAAGTAAAAATATTTGTCTTTGAAATGTATTCAAGTAAAGAGTAATAAGTACCAAAGAAATCTAATACTCATAGTAAAGTACAAATCCTCTGGATATGCATTCAAGTACAGGACTCAAGTAAATTTACTCCGTTACTGTCGACCACTATTAATTAATTAAATAATTAACTCATTGGCTGCCGGCCGTTTTAGAGCATTTTGACCCACAGAATATTGTGTTGTATGTTTACTACTGTCTGTAAAGACTGAAACTACCCAGAGAGACTAGATTCTCTTCTTTCATCAGGAAAATAAAGTTTGTTTCTACCTTTTTCCGTTCTTTAGTAAACACCAGTCGAACATCGGCTGCTTTCGCCAAAAAACACCAGTTTTTGGCCAAAAACACTGACAAAACAAAAGCTTTTTGTGGAAAGAAACGCGTCGAGCAGAACGGAGACTTGGACGTTCATGTTTTTTGCTTTAGTGACGCCTCAAACATCTGAACAGTGTTTTTTTCTATGAAACAACAAAAACACTGACAAAGGACTTTTGATGGAAAAATAATAACTTATTTACAGATATCAGTAAAAATGCATGAACTTTTTTGTACGTTTACGGCGTCACGTGACCTCTGACCTCTAGGATTATAATAAAACTAGTATTTATATGTCTATAGACGTCAATGGCAGCCGATGAGTTGAGGATGAACTGCTTGTTGTTTTATGACGATCCACACAGACGTTACGTAACAGAAACTCTGTGAACTGTAAAGAGAGAGTTAATTATTGATCAATGTTTGATCTGATGAAAAGTTCAAATAGTTTTCAACCTGTTTATCTTTTTAACTCTGTCTTTAACTCACAGCTGCATCTCAATGAATTAGAATAGTTTATAGAAAAGTTGATTCATGCCAGTAATTAAATTTTAAAAAGTGAATCTAATTTCATTAAACAGATCCATTACCTACAGAATGAAACATGTCATGTCTTTATTATTTGTTTAATTCCTTTTAATTGTAACGATTATGACTCAGAACCTCAAAACATTTGAATATTACAAAAAAAAGCATTTTTAATATGTAAATTATGGCTTTCTGCAAAGATTGTCCATCTATATGCACTGAATACTCAATACAATGACCATAAATTACTGTTATTGTTAATAACTATGAACTAATTTGTGTTGTCTGTTTATTTTTACGCCCTCAGGACTCTCATCAGTTTCCAAGTGGACACAGTGAGTGTTTCAGATCCAAATCTTGACATTAAACATCTCAAAAAGTTCATATAATTTAATCTAAAACACAGATTAATGTTTACAAACGGCTGACGAGTCTTTTCCTCTCCGTCAGAGCGAGGTTCCTCCAAGAGCTCCAGCAGCCACCAGTCCAAGACCTGCGATGACCAGCCCACGTAAGAGACGCTCAAACTAATATTCATGATGAATTAAGGAACTCCAGACAGCAAAGATTATTATTATTAATAATAATAATAATAATGTTTGTTTTTGTTGCTGTGTCTCAGGCGGCTGGAGGACGACCTGAAGCTGAGCAGCAGCGAGGACAGCGACGTGGAACAGGACTCGTCCAAGAACCCGTCCAGGAACACGTCAGCGAGGTAAAAGCTGTGATGCAAAAGTTAAAACATTATTCATACATTATTATTATTATTATCAGCTTATGTTTCGGTGAAGAAACTGGGAAGAAAGTCAAACGGCGTCTCAAACAAAATCATGCATTGGTATTTTGATGTTTGAAGTTTGATCAGAAATGCAGTTTATTGGTTTTTCCTGGTGTGAATCCGACTCCTCTGCTTCTTCTTCTTCTGCAGCAACAACAGTGAAGGCGCGGAGCAGTCGCGGGACGACTCCAGCAGCCACAGCGGCTCCGAGAGCAGCTCGGGCTCCGACAGCGAGAGCGAGAGCAGCACGACGGACAGCGAAGCCAACGAGCACCCGAGGCCCGCCTCCCCCGAGGTAACGACCCCCGACCCCGACCGCTTATGTCGTTTAGGAATTGTGTCAGGTTGTTAAACCACAAAGACACCAGACTCTCACCATAACCCCTATAGTCACAGCAGTAGGTTCGTTACCTTTAATCGGTGCATGTTGTTTTTAGAACGGTGGAGCAGAGCCGTGAGCTGCTCAGAGAACACAATGGAGGTGAACGGTACAGATACAATGAGGAGCCGAGAGCTGCGTTCACTTCCTCTAAACGGAGTTGGAGGCTCAGTTCAGTTGACGTTTAAAGGGATAGTTCAACATTTATTCAAATTGTCCCATCACCATAATCCCTATAGTCATAGCAGTAGGTTCGCTGCCTTTGTCGGTGCAAGCTATTCTTAGAACGGTGGAGCAGAGCCGTGAGCTGCTCAGAGCTACGCTACGGAGGCTCATGGGATTTCTTGGTTTCCCTCATCAAACTCATCAAATACACAATCCAACAACTCCACAACGCTCTGGTGGACACGTTGTGACCTGCACATTCACCACGCTATGAGATAATAACACAACGTTACCACACAGAGTTGTTTTAGAGGGAAATTCATGTAAAACCTCTGATGCACGTTGCCAGTTTTTCATCAACAGTCTCTGTATTTCCCTCATTCCCCAACTCTGTGTGCTCTGAGCTCTGAGCAGCTCACGGCTCTACTCCGCCGCTCAAAAAATAGCTTGCACTGACAATTAAAGGTAACGAACGAAATGTTGAACTATCCCTTTAATGTTGTATGTCTTCTACCAGTATGGCCGCAGCTGCGTTGTGGCGTCTTTGTTTGTTTTTAACGTCGACCTCTGAC
Source organism: Decapterus maruadsi (assembly GCA_030347415.2). Taxonomy (NCBI): domain Eukaryota; kingdom Metazoa; phylum Chordata; class Actinopteri; order Carangiformes; family Carangidae; genus Decapterus; species Decapterus maruadsi. Next base: position 1,426,629 of record CM064907.1, on the reverse strand, counting down.
CCCCCGCCCCCCCCCGTGTGTTTCTCCGCAGCCGGAGCAGCCGATGGCGAACAAGTGGCAGCTGGACAACTGGTTCAAGAAGGCGAAGCAGTTCTCGCCGGCGTCTCCGGTCGACAACAACGTCCCGACCAAGTGCAAGAAGGAGGGGCGGGAGAACGGGCCGGGCCGGGGCTACGGCGGCCAGGGCGGCGGCTCCAAGGACTCGGTGACGCCCACGCCGAGCCGCGACCTCCGGGCGGCGCAGAAGGGCGCCGAGGGCGGCCGCGGTCGGCAGAAGTCTCCCGCTCAGAGCGAGGGCGGCGCCAACCCGCGAATCCGCGTGGGTAAGAAACAGCCGAAGAAGTCGGAGAAGCCGCCGGTGGTGGAGGAGCCGAAGGGCGGGCTGCGGGTGGAGAGCGAGCCGGCGCCGGAGATCCCGCCTCACCGGCCCAAAGCCGCCACCAAAGGCTCCCGCAAGCCCAGCATCAAGAAGGAGCCCAAGTCCTCGCCGAGGCCGACGGCCGCCGCCGCCGCCGCCGCCGCCGCCGCCTCCGTCACCGCCACGGTGGACAAACGCAAAGCCAAGGCGCCGACCAAGACCTCGCAGAAGTCGCGGGAGTTCGTCGACACGGACTCGTCGTCGTCCGACTCGGAGGGCAACGAGAGCATCCCGTCGTTGTCGCAGACGCCCAAGTACACGGAGAGCATCCGCACGCCGGTCTGCGTGTTCTCGCCCATGGAGGAGAAGGAGCTGCTGTCGCCGCTCAGCGACCCCGAGGAGCGCTACCCGGCCCGGCCGCCGCCGCAGCAGGTCCTGCTGGTCAAGATAGGTCCGTTCAAAACGCACCGTCCTCTTCTTTATAAACACAACACACGAGACAATGAAACACACAAACACAAACACAGAAATCAGTTCCAGGTCAATGTGTGAAATGGAAGCAGGAAAAATAATACAGTTTTTTTTATACAAGCACAAATATTTACATTGGGTTTAAAAAGTTGATTATTTTCCGATTCATATCGATCTGAGATCTGATATCGATTCATAAAATCCTTCGATTGATCCTTTAATGAAGCCGTTTCCTGTTTGAATGATCAATGATCAATGACAGCCGGACGACATCACAGAAACCACGTGATCGAGATCTATGATCACGCTGCTGATTGATTGATTGATTGATTGATTGATTGATTGCAGCACTTAAATAAGCCCACGACTCTACTGAGGAGTTGCACTGTTAACTTCATGTTAAATAGATTAATGTGCATTAATGTTTTTAACATAAACATTACGTTTTCTTTAAATAATGCATCAGGTTAGAGAGTTTTATCTTTGTTCAGTTTGCAGCATTATAGCAATAGCAATAGCAAGTTTATTTGTATAGCACATTTCCGCAACAAGACAACTCAAAGTGCTTTACATGCTAGGAAAATAAGAACATAAAAGCAAACATTATTTAAAAACAGGCAAGAAAAAGAATTAAAACAGATATAAAAAGAAATAAAATCGAAAGGAAGAAAGAGCAACTCATTATCACACATCCTGGAAAAACCTGGAAGATGTTTCACCAATTTATCATTTTCCTGTCATGGAAAATAAGGAGAAAATTAAAGCCGCAAGCGGCGATGACGGGCCCTCGCTCGTCCATGCGACCGCGGGGGCCTGAGGTGCGTGGGGCCGTGGCGCGAAGCGAGAAGGGCGAAAAAGCGTTGCGGGAGCAGGAAAGTGCAATGTGTTGTTCGTCCACCAGGTGGCGCTATGAAGCCAGGTGTGGGTAGGGGTGTTCAGCGGCTGACCCTGATCAAAAATGTGAAGTTTGGAGCAAAACGCACAATGTTGATGTAAAACACTGGATTTCCTGTTTCCACAAGGGGGCGACATGAGTGATATTTCTTATGAGCACATGGAGACGTTGAGGGAGGGGCTCTGATCATGTACAGAAAGTTTGAAGCAGTTTGGATGAAGTATGTAGGAGAGAGAGCTGCTTGAATATACATGGCGATGGATCAGAAATGGCGGCGCCATGGTGGCCACGCCCCTTGACGTAGAGATCTGAGCTGCACAACTAATGATCAGCATGGCATCTCGATGGTCTGTAGCCAATTTGAAGTGAATCGGACAAAATTCCAAGGAGAAGTTGATTAAAGTACTAAGTCTGGAAATCACGCCAAAATGGCGAGTAAAATCAAAATGGCCGACTTCCTGTTTGGAGTAGACCAATGGTGCAAGAGACTTTTTTGTGCGACTTGACAACTTACACATGTGTACCGATTTTCATGCTCCAACTCCAAAAAAAACCCTATGGGGAGGTGTTTTTGAAAATTTCAAGGGGGCGCTGTAGAGGCATTTGGCCCCGCCCACAGGCGCCGCTCTATCAGATCAAAGACCATCCCACCCTCGACCTGTGTATCAATTTTCATGATGATACGAGTTTATTAAAGCCATCAAAAGGGCAAACGTAATTTCATGGCGAGGGTGTCGTTTGCGGAATTGCTCGTAGCTTCACAGCGTTCATGGTGTAGCTTCACCAACTGGTTCTGCATGTTTTAGAAGTGGAATGAAGTTGATGGAGTCAAGTATGTGCCATCAGTACATGTTAAAGAAAAACCTGGCCACTTCCTGTTACCACCGGGGGGCGCTATGAGTGACGTAGGAAAACAATACATCGGAACGTTCAGGGCGGAGCCAGCATCATCTCCAGCAAGTTTGAAGCTGATCGGATAAAGTATGTGGGTGTTATAGGTGTTCGAAGGTGAAATGGCGAGCAAACGAAAAGTCGCCAAAATTCTCAAGGCCCTGGAAGCCACGCCCTTTGACCTAGAGACGTATAGAGCACAACTTTTGATCAGCATGGCATTTCGATGCTCTGTAGCCAATTTGAAGTAAATCGGATGAAATCCCTCGGAGGAGATAGGTCAAAAAGGTCAAAAATTAAAAGCAAAATGGCCGACTTCCGGTTGTGATTTCACCATGACAAGAGGCTTTTTTGTGTGTCTTGCCATGTTCTATAAGCCCACCAAATTTCATGACTCTAGGTGAAACGCACAGGCGGGGCTGATGTTTTAAAAATTTCTAGGGGGCGCTATTCAGCCATTTGGCCACGCCCATTTCCAACGACTTTAAAATATCAAATTTTTCGCGAGTCCTGATGCGCATGCCAAAATTCACGCGTTTTGGGGCATGTTGAGGTCCCCAAAAATGCGATCATTGAGGGAAACAAATAATGAATAAAGAATAATAATAAACATAGCAATTACAATAGGGCTTTCGCCGGCCGACTTGCAGTCGCCGCTCGGGCCCTAAAAAAGTCAAATGTCCTGGAAAAGCTTGAAATTAGCGACCAGAGCTCTGTGTATTTGACTTTTTCAGATCCTGCTAAAGGATTTATTCTTTCCAGTGTCAGAGCTTCTTGTCTCTGTTGAGTGGCAGATAGAGGAGCCTGGTTTAAAAACAAAAACAACATGTTTTTGTGTCGTTCTCTGATAAACTAGTCATAATTTTTAAGCATGTCAGAGTTTATTTCATAGATAAATTAAAGGAACAAACATAGAAACATTGAACAAACTGGTTAAATGAACAACATAAGGTGCAGAAAAGGACTCTTGTCCTGGAAAAGTCCTGGAAAAGAGCGGAACGCTGAATTCAGTTCTGTGGAAATCCCCGTCATAACAGAAGCAGCACAATCTCCTGATGAATCAATATTGAATCGATTCAAAGTCATCGAGCTCCTCTTCCCTTTGAAACAAGTTAAACCGTGTCCTCTTCCTCTTCCTCTTCCTCCTCTTCGTCCTGTAGATCTCACTCTGCTGTCGAGGATCCCGGGTCGACCGTACAAGGAGCCGGCCGAGATCAAAGTGGAGCGCGACGACTCTCTGGACAGAGACGGGAAAGACTTCAGCAAACAGAGCTCGGAGAAAAGCTCCAGCAAGGCCAAGAGGAAACACAAGGTAGAGCCAGCGCCGAAAACCATCCCGTGTTTTCCTGAGTTGTGTTTCCGCGGTGACCTTGCACGCCGAATGATTGATTCTGATCCGTGTTGAGAGAAGTTGCGACGGCGGCCTCGGTGTAACGTCTCCGTCTCCTCGCGCTGCTTCGAGCCAAGGAACAATTGATTACGTTCTGGTGACGATCCAAACCTGGAACTTTCTTCTTCTTCTTCTTCTTCTTCTTTTTGTGCCATTAGATGATTGTGCATTTTTTGATTTGTGCAGCTTTTTGAAACCAGAGAAAGAGCAGGAAGGTGTCACAAGGTCGGAACAACAGCAACCGTTAAAAGTGCAAACGTCGTCAGATTAGCTGCTCCGAGGCGTTTACATCAACACACACACAGACGCACACACACACGCCTTGCACAAAGTGTCTTTTAATACTTTTTAATTCAATTTTCTGTGTCTCTGTTTCTGCAGAACGATGAGGAAGGCGCCAAGCCGGAGAGCAAGAGATGCAAACTGGAGGAGAAGTCTCTGTCTCATCATAAAAACAGCAGTAAAGAGTGAGTTCTCCTCTTGTTTTCCCTGCAGGTCGTCATCATCGTCATCGTCGTCGTCATCATCAAAACAACGCTGGACGCGACAGCAGCGCTTTAATTTCCACAGATGTTGTTTTCTCCTTTATCCTTAAGATTTACTAAATAAATAAACCCAATAAAGTCAGAATAACGAGCGTCATAAAGTCAAAGCTGCACTCGTTAACCTTTATTCCAATGACGTCTCCGCTCTGTTGCATTTATTATTCAACTCTAACGTGTGTTCAGCTACACGGCGCTAAAATCCTCTGTCAATCGATTAAAAAACAACTAATTAATCCCACAATTTCCTGTAAATGATCACAATTAATTTCTCAATAGATTAATTGCATTTTTCTACTTAAGACTGAAGCTTATAACGAATATTTATTTGTGTAAATTCATCAAATCAAGACACACGAAGAACACGTATTTAAATTCAAAGACTATTTAAATGGCTTTCTTTAAACTTTGAACACAAGTTTTTAGAAGCTTCACTTTTCATTCAAACAAACTTATCAACAACTAAACAAACATTCAACAACTGATCAATGAGACCAAGATTTAAACCTGCAGGTGAATTAATCTTCTGGTTCTGGTTTTCTCCCCGGGACGACGACGCAGGTCGACTGAAATGAACAAACAGGCGTCATGTGGATAAACTGACCACAGATTGATCTAAACGGTCGCTTTCGTGCATGAAAAAATATTAATATAAACCTAATAAAGTTAATTAATTAATATAAACCTAATAAAGTGACGTATTAACAGCGCTACAGCGGGAATTAAAACAGCTTTTGGCTGAACCTTGGAACATCTGTTTGGTTGTTTTCCCTGCAAAACAGTAAACAAAACAACGTTAATTGCGTTAATTTTTTTTAATGAACGCTTCAAATGTTTAAAATGAATCGCCAAAATTAACATTACGAACTAATTTACAGGTTTCTTACATAATTTTATACGTTTCCAGGTCTGGAAAAGTATGGAAAATGGATACTATTGTATGGAAATATATTTATCTTAATACTGATCTGAAGTTATTTAGGTTCATTGTTTGGTATGTGCTGTTGTACCTCGCTACAATCAATTGGTGACTTAATGTCATACACATTCAGAATAATGAAAACAAACGATTAATTGCATAATTTATTTACATAATACAATTCTAATTTCTCAAATGTCACATATTATTTTAATTTTTTTTACCGCGAAATCTGGGAAAAGCCTGTTATTTTGACATTTCAAATGTGCAGGAACCCTGAACTAGAACTGATGGATGGATGGATGATGTTTCTCCCAAGTTTCAAATACAAATATTGTCATTTAGATTGTTTATTTAAATTGTGTGTGTATTATGTGTATGAACTCTGAATGTCTAATATAATATTGGTGCCTGTCTGTCCCGTCAGGTCCAAACGGTCTCTGGAGAAGAAGGAGGAGCCGGTGCCGTCCCCCTCCATGTCGGGGCTGCAGCGGACGCCGAAGGCCGAGCATCCGAGCCGGAAGAGGACGGTCAGCCAGTCGTCCACGTCTCTGTCCAGCGGGACGGGCAGCGGGAAGGAGGGCGGCCACAGCACCAAGGGCAACTCCACCTCCAAGCACCGCAAGGGGGACGACAAGGGACGCAGCACACGGGACGGCAAGGTGGGCGTGGCCAAACCTCTGTTTATATTGTTTAAATTATTGTTTTATAATGCAAAGAAAACATGTTGGTATTGATTTGAACTTGGGAAGAGTTTATGGATCAAATTTTGGTCAATATTTAATTTCCTAAAACCAGATGTGGTTCAGGTGATGACCTCATCAGGTGATGACCTCATCAGAGTCTCATTAAGTAGAATGAGTTGTGTGGATGCATGTAAAAGACATTTGTGAAAGTGGTCTCTCTTGTGGCTGTAAATGTACATATCATATATATCCAGAGAGCAGCTTGTATTTCAGCCGTCTGATTCTCTCCACTTCTTCTTTATCCCACACTTCAAACGGCGCAGCCTCTTATTCCTGAAACTTTATTCCCTGTGTCTGTGTTTCCGTCTCTGCAGGAGAAATCCTCAAAGGGCTGCGATAACCAGCTGGCCGTGCCGCCGCTCGCCACAGACGGCTCCAAGTCTCAGAGATCCAAGCTGGTGTTTGAGGACAGGTAAGAGGAGCTCTTTCCACTGTGGATAACCCCTCAGTGGGACAGGCAGAGGGAGCTGCCTTTGATGCATAAAGCTGTAGGAGGTCGGGGGGGGGGGGTCGCTGGTAGATGTGGCTGCGTGCAGCAAAGGTGACGTAAATTTCCATTTTAAAAGCGTCTCTGTGCTGCGGCGGCGTCTTCACGCCCGTCAGGAACCGGCTCGGTCCAGTCCGGCTGCTCGTTGTAACGTCTCCTTTGTTTTAAAGAGGAACTCTGCAGGATTTCTATCTTAACTCTGCTCCGTTTTAAAGGTCCAGTGTGTGTAATATTAGTCAGTGTTCATCTGAAACTCATCAAATACACAATCCAACAACTCCACAACGCTCTGGTGGACAAGTTGTGACCTGCACATTCACCACGCTATGAGATAATAACACAACGTTACCACACAGAGTTGTTTTAGAGGGAAATTCATGTAAAACCTCTGATGCACGTTGCCTTCAGGGACAGTTGTTCATCATCAGTCTCTGTATTTCCCTCTAAAACAACTCTGTGTGGTAACGTTGTGTTATTATCTCATAGCGTGGTGAATGTGCAGGTCACAACTTGTCCACCAGAGCGTTGTGGAGTTGTTGGATTGTGTATTTGATGAGTTTGATGAGGGAAACCAAGAAATCCCATAATGAGCCTCTGTAGTGTAGCTCTGAGCAGCTCACGGCTCTGCTCCGCCGTTCTAAAAATAGCTTGCACCGACAAATAAAGGTAACGAACCTACTGCTATGACAAAATTGGCAAAATTGACAAAATGTTGAACTATCCCTTTAAGTGTAATCACTATGAAATAACATCTGTTTGGTTTTCGTAGCCTTATAATTATTATATATTAGAGTTAAGGTTATAGACACAGAGGAGGAGACGCCACAGCTGGAGAGTTCAGAGTTAAAAGTTATTTATATTTAGAAAAAGTGAAGGAAGTGTTTGTTTCTGAAACGCCTCGGTGTCTCAAACGTCTCTGTGTGTTTGACCTGTCGTTGTCTTTTCTTGCTCCAGGGTCCATTCGGCCGATCACTACTTACAGGAGGCGAAGAAGCTCAAACACAACGCGGACGCTCTGGTAAGAGCAGCAGCCTGCAGCTCATTTACATGCAATGTGCAACAAGAGACGGACGGCGTGCAGCTCGTTTGTCTTCATGCAAAGACAGAGAGAGAGAGACACGTCCTCACAACAACAACAGTCTGGACATTTGCATGGAGAATTAATGCACTTTATTTCATTGACACGTTTATTATTGTTGAGTCTGACTGAGAGAAACTGACCCGAGTCTTCACGGCCCAGTTTCTCTCTGTGTGTATTTTTGAAAACAAAAGGAAAACATGAACTCTTTTCTTTACGCGCTGCTGTAACTCGAGCCCGTGGTTATTTTTATCTGCATCTCTGGTGTCGGTTACTTGACCTGCACCCGACTACGAGACACCTGATGCTGCTTTGCCTGCTCACCTGCAACTCCCACAAGGGATTGCACATTATTGTCTCCTACGTGTAAAAACAGAGATTCACAAATCGATGACAGGAAGTTAATTCTCCCTGAAGTATTTGTTATTCACATAATCGATGGGGTTAAAACAGCAGCAGCGGTGGTTTGATTCTGTCTCTGTCCTCCCTTGTCGTCTGTTGTCGTCCCAGTTGGACCGTTTTGAGAAGGCCGTCTACTACCTGGACGCCGTCGTGTCGTTCATCGAATGTGGAAACGCTCTGGAGAAAAGCGCCCAGGAGGCCAAGTCTCCGTTCCCCATGTACGCCGAGACCGTGGAGCTCATCAAGTGAGTAGAAACACAAAGAAGAGTTCAGTCAGGCTTTTAAATGAAAAACAATCTGTGTTTTTAAAATAGAAACACTTATTGTTTGTTCTTTGTTTTTTTAGTTTTCACTCTGGATCGATGCTTTTGACTCGTTGGTTATTGAATTGATCTATTGATGTAGATCTATGTGACTTTTCACATCCCATAATAAGCAGCCACCGCTGTCACATGTTGAGTTGAACGTGCGGCAGATGTCACGTCAGAGTCGGAGTCTGTGGTCGAGTCGTTTGGTCCGAACGAGGAAGAAGAAAGTTTTGATCTGAGAGTTTTATTATTAAACTGTGAAATGCTCCTTTACTGAAACTCATTTACTGTTGTTGTTGTTGTTCTGTCAGATACACTATGAAGTTAAAAAGCTACATGGCTCCTGATGCTACTTCAGCAGACAAGAGGCTCGCTGTGCTCTGGTACGTACACACACACACACACACGAGGAACAGGAGTCGTCGTCGTCTCTGAGTCTTTAAGTCAATATTGACCTCTGTGTGTGTGTGTGTGTTTGTGTGTGTCTGTGTGTGTGTGTTTGTGTGTCTCTGTCTCCAGCCTGCGATGCCAGTCCCTCCTCTACCTGCGGCTCTTCAAGCTGAGGAAAGACAGCGCACTAAAATACTCCAAAACACTCACCGAACACTTAAAGGTACAGTACGTAGGTCGAGCATCGTCAGTCCAGGAAGTTTTAGTTGCTTAACTTCCATATGTAAATAATAATAATTGCGATTAAAGGGATAGTTCAGCATTTTGGCAAATTGGCCCATTGTGACAGAGTTGTTTGTAAATACAGAGACTGTCCCTGAAGGCAACGTGCATCAGCGGTTTTACATGAATTTCCCTCTAAAACAACTCTGTGTATTTATTGTGTATTTGATGAGTTTGATGAGGGAAACCAAGAAATCCCATAATGAGCCTCCGTAGCGTAGCTCTGAGCAGCTCACGGCTCTGCTCCGCCGTTCTAAAAACAGCTTGCACTGACAATTAAAGGTAACGAACCTACTGCTATGACTATAGGGATTATGGTGATGGGACAGTTTGACTAAATGTTGAACTATTTAATTGTCTCTATTAGTTTCATATTCAGATGTTTTTATACTTTTTTTAATACTATTTTTTCTTTAAAAAAAACAGACAGATGACAATTCATGTGCAAAAGCTAAAGCAATTAACCACTGAATGTACATTCATAAAAAAAAAAAAACATAAGGTGAAAACGAAGAACCTGCTCGTCTTAAATGTTTAATACTGATGAATGGAAAACATTTTAATGATCATGCTAATTAATTGTGATCAGCCGATGATGTCATCATTGTGTCAGTCCCAGGTCTGTGTGAGTCTAACCATTACTTTCATTATCGATGAGTTGTTTAGTCAATAAAAATGTCTTATAAACTACTCAAACTGATAATTAGATATCAGAATAGTTCAGGATTGCTCTGATAATGGATTATTGCTGCTTCCTCTGTGTGTACATAATGTTCCTGCTCTGCTCTCCTGTTGTCGACAGAACTCACTGAGCAACACCCAGGCTCCCTCTCCTGGAATGGGAAAGTAAGTCACTGTGTTTCCACTACAGCTTTATATCCAGAGGAGGAGCTGGTCTGAGGTCAGTGTCAGTAAACTCACCTGTCTCTGTGTCTCTCCGTGTCTCTGTGTCTCCGTCCGGAGCAGTAAGGCGGTGGGAATGCCGTCTCCCGTGTCTCCCAAACTGTCCCCGGGCTCGGCCAGCGGCTACTCGACGGGCAGCAGCAGCAGCAGCGCCAGCTCGTCCGTCACCATACCTCAACGCATCCACCAGATGGCGGCCAGCTACGTCCAGGTCACCTCCAACTTCCTGTACGCCACCGAGGTGTGGGACCAGGCGGAGCAGCTGTCCAAGGAGCAGAAAGGTACGGACGCACGCTGGAAAAACCAAGAGCATTTGTCTGAGTTCTGGTCAAAATGTTATTTCTAGTCAAAACAAATCTAATTATACTTAAAATAAGACAAAGCAGCTTGTTTTTAGACACTTTTTACTTATTTCAAGCAGATTTTCACTTGAAATAAGTGGAAAAATCTGACATCTGACAATTGACTGGTGGAGCTCAGTTACTGATTCTCTCCCAAAATGTACATTTTATTTAAATAACTACTGTTAATATTATCATTTGGTTTATTTTTATTCCTTTGTTGCTTTAAATCTCCTTTTTTCAGAGTTACAGACCTAGATAATGTGGATGTGCTCTACATTTACACAGAGAACAAATGTCAAGATGATTCTTTGTTTTCTTTTATGATGTTAATCGTCTGCTAATGTGCATTAAAGGGATAGTTCAACATTTTGTCAAATTGGCCCATCACCATAACCCCTATAGTCATAGAAGTAGGTTTGTTACCTTTAATTGTCGGTGCAAGCTGTTTTTAGAACGGCAGAGCAGAGCCGTGAGCTGCTCAGAGCTACGCTACGGAGGCTCATGGGATTTCTTGGTTTCCCTCATCAAACTCATCAAATACACAATCCAACAACTCCACAACGCTCTGGTGGACAAGTTGTGACCTGCACATTCACCACACTATGAGATAATAACACAACGTTACCACACAGAGTTGTTTTAGAGGGAAATACAGAGACTGATGATGAAAAACTGTCCCTGAAGGCAACGTGCATCAGAGGTTTTGCATGAATTTCCCTCTAAAACAACTCTGTGTGGTAACGTTGTGTTATTATCTCATAGCGTGGTGAATGTGCAGGTCACAACTTGTCCACCAGAGCGTTGTGGAGTTGTTGGATTGTGTATTTGATGAGTTTGATGAGGGAAACCAAGAAATCCCATGAGCCTCCGTAGCGTAGCTCTGAGCAGCTCATGGCTAGTTGAACTATCCCTTTAAAGGCAGTAAAGTTAAAAAAACAGTTAAACTAATGATTGTAAAATGCTGACGTGTGTGTCTGTGTGTGTGTGTGTGTGTGTGTCCGTGTGTGTGTCTGTGTGTGTGTCTCTCAGACTTCTTCCTGGAGCTGGACAAGGCGATGTCTCCTCTGATCTTCAACACCAGCAGCATGACAGAACTGGTGCGTTACACTCGTCAGGGTCTCCACTGGCTGCGTCTGGACGCTAAACTGATTCCCTAACGAGGGGTTAACCTCCACCTGCGCACACACAACACACACACACACACACACACACACAGACAGACACACACTCTTATTACTACACACTCTTACACACAGCCACCACCTCAGCCTCTGCAACATGTGCTCAAGGACACACGCATGACGACGATGCCTGTGACGACAGATGATGAATAATTATGTACTGTATGCACACACACACACACACACACACACACACACACACACACACACACACACACACACACAGACAGACACACACTCAGCCCACCTCTGGTCCTCCACGTCCACACAGGTGACAGACTTCTCAGACAGACTGATCTCAGCACTGTGTCCATTTCTACACCAGCTTTGCCAAAAAAAAAAAAAAAAACACTGAGCAACTTAGAAACAACAACGACGACAACATCTGTCAACAACAACAACAACAACAACAACACCTGGACGGCACCAACAGCAACACAGGGAGACGCTGCGACAGAGCTGATCGCCATAGTAACTCACTTCTTCTTCTATATCTCTATATTATTATGATGATGATGATGATGATGATGATGGCATTCTTACAACAGAAATCTGCGGAGGCCATGTTTTTATCTCGTTGGCATGGAAACGCTGGATGAATTCATTATTTATTGTGAATACACTAAACTAAAAAACTGGGGTTTGTTGGTTTCTAGGCGACTTTTTGGCTTTTTAAACTTTTTCTTTTACTTTTTTTTTTTTGACTTTTAGTTTCACCAAAGTACCTCCCATAAAAACACCAAAGGTGCTTTAAAATGAAGGTTTCTCTTTATCATTTTTGTGCCTTGTATGTGAGCTACAGGAAAACAAACGGTCATATCTGAATTATTATTATTATTATTATTATTATTATTTTTGCTAAAGCCACAGTTTCGTTTTATCCATTAGTTTTTATACAGTGAACGGAAGCTGGTCGTGATTATTAATTATGTTTTTATTGCACATTTCTAAAGTGAAGTCCTGGTTTTAACGCAGCGTCGTCGTCGTCCACCACTTGTAACGCTGTGGAGCTGCATTTGTGTCTTTATTATTCAATCCCCAAAAAATTATAATTTAAACAAAAATATATATTTTCAGTCAAAACAAACTTCACTTCAATCAAAAGCAAAACATTTCAATCAAAGAAAAAAATATTTGAGACCCAAAAATTTGCATTTGAACCCTTTTTTTCTTTGATTGAAAATATTTTTGTATTTAGGCCATATTATGGGTAGGATATTTAAATTGTGTCTTTTATTATTCAATCAAAAAAAAGCTATTTTCAATAAATCAAAAAAATATTTGAGATCCAAAAATTTGCATTTGAACCCTTTTTTCTTTGATTGAAAATATTTTTGGGGGGATTTTTTTGTATTTAGGCCATATTATGGGTAGGATATTTAAATTGTGTCTTTTATTATTCAATCAAAAAAAGTTGATTAAACAAAAAACCTATTTTCAATAAATAAAAAAAATATTTGAGACCCAAAAAATTGCATTTGGACTCTTATTTTCTTTGAAAAGTTTTTTTTTTTTTATTAAGGTGAGTTATTTATAATATATAGTTATTATTTATAATAATTCACTTCAATCAAAAAAAAAACATTCAATCAAAGAAAAAAGGGTTCAAATGCAATTTTTAAAAATTTTTAAGATCCCAAAAAATTGCATTTGAACCCTTTTTTTTTTGATTGAAGTGAATTATTATAAATAATAACTATATATTATAAATAACTCACCTCAATCAAAAAAAAAACTTTTCAAAGAAAATAAGGGTTCAAATGCAATTTTTTGGGATCTTAAAAATGTTGTGGATCTTAAATCTTTTTCATTTAAGTAAACTTTTCTTTGGATAATAAAGACACAGATGTGGCTCCATAAACTGTGCTCATTGATCGATTGCTTGCAGATCAGGTGTCAGGCTGCATGAACTTCTTCTTCTTTTCTTCCTGCGTCGGCGGCGACTTTCAGATCCTCAGTCTTCATGAAATCATGTAAAGAAAAAAAAGTACACTTTTTAAATTTTTTATTATTATTATTTTCGACCAGAGATTTGCTGCTTCTCCTCTGAAGCTCCACAACGTGCGTCGTCTCTTTTTTAACCCTCCAGTCGTAGCTTCATCGTTCACTGAGCAGTGAACAGTCGCTTCCACTCAGTGTTACACTCTGGTTTATTTATTACCATCTTCTAAATATCCCCCAGTGCATTTTCTTTTTTTTCTTTCTTATAAGAAACAGCAGGGAGCGTCTAAACGAAAAGTATTGAACGAACAGTCGTTTTGTGTAAACACTGATTTGGCAAATTCATCTGAGAGCAAAGATGTTGCGTCGAAGGCAAAGTGTTGCATTTATAGAACAAAGAGTTTTAAATCTATCATTATATATTTCAAATAAGAAGTATAAGCAGCGGCCGATATAGATTTTATTTATATACCAAGCAGTTTTTCTTTTTTTTTCTCTCTTTTTCTGCCTTTTTTCCTCCTCTGGCCAAGCAGAAGTATAAACATTTCAGATGCATAAGTTAAACACAGGGTTGAACAGGGGTCAGAAGATGCAAAAGTATTTGTTGTGTGTGTAACTTGTTCCTATTTAAAACCGTACTCGTACTTTAATGAACAGGAGGTCGATGATGACGATGATGATGACGATGATGATGGCGATGATGATGCTTGTCGTCGTCGTCGCGGCTACAGCAGATGTTGAACAACAGTGTTTTTCCACAGTTTCACATCTGTGTGTGTGTGTTGTGTGTGTTGTGTTTGTTAAATGAAGGAGTGTGTTCGTTAACGGCTCACGTTCCTACGACAACATGCTGGAAATATTAAAAACCTGGACCAGGTAGTGTTGTGTCGGTTAAAGAGGCGACATCACGCCTCTTTAACTTTCTGGCACTTTTTTTTCCCCCCTCGATTTTTAAAGTTAAAGGCATAGTTCAACATTTTGTCAAACTGTCCCATCACCATAACCCCTATAGTCATAGCAGTAGGTTCTTTACCTTTAATTGTCGGTTCAAGCTATTTTTAGAACGGCGGAGCAGAGCCGTGAGCTGCTCAGAGCTATGCTACGGAGGCTCATTATAGGATTTCTTATTTGATCAGCCTCATGAGCCTCCGTAGCATAGCTCTGAGCCGCTCACGGCTCTGCTCTGCCGTTCTAAGAATATCTTGCACCGGCAATTAAAGGTAACGAACCTACTGCTATGACTATAGGGGTTATGGTGATGGGCCAATTTGACTAAATGTCGAACTATCCCTTTAAATTTGGTGAAAAACGTATTTTCATCTCAGTAAAAACCAGAATCACTATGTGCTCCAGGTTTGACCTTTGACCTGTTTTTATTCTCGTTTCCTTGTTTCCTTCCCTGGCTCCCTTCCTTCCTTCGCTGTAGGAGGGGACACTGTTATTTCCTCTTGCACTTGAAACAGAGAAAGTCAGAGGAGGTATTATTTTTAATCTATGCAGGATTTTTACAAAACAAAATAAAAACAAACAAAGGATCTGTTTCTGTTTTTAGGCTTCGGGATTTTTTTTTTTTTTAACCCTTTTTTCTCTTTTTTTTTGTTTTTTCCGCCTCAGCGAGAAACCTGTTGAACTCAAGTGTCCAATGCCTTTAGCTTTTGCTAATTTTTTGTGTACTGGTTTAGTATATATATAAATATATATATGTATATAGATCTGTTTTTATAAACAAATGGCTTGAGCCATTTTGTACTTAAAGCTGGAGGCCACTTTTCTCATAGGAACTCTTGTTGGGTTTTTCCAGCCCGGTCGACGTCTTCATACACTGGTACACTTTGTAAGTACAGGTCCGCGCCTCTTCTAGTCAAATGTACAAAAATTTAGCATTAGAATAATTTTTAACTGTTTGCTACTCACACTTATTTATTTTTCTGCCCCTTTTCCTTAATATTTCTTTTTTTTTTTTTGTTTGTTTTTTCTATTTTTGCCTTTTTAAAGGAAGTACCATTTTATGAAATAGGAAGATGTAAATGTATCGGGGAGTTGTTCATGATGAGATTTCATTGTAAGTAGTAATTAATATTAATTCTAACTTTAAAGAATCCAGGGTAAGATGAGTTTTTTTGACATTCAGTAGGAAGATGTTAACACTTGCATGTTTCTATTTAAATACAGAATGTATAAATTGTAAATATAACATTTCTTTAAGGGTGAATTTCTACTACAGGTTGACATTTTTATTAAATTTAAAGATCCTGTAAATACATTTGTGAGATACTTTATGCACATTTTTTTTTCCTCTCTGTGGGCTTTTTTTTTTTCTCCTGTCCTTTTTTTCTTCTTCCAAGCTGTTGGAGGCGACGTCCTCGTCTCTTTAACACTCTTCTTTCGTTTCGTGTTTTGTTTTTTTTTCCTTACCGTGCTCGTATACTACGTGTCTTTTCTGCTTCACATGTCGCCACATAATCATTAATGTCTCTAGATCCAAGTGCGAATATTTTGTCTTCTCTGTATCTGATATGGAGGCGTCGTGTACTTTTCATGAAATGTATATTGTCGATCTGACGGGATGGATGGATGACGGATGGATGGATGGATGGATGGATGACGTGTACAGTGTGTTGTGTAAAACCACGTCTGTTTCTTCCTCAGAGAGAGAGAGAGATGTATTTACTATGTGTCCCTTTTGAACAATTGGTCCAACATGTCTTTTGAAACAGAGGTATTTCTCTACACATCAAACGGTTGTAGCAGTTTATACAGTATGTTGTATAACACACCTTTTTCTAAAGTGAGACCTGCAGCATACACTATGTACAATAGTCTAAAATTGGATTAGTTTTAAGAGAACTGATGATAGAGATGCTATATGTAATGGATGCAATATGATTAAAGGTACTCATTGAGTTTGATCTTCAAACTTAGGTTATGTAATTTAAAAGCATTCTTGTGAAGTGAGTATTAATTGTGACTAATGAGAGTCTGTCTTGAATATTCTTTGTATTTTGCCGTATTGAGAATAAAAATATATATGGATATGTTTAAAGGAGTTCTACTGGTTTTATTTCAGCTGGAACCAGATGGTTTTATTTCCTGTCTAAAAAAACAAACCAGTGTTGTAAAAGATTTGCAAAGCTGATGTTTTCTTTAGCCAGGATGATAAATTTACTAGAGGCAAATTAAAAACAAACTCGTAAAACCGAGTCAAGTGAGTTTGGGGAAAAGCAGTGAACATGATTAAAACTACAGTGGTTTCTGATTATTTACTAAACAATAAAGTTGAGTAGTTAGGGAGGTTTTTTATTCTTCTGCTGCTGCGAATCGTTGGTTTTGGGATTTACTCCTTGTCATCATCGTGTCTAAATAAATACAGATGGCCCAGGAAACGGCATATGGACAAAAACAGTCATAGTTTCAATCATTTTCTTCCTGTTGGTTTATTATATCTATAAACATCAGGACATTATTAATGTTTTTGAAGTTGAAAAGAGTCCAAGTCTTAAAACTTGGAAGGGACAGGAAGAGAAACGGCAACAACATGGTAAACATGAATAAATGTCTGCCATTAAAAATATTACAACACACCAGCTATAAAATACACTTTAGTAGGCTATCAGAAGTATTTGTGCAGAAAACGGTTCCTGTCTATTTATGTTTTCACATGTTTTATACACAGTTATTAGGCTATCATCACAGTCTGACATCACTGGATTATTCAAAATTAGAGCAACTTTATTAACACCCTGTCAGATTATCTATCATTTCCGATCCCAATCCACTTTATTTAGTTACATAGCACATTTTCTATCTCATCTGATGGTTGTCGTAGCAGAGACTTGGCTGCAGGCACAACGGGCGCCGCTATAGAGAGCCTAAGCGGAAGCAGGAAGTAACGGTCACCATGGGACCTCAACTCTAAAAAACGGTCCATTCAAATGAACGAGAGTGAGATTTTTATTTCGTCATCTGACTGAATTGCGCCACGAGAAAAAAATATGACCTCTACCTGTTTCATCGAAAAAATCCGCAGCTCGTAAAACTATTGTAGAATAAAACTGAAGAATCTGTGACTACAAGTCGCGTAGGTGACGCCACACACCAAATGCCGCCGTTTGTTGGTCGTATTTTTTGTGGGACACCAGTAGTCCGTAGAGCAGCCTTCACACAAAATACATTCTTCTGTTGCCGTTTTACGATAAACTGCTGATTTTTTCGGATGAAACGTGATGATTTAAACAGGTAGAGGTCATATTTTTTTCTCATGGCGCAATTCAATCAGATGACGAAATAAAAATCTCACTCTCGTTCATTTGAATTTACTTCCTTTCTTAGGCTCTCTATTCATCTACTCCAAACAGGAAGTGACGTAACTGTTCGGTACCGGAAGTGTGTCCTGGCTGCGAGTAAGAGAAATAAGAGTTTGTATTTATTTTTCTTTTAACACGTGTTTTGTATTGTATAAGATGCAGTTTATATGATATATAAACGTATGAATGTAAAGTTTTAAAGAATAAGGAGACATGACGCCTGGGCTAATGTTAGCTTAGCTACAGCTTAAAAGTTTGTGTTTTTTTTTAATTATTGATCTGTTTTCATTGATCTGACTTTCTGGCGCTAAACATCTGTGTAACAATGTTTTATTATTAATTGTAAATTGATTAAACATTGCTTTTATCATAACTTAGTGGTTATTTTTGTCTCTCATTGCTAAGCTCTCCGTTATATAGGCTACTGTATAAAGACTGGGAGTCAGTTAACCAGCCTAAATATGTAACTGCATGAAATGATGTTTTAAATCTGGCCACTTCATACAAAATAAACACACAGGGAAGAAAAAAACCTCCTCATATCTTCTCTGTTTTATTCTCCTTCATATATTTTGTTTATTATATGAATCTTTTTGCTCACCATCCACTTTGTTGCTCTCTTTATATGACTATAGGAATTATGGTGAGAGGAGGATCTGACTAAATGTTGAAATATCCCTTTAAAGAAGGATCCATGTTTAGCACCATTTAAGAAAAAAGAAAATTGAATAACAGTAAGACGAATGCTAAAAACACAGAAGAATAGGACATTTGGCTGCATGAGTCTGAGTCGGTCTGGGCCTGTTTACACCATGTTTACACCTGCTGAAAAGAAGACGGAGTCCTCTGGTTGCAGGAAGTTCACAGCAGACACACAACCTGTAGCAGTGAACATCGTGCTGGACGACAGTGTTGGATTTTCTTTCAACAACCTTTTTGTTCTTGGAAGTATTTTTTTTTTTAAATCCTGTGCAAACAGTTGCTGCAGATCAGCATTCGTCCGTCTTTATCTGTGTCACCAACGCAGCGCACACTCCCACCATTCAACTGTCATCACACCCACCCATGTGGAGCTACTTTCTGTCAGACCTGCATGTTCATGTTCCTGTTCATGTCATCCTCTCCCAGTTCTTCTCGTTGCCACCGACACAACACTCAGATGAATGTAAAACAGGGAGGATCAGCAGGTTTTCTCTTCACTACAAAACCTACACGTGTACGTGACACAGATTTACTGTCGACGTCCAAACTGTGAGTCATGTGAAGTGAGACATATCACACGTTTCACCACCACTCCTTTATCAGAACGAGGCTTCCACTTCTGTTGCTTCTCCAGGTAATTCTTTAGCTTTGTCCACACTTTTTTTTAATTACAGGTTTACATACGTTGATTTATACAACTAAAAACAATAGAATTATTAGTTAAACTCACTTTAAACCCATGCTGAATGGATGGTGAGTCAAGTCCATACAGGTGTAGGACTGTAGTGGTGCACATGACTTCACAGTTAAAGCTGCTGGCCTGAATTCACTTCTGCCATCCCACATTTATTGAATTGAATAAAACAACTTTCCATTGCAGGGCAAACAGGGACGTTTTAAACACCTCATCTTTTGACAATGAAAAGATAAACCAAGCCTCAATTTAAACCTCATATTGTGAGTATAAAAATATGCCACACAACTGATATTCATTCATATTTAATTTGCTGCTTGGTATTTTTCACATGAACAATTTTGCTGAACTCTTAGTTGCCATACAGTTTAATTTAATAGACACTAAAAGTTTGTATAGTGCTTATGTTTGTATAATGCCTAATACACATTTTTTAATGTTTCAGTCCTATGTGTTTGTGTATATGTTCTTTATAATTAATTATATTAATATTCATTATTTCCCCCTGGTTTCCCATATTATTGGACAAATGTGTTGCTGTATGGTGTATAACAAAACAATACAACAGACAAAACACAAAAACGAAAGTGTCTCAGCAAACATATAAACCCAATTTAACTACTTCATTTCATTTATTTATTTATTTATTTATTGAATTGGGACAATGCACATTAATCAACAAATGTAAATGCGCCAGGTTTAGCACAAATACTAAAAAAAGAGAAAAGAATGAATATGTTGTGTAAGAAATGAATGTGTGGCGTCGTGTGTGGAGGACTTTTAACATATGACTTCATACCTCCAACCAACACCCAGTCTATTTTTGTTTTCCTACTGAATTGATCCCCAGACAGACACAGAGTTCACATTAAACAGCCTCGAGGTTCGTGTCTAAATCTTAAAAATACAAAATAATCAAGATAATTATCATCACAACACTTTATAATGTTCAGAAACGTCAAGACATTTCCACTAAAATCTGGAGTTTTCTGAGAACTGAACAGCCTCTCACTCACATGGTTATAGAAAGGTCCAGATATATCTAGAACTCGGCAAGTCTCGCGATAACTGCCGAGTCGACGACGAGATCTCGGAGTGACCACCTTGCTCCCTGGCTCCGGCTGCTGCAGATCAGAGACACCGGTAATAGTCAGTCAGCGGCGGCGGCGTGGTGGATTATGACTAGAAGTAGCCCTACTTAACAAGAAGAACTGAGTCCTCCGTCTTAAAGCCGCAGCAACGACACGTTTTATTTTGATAGTTTAATTGTTCTCATCGCAGCAGCAGAAGGAGAAGGAGAAGATGTCAGTGGTGGGGTTTGACTTGGGCTTTCAGAGCTGCTATGTAGCGGTAGCCCGAGCCGGAGGCATCGAGACAGTGGCCAACGAGTACAGTGACAGATGTACACCGTGAGTACACACGAAATGGGAGAGATTATTATGGGTTGGGGTTGTGTTGGTTGAGAAACTGCAGAAAAAGAGGTGTTTTTGTTTGATAGATAGAAAGAAAGAGAGAGAAAAAAACTAACGTTAACGTTATCTATCGCCGGGTGCACGTGAATGCTGTTTTACTGACTAATTGTGTTGTGTTGACTAATGATTTTGAATTTCAACATAAAGTAAAATGAGTTAAACATTCGTTTTCTATCGCGTTAGTGAATTAGAAACCACATAGAGTTGATTATTAAAGAAATACAACTCGTTTATCCTCCACCAGCTACCGAGTTAGCTAAGCTTTAGTTTCCAACTAACGATCGTGTGCGGTTTGAGAACGACGCCCGGTGGTCGCGAGCGGGCGGTGTTTCCCTTCCACTACTGTTATGTTCCAGAGTGCCCCGCCCACCCGGTGTGTCCCTGTGTGGCAAAGTGAACGTCTTTTCCTTACGTTGTCGATGACAACAGCAGCCAATCGCTTGTTGGAACATTCTAGCAATTTTAGTTTCTTAAAGAGTTTAGCGCCTGAAGACGAGCTGTTTAACTACATATTAAATCAAATTAGATTATATTAAACTTATTTTATGTGTATAGTTAAAGGATTACACCATTATAGTGTCTTTATATTCTTCTAATCACTGCTTATTCAGGGGATACATACAACACTTTGTACCTATGGTAGTTACAGTCTCGTTATCATATCTAATAAAAAGTAATAACAAATTTAATTGGATGTTTAAACATGAATTTTTTTTTACCATACTTGTTTTGTTTTTTGAGATATTCTTGCAATTTTTCCCATTTTATTCATGTTCATTATTGCAGGAGTGAGAAAATTAATAAATTGCTTTAAATCAGTTCAAACCCTCTTAAACATTCATTGATTGATATTATCAATAAAGCTGAAAGTCTTGTCTTGAATTTTCTGTTTTGGTTATTTTATTGATTAGAGAAGATAAATGAAAAACATGAGATAATGTTTGCCAATTTATAAAATGAAACCTTATTAGTAAACAATGATCTCCATTAAAAAACAACAACATAAGATAATGTGTAAGTTAATAAACATTTAGACCTTATGGATATTAATAAGTGATTTATAGCATCTGAGGTTTTTGGAGAGTTTTACAAACAAGTATGTGAAGAACCAAACTCTATTTTATTATAAAATAAAGTGTTCCTTGCTGCTTCCAGTCTCTTAGTGACATAATCTGACGCTTATCATTACAATATTACAATATCAAATCTTGTAGTTGTGATTTACTAGTAATAGTATACTACTAATATTACTATTAGTGAAGTATATTGATTAAAACCACCTTTTTTAGAAGCTTTCCCCGCAAAACAAGCCCACAAATATGTTCGTTCCTAAAAGTATTGTTGCCATTTTCTATCTTTTAACCTCTGCAGGTTGTTTATCTTTGTGTTTTCTCTCCTCACGTCACTAAAATTGACCCAAAACACGACATAATACAACTTTACTCCTCGACTGACTGACTCGTCGTTGACTTTCACCAACTGCACTCGTAGCGTTGACACCCTGATGAGGATAACAGGCGTGTTTAGACACCGCAGTCTGCTGGGATCCAAGTGGACTGACCACACACCACTTCACATTGTTTATACTTTATATCGTACTGAGTGAACCGTGACACATGAAATTCACCAGGCCTGTCCTGCTGTGCAGCCGCCGGCTCCATTTTCAACCCATTGTGAAAGATTTTTGCGTTTATGTAACAGATATATTAACATGGCTGCGGTCTCTGGACCATGATACTCGCTGTATTTTACCTTTTGCATTACAAACCCAAACAGACAGTGTTGCTGTTGTAGGCAGGAAAATGTCAGGTTCATGTGGGCTGGGCCTCGAAATGTCACGACATGTGTAGGAATGAACGGGAACGACACCAACAAGTAACAAGTAAACCAGCGAGAAAATCTGTCAGGGGTGTAATTACAAACACATGCATGACTCGGACAAACTTATCATGTTTTATTATTATGATAAAAAGGGCCGTGAGTTGGTAAAAGTCTGATTTTATATTGTGAGATATTGGGAAACTGTATTGTTTTGTTTTCAAATGTTTATTTTTAGAAAAACTCTCATTGTGTCAAGAACATACAGTTCTGTAAAGCACAACATGTGTCTGCAGTTTGTATTTCACATCCTACATCATAGTAAATAATACTTTTTGTGCAGCGTGAATAATGAGAATAACATCTGCTTCAATCGCAGAGGGCTTTACAGGAAGATTAAAATCAACTTTAAGAAATTATCACTGCAGCATCCAATATAATATCATAGTTTTTGCAGTTTGAACAAAGAAATTCAACATGAAAAGTTGGATAAATTAACGATACAGAGTTTCAAAGAGTTTAAAAAATAAATAAAATACTGTGATATTTTATCGTTATCTTCTCACTCACTCTTAATAATAACATGTCACGTTGTGTTTTAACACTTTCTGTCGTCGTCCTTCCAGGTCATTTGTTTCATTCGGACCACGAAACCGATCGATAGGAGCAGCTGCAAAGAGCCAGGTAAACAACTATGTGTATATATACTTTATACTGTTATTTTCTTTGCAGCTAAGATGCAAACAGTAGAGTTTTTCACCACGGTTCCTGCTCATTACAACTTGACCTTGTGAACAGGTGGTGACCAACTGTAAGAGCACGGTGCAGGGCTTCAAGCGCTTCCATGGCCGCTCCTTCTCAGACCCGTACATCCAGTCGGTCAAGTCCAAGCTGGTGTACGACCTGGCGCAGATGCCGTCTGGATCCACCGGGATCAAGGTGAGAATGAAGAAGAACAAACAGAACTGGGCTCATATTGAATATGATATGAGGATCCAGTCGGTCGTTTGCAGCATGTTGTTAAAAGTAAGACCAGTTAATAACCAGGGTGTTGTTGTTACTCTGAACCAGGTCAATTGAAAACAGCAACAACAACAACAAAGTCCCGGTCATGAGAAATTTAACAGAGCGAAAGCACAAAAAAAGCTCAGTGTCTCATTCCTGAACAAATTGCCTTATCCACTCTTCTTACCTGCAGCTCCACATAACTCTGTCCTCTGAATCACAGCTCTTCTTCTTAAAAACAGACTCTGCTACATCTTTAAGTCGTTGTATTTGTGTCTTATGAGCATAATTCATTTATTTAACCTTTGTTTTCCAGGCAAAGCAAAGCAACTCACTTATACTTTATTTATCCCAGAGGGGAAATGTGTTTGTAACAGCAGCATACAAGAGCAACAGGACATTGAATACTAAATAAATATATTTACCATAAGATGTATAAATTATACAATAAAATAAAATACATAATACATCAAAATACTTTTAAAAGCCGCTGCTCTCTGGTGGCTGTCAAGGCAGCTTTATTTATATAGAGCTTTTCACACCAAGGGACGACTTGCCATTTACATAGAAACAACACGTTTACCGTAACAGAGGGAAATAACAACATAAAAACATACAATTTCTAAAAATTAAAATAAAACCAAAAATAGTAAAACTTAAACATACATTAAAATAAGAACAAAGAATAAAAGAAAATTCAGGAAAAAGAGAAAAAAATCAACAATGAAATCAAATCTAGACTAAAACAGGTCCCACTCATCTCAGATTAGAAGAACATGTGTTTTTATTCTCAGTGGTTAGGGATTGAATCGTCGGTCTGTTGGTTAATGAAATGATGAATCCAGATGTGTGAGCGTCTCCCTGCTCGTCTCCCTGCTCGTCTCCTGCAGGTGATGTACATGGAGGAGGAGAAGGTGTTCAGCATCGAGCAGGTCACCGGGATGCTGCTCACCAAGCTCAAGGAGACGGCGGAAGGAGCGCTGAAGAAACCGGTGGCGGACTGCGTCATCTCTGTAAGAACTCACACCTCAACACATCTGCAACACACCTCAACACATCTGCAACATCTGCAACACACCTCAACACATCTGCAACATCTGCAACACACCTCAACACATCTGCAACATCTGCAACATCTGCAACATCTGCAACACACCTCAACACATCTGCAACATCTGCAACATCTGCAACATCTGCAACACACCTCAACACATCTGCAACATCTGTAACACACCTCAACACATCTACAACACACCTGCAACATCTGCAACATCTCACACTGTCAGCAGGAACTCTGAAAAACCCTCCAGACCGACAGTAGGAGGGCAGCACTTTACTATAAGATACACAAATTATAAGAGTAGTTACTGAGGAACTAATAATTAACTAATTAGTAATCCACTAATTGAGGAACTACGGTACAAAATGAGAGTAGTTACTCATTTTGATGTCTCACTTAACGTTAGGGTAGAAAAACGGTAACTATTGATTACATAATGGTTAGTTCCTCATTAGTTCCTCAGTAACTACTCTAATAGTGTGTTGTGTACCTTATTGTAAAGTGTAACTGATTACTATGTGCAGTGAGGCTGAAAAGGCGACAGCTGAACCTGATATTGATATGATAAATATTGAAAAGAAAAAAAGTTGCACAACAGAGCAAGATAATGAGATCAGTTTTAAACACTGATTTATAACTAAACTGAAAACAATAAATAAGATGAATACCTTATATACATATACACGTGTGTTGATATCCATAATGTGTAATACTCACTCAGTAAATACACACACACACTGTACATAGAGATGGACTGGACTGTCCAAGTCAAGTCAATACATTTATTATTGATTAGTAATCAATGCATTTATCTTTGTGTATCATATTTTGGTTTTACCGACCTCTGTAAACACAGACACACTGGTTTTTCTGTCGGTTTCAGGTCCAACAGGAAGTTTTCTATGTTATTTAATCTAAATATTTGAATCCCTGTGCATCGTTTCTTCAAAGACGTGACACTAACACTGACTTCAGGACTTTTCATTTGCACTCGATGGCGTTCTGTGCTTGGAGGTTAACGCGGCGCTGCATTTCTGTGCTGCTATAAATATCCTGGGTAAAGAAACGGGCTCATTGCGCTGCCAACGGAACCCGCTGGATAAATGTACGACCACCTGTTGATGTGACACGTCGAGCTCTGAGCTCCAAACCACATGTCCTGTCTTGTAACTTTATTTCCTCTCTGGCAGCTTGTTGTCGGCGAAGAGTGGGAAGTGTGTATGAAATCACCAGCAGCAACTGTTATGTAACGTCACAGATAGATCTCACACAGTCGCTGACTTCCACTGTTGTTGATATTATTATTACTGCAGCCAATAGTTAAATTTAGTTTTTTCCACAAGGAGATGTTTTGTTTTGGAGCCTGGAGTTACTAACACGGTAATATTACCCAGACGTCTTGTGATGCAGGCGCCGAGTCACGGATCGTTACCGTTGAGAGTCAACGCATTGAGGATGTATCACAGCTTTTTAAGATGGTTTTCCGTCTTTTCCCTCCGTCTCTCCAGGTCCCGAGTTATTTCACCGATGCAGAGCGACGGTCTGTGATGGACGCCGCTCAGATCGCAGGTCTCAACTGCCTACGACTCATGAACGAGACCACAGCAGGTACATCACCAGGTTTTATCAGAACGAGAAGATCAATATGAACATGAACAGAGGGAAAAACAGAAGTCCAGGACCGAGCCCAAGATGTATGAGACACGGGAATACAGAAAAAACATAAACAGACCATAATAAACCAGCAAACACAGAAAGAAAGAAAAGAAACGACATGTTTTAAACAGTGATGGAACAACAGAGTCATAAATAAACAACGTTACTAATGGCACTACTTTTTTCCATTAAAGGGACAGTTCAACATTTAGTCAAACTGGCCCATCACCATAACCCCTATAGTCATAGCAGTGGGTTCGTTACCTTTAATTGTCGGTGCAAGCTGTTTTTAGAACGGCGGAGCAGAGCCGTGAGCTGCTCAGAGCTACGCTACGGAGGCTCATGGGATTTCTTGGTTTCCCTCATCAAACTCATCAAATACACAATCCAACAACTCCACAACGCTCTGGTGGACAAGTTGTGACCTGCACATTCACCACGCTATGAGATAATAACACAACGTTACCACACAGAGTTGTTTTAGAGGGAAATACATGTAAAACCTCTGATGCACGTTGCCTTCAGGGACAGTTTTTCATCATCAGTCTCTGTATTTATACTATATGTACTATAGATAAAATAAAAAACACACTGGTGCGATTAAAAATGGGAATCATTCCACCAATTTTGATTTCTAAACTCTTCCTTAGTTTAAAAAGTTGTGTTGTGTTGTTTTAAAATGAATATGAACTTGTTTTCTTTGCATTACACAAGGTCTGAAAACACCAGAATTTTTTTTGTTATTTTGACCTGTTGCCATTTTCTGCAAATAAATAAATGCTCTAACTGACAATATTTGGGGATAAATGTTGTCAGTAGTTTATAGAATGAAACAAACGTGTTCATTTCACTCAAACAACATCGCTATGAAAAGTAAAACCAGAGGAACTGATCATTTTGAAGTGATCTCTTCATTTTTTCCAGAGCTGTATATTTTTTTATTCCTGTTTCCTGCTGCGTCGATGCATCCACACACACTGACACACACACTGACAGCGCGTCCTTCCTGTCCCCTCACAGTGACTCTGGCGTACGGCATCTACAAGCAGGACCTGCCGGCGCCGGAGGAGAAGCCCAGGATGGTGGTGTTCGTGGACGTGGGCCACTCCGGTTACCAGGTGTCGGTGTGCGCCTTCAACAAGGGGAAGCTGAAGGTGAGCCATGAATAATTTGTGTCCATTTGGAAAAGAAGAGCAAACACTGAGGGAGGAGGGACACGGCTGTTCATCACTGGTTCATGGTTAAGACCCAGAGGGAATGTAACGGCTTTTATAAACCAGGAGGGACGTCTTGATGCTTTGCTTCACAGCTGCTTTTACAAACTCTGACTTTGACCTGTTGAAATGTGATTAAATACATGCAAAGAATATATAAATTTATATTATACAGTAGAATATAGTAAGTATTTATCCACTAGTTTCACCTGCAAATTCTCATAAGTTATTTGTATCGGTTTCTTTCTTTCTTTCGTCTTTATTTGAATATGTGACAAACAAAACAACCCAATAATAATAAAATAAATAAATAACCACAAACAACATAATATATATGTATGTATATACGTATATATTTCATATTCGGAATGAGTGGGAAGAAGTATGAGTTTATTTAATCCCACCCTTTAATTACAATACTGTCTTTTCTCTTTTTAGCCTCCTGGTTACTATATAATATATCTATACATCACAGATTTTTATTTTATTTCAAACACCAAATTGCAAAGACTAAGTTAAAATACATGTGTATTTTTGTGGTGGGTGTCAAAGTATGGAAATCCTCAGCAGCTGAAGAACAAAGCAGGTTTTATAAATTCTCTTCATCCCAGGAGTGAAATGAACAAATGAAATGAGGTTTAATAGTTAATAATCCGCTCCACCGTCAGGTCCTGGCCACGGCGTTCGACCCGGAGCTCGGGGGGAAGGACTTTGACGACATGCTGGTCAACTACTTCTGCGAGGAGTTTGGGAAGAAGTACAAGCTGGACGTGAAGTCGAAGCCGCGGGCGCTCGTCCGGCTGCACCAGGAGTGCGAGAAGCTGAAGAAGCTGATGAGCGCCAACTCCTCGGACCTGCCGCTCAACATCGAGTGCTTCATGAACGACATCGACGTCTCCGGCAAACTCAACAGGTGAGACATCACTGTTATATTATTATATCTATATATTATCTATATCTATTAAATCTATTATATTTATTATTATTAGTACGACCGATATCACTGTTGTTATTATAAGGCGAGACGCGACAGGCAAAAACACTGTGTGAGATTTTGGGCTATTTTTCTTCCTGAACATGTTTTCCTTCAGAAAAGTCGAAAGAAATGGTAGAAAATCCACATTAAGGTTTTTATTTTACTTCATTTTGTCTCTTTCGTCAGTAGATTTCTATTAAATGTACAAAAAGTTAACATGCTGTGTTTTGTATTTCACAATGAATAAATATATTTAACCCTCCTGGATGGAGGGAGGGAGGAAGGAAGGAAAGATGGAGGGAGGGAACAGATTGGATCAGGGAAGGAAGAAGAATGAAGGGAAAGAAGGGAGGAAGGAAGTGAAAAGGATGGAGGAAAGAAGGAAGGAAAGAAGGATGGGCAAAAGGAACAGATTGGGTCAAAGAAGGAAGAAGAAGGAAGGATGGAGAGAAAGAAGGGAGGGAGGAAAGAAAGAAAGAGAGAGAAAGAAAGGGAACACTGGGTCAAGGAAGGATGGAAGGAAAGAGGAAAAGAAAGAAAGAAAGAAAGAAAGAAAGGGAACAGATTGGGTCAAGGAAGGAAGAAGGAAGGATGGAGAGAAAGAAGGGAGGAAGGAAAGAAAGAAAGAGAGAGAGACAGAAAGAAAGTGAACAGATTGGGTCAAGGAAGGAAGAAGGAAGGATGGAAGGAAAGAAGGGAGGGAGGAAAGAAAGAAAGAGAGAGACAGAAAGAAAGTGAACAGACTGGGTCAGGGAAAGAGGAGAAGAAAGAAAGAAAGAAAGGGAACAGATTGAGTCAAGGAAGGAAGAAGGAAGGATGGAGAGAAAGAAAGGAGGGAGGAAAGAAAGAAATTGAGGGACAAAGAAAGAGAACAGACTGGGTCAAGGAAGGATGGAAGGAAAGAGGAGAAGAAAGAAAGAAAGAAAGGGAACAGATTGGGACAAGGAAGGAATAAGGAAGGATGGAAGGAAAGAAGGGAGGGAGGAAAGAAAGATAGAGAGAGACAGAAAGAAAGTGAACAGACTGGGTCAGGGAAAGAAGAGAAGAAAGAAAGAAAGAAAGAAAGGGAACAGATTGGGACAAGGAAGGAATAAGGAAAGAAGGGAAATGATGGTGGGGAGAAGGGAGAAAGGAGAGAAAGAAGGAAGGAAGGAGAGAAGGAGCAGTAGAGACAGACCGGCTCAGTTTGATCCAGAAGGTTTAAAACCAACATGTCTGACTGAGTCTAAAATGAGACTATTTCTGGATTTCATCTGTGACGTCGCTGTAGCTTCGTATGAACCAGTGAAAGAGAGATGAAATTAGAAACGGTAGAATTTGCCCGTCACGTCTTTGCCCTGTGTGTGTCTGTGTGTGTGTGTGTGCGTCTCTGTACGTGTGTGTGTGTGTGTCTATTAATAACGTGTGACCATGTGTGTCGTCAGAGGTCACTTCGAGGAGATGTGTGCAGGGCTTCTGGCCAAAGTCGAGGGTCCCCTTCGCAGCGTCATGGAACAAGCCAGTGAGTTCATCTGACAGCAGCTGGAATATCCCCACACGCACACACACACACATGCACACGCACGTGCACAACTCACTCAGTTAATTTCACAACACTATGAATGTGTAAAATCAGATATAGTCAAAATATAATTATATACACACGATATGTTGAGTATCTATTAATATATGACCCCTTTAATTGTCAGTGCAAGCTATTTTTAGAACGGCAGAGCAGAGCCGTGAGCTGCTCAGAGAGCGCTATGGAGGCTCATGGGATTTCTTGGTTTCCCTCATCAAACTCACCAAATACACAATCCAACAACTAACTCCACAACGCTCTGGTGGACAAGTTGTGACCTGCACATTTTTAGAACGGCAGAGCAGAGCCGTGAGCTGCTCAGAGCTACGCTTTAATGTTAATAAACCATGGAGTTTTATACCACAATTACGCGTGACATCCCGTCTGCTGACACAGCTTACATGCTTCCTCTGATCCTCTCCACACTTTCTCTTTTTAACTCTGATCCTGCACTAATTTATGAAACTCACTAAGTCTGTTTCGTGCGTTTCTAACGGCCTGTTTCTCCGTCTCCAGAGCTGAAGAAGGAGGACGTCTACGCCGTGGAGATCGTCGGCGGCGCCTCCAGAATCCCGGCCATCAAGGAGCGAATCAGCAAATTCTTTGGCAAAGAGCTGAGCACCACGCTGAACGCAGACGAGGCCGTGGCCAGAGGCTGCGCTCTGCAGGTACGGCTCCACCTGTCAGGACCCGACGGGACAAACCACACACACACACACACACACACACACACACACACACACACACACACACACACACACACACGGATTCACATGCAAAAGAAACACAACATTGAGTTTTGGTAACTCTGTGTTTTGTCTCTGCAGTGCGCCATCTTGTCACCGGCCTTCAAAGTCAGAGAGTTTTCCATCACAGACGTCGTCCCGTACCCGATCTCCCTAAAGTGGAACTCAGCTGCAGAAGAAGGACTCAGGTACGATCAGTCAATCAATCAATCAATCAATTAATTAATTAATCAATCAATCAATCAATCAATTAATCTACCGATCGAGCAAATCAGGCTTCACACGCTGCTTTACTGTAAATATGAACTTATGGTCATTTACACCGGTGGTGCAAACAACATTTCAGTTGCAAGCCCCATGTGATCAGAAGAGACAGTGAAGGTTAAGAAAACACACAACAATAAAATAAAAACAAAAAAGGCAAAGCAGTTTGTTTTAAAATTATTAATTTATTAAAATGAGAGAAAAGTCTGAGCAGAAGTTCAGACTGAGATTAAAGGTTGTTGGTTTCCAGGCCACACCTGCCTGTTCTCACAGTGTTTGCAGGTGTTTATCAGACGAAAGCATCTGATAAATACCTGCAGGATGTTCTGCCACACCTGCACACACACACACACACACACACACACACGCACACACACACACACACACACACGGCCCATTTGCACCAATGCAAAATCTTCGCTGTCTGAAGAACTTCACATTTAACCCTTTTAACAAACTGTTGGTTTTCATCTAAGTTGTGATGTTGTGTTGATGAAACTGTTGTTGTTGTTGTTGTTGTTGTTGTTGTTGTTGTTTCCTCAGTGATTGTGAAGTTTTCCCAAAGAACCATCCGGCTCCCTTCTCCAAAGTTCTGACCTTCTACCGGAAAGAGCCCTTCACCCTCGACGCGTACTACAACAACCCCAAGGAGCTGCCGTTCCCCAGCGACGCCATTGGTTCGTTCACCTTTCATTCATAAAACCTGTAAAAAGATTTAAAAAGACATGTTTTCAGGAATCGTCCGACTCTCATCTCATGTTTCCATCCCTATCATGAGTTTTATAAATGTGGCAAAAAGGAAAATGTGTTTTATTTGTACGTGTTTTACATCCACTACCGTTCAGAAAGAAAGACGATAAAAAGGGAAACAAGCGGGAAAAAGGAAAAGAAGGTGAAGAAGAGAGAAGAGTAGTTTTTATTCTCCTCACTGACATCCGTTCTCCTCCTCCTCTCCCTCCTCCTCCTCCTCTTCCCGCCCGCCCCCCCCCCCCCAGGTCAGTTCCTGGTCCAGAACGTCGTTCCTCAGGCGTCCGGTGAGAGCGCGAAGGTCAAGGTCAAAGTTCGCGTCAACGTCCACGGCGTGTTCAGCGTCTCCAGCGCCTCGTTGGTGGAGGTGGTGAAGACGGTGGAGGGGGAGGAGCCGATGGAGACGGAGCAGACGGCCAAGGAGGAGGAGGTGTGTGTGTGTGTGTGTGTGTGTGTGTGTGTGTTTGTGCTTGTTTGTGCGACCACACCTTCAGTTTTAATCGCCGCTCCCGTCATCGCTGTGGAATCTATTTTCTTGCCTAAACAAGCTTCAGACGCGTTGAGGGGTTTCATTTAATTCCCTCTGATGCCTCGTTGTCATTTTCTTCAGCTTATTGTTATTAACGGTTATTAAGTGTCTTTTTAATACATAATTATTACTCTTCGTCTGAGTAAATGTGACTCTAAATGCCACGAGAATTAAACAGACGTCAAACATCATTCGCCTGCAACGAAAAAAAGATAATTGAGCCTGAGCCCAGTTTGGTGTTTCCACCGCAGGAACTTGTTGGTTTTGTTTGATTTATTGAGGGAATAAGTAAATAACTAGTAGCGTGGCTAATAAAGTAACAGTTACTTGATGAAGCTACTTTTAAAAGGAGTAATCAGTAATTTAAATACTCCTCCAGAGTCATTTTCCTAACACTGCTTCTAGATCCTTGTTTTTACTCCATGCATCTTCAAAATATTATGTGTTTGAGACGAAAACTTTGTTCATGTTTGTGTCATTTTAAGACTATAGGCTACATTTACTTTACACAGACGACACTTGGCCACAGGAACCTTTTAGTCCCTAAAAGAGAAAGTTATAGGAACTAGAAGCTCCTGGAACTTTAGGTAGAAAAGCACCTTAAACACCCCCTAAACCAAAAATGCCGTTTTTGAAATTATTAACATGTCAGTTTAGTGTGGGTGCTCTGCTACAATGCTCGTCCACGCCATAACTGAGCATTTTAGACTTGAAAATCTAGATTTTTTTATTTTTTTACTTTTTTGTTTTGGAATTTTTACCTCTTTTTTCTAGAAGTTTTTTTTTTTATTTTACCACTTTTTCTAAAAACTTTTTTGTTTTAGAAATTTTACCGCTTTTTTCTAAAAAATTATTTACTTTTTTATTTTTATTTTGAACATTTTTTACGAGAACTTTTACCAGTGTGTTTTTTTTTGTTTTGTTTTTTTGAGAAAATTTTTACTTTTTTTTTTCTTTTCTTGGGAGAATTTTTACGACTCACAACAAAATGCAGTTTCAGTTGCAGTTGCTAGATTCAATTTTTCAAATTGGAGTCAGTTTTCGTGCGTCAATCCAATCCCGTTGATTCTGTTTGCATCTCATTCGTTGTTCACTGTGGAGTGATCTACTTCTATTCTGTCCTCAGTGTGTGACTACACAAATTGACAGATAGCGAACAGGCTCCAAGAGAAACTCAGAGGCGTGAATGAAGTTGAAGAGCCTTTACTGAGGTCTTGAAACATATATTTTGTAAAACTGAAATGATACAGAAAAGAATTACAATTACTGTATTGTTACAAAGCCAACATAATACATTCACATGAATGGTAATGCAAATAGCTGTAGGCTAATGGTTAGCTTAGCATTAGCATAGCGTTAGCACAATGTTAGCACAATTTCGCTACATGTGAATAAACAATAATATTTACAATACACTATTGGAATCTGTGTAAGGTCATAATTAACTAAGAATGGTGGGCAATACTTCCAAGCGATAATTTCCTAGACACAAGCAGCAGGAGGAAAAAGATACCAGCTGAAGCTGCAAGCAGACCGCATGTAGTAGCTAGAGGCTATGCGTTTTCCCGCTCAAACTCTGAACTGTCATGTGACCAAACTGGCCTATCACAATAAAGCTTAACTTAAATATGAGGTAGTGAGCTATTCTCAAAACACTGAAGGGGAGGAAACACACAAATACAGCAGGCAAATTCACATAAACATGACACTCCCCGCCTGGTATTATACAAATACCACTATCAAAATAACTCAGACATGTCTTAGCAGAGAAACTAAATTCACTCTGTGTCTTCTGCACTCTTGAGAAGAATTGTCTCAGAGATGGGTCTCAAGAAGGTCTTAGCGGACCCAGATCTCGTGACCTTGAGTTCGATCTTCCTGACTTTTCCATCTTGGTTTGGGAATGTTTTTGTAACCAGAGCCATTGGCCACTCGTTCCTCTTCGCCTGGCTATCCTTAAGAAGAACCAAGTCACCTGTCTTCAGATTCGGACGCACGTCTTGCCACTTACTACGACTTTGAAGTGTAGGTAAGTATTCGCGTCTCCATCTGTTCCAAAAGGTATTGGCCAGATGTTGAACCTGTCTCCACTGCTGGCGGTGGAGATCTTTGCTGTCAAAGGTTCCCGGAGGGGGAGGGTAAGTAGAAACCTTCTGAGTCAGGAGTGAAGCAGGGGTCAAAAGAAAAGGTGAGTCTGGATCTGAAGAAATAGGCACAAGCGGCCTGGCGTTGATGATCGCAGTGACCTCTGCCATTAAAGTTGACAACACCTCATGAGTGAGGCGTGAAGGGCTGGTTTGCATGAGCATGGAGTTCAATATGCGTCTGGAGATGCCAATCATCCGCTCCCAAACTCCCCCCATGTGGGAGGAGTGGGGAGGATTGAAAACCCAAGTGCAGCCTTCTTCACCCAAGTACTTCCTGACATTGGGTTCTTCAGGATCCGTGAGGAGTATGTGCAATTCCTTGCAGGCGCCTGTGAAATTGGTTCCACAGTCGGAACGGATTTGCTTAGCGGGTCCCCGCAGAGCAAAGAAGCGACGCAAGGCGTTAATGAAACTTGAAGTGTCCATCGCCTCTATCAACTCTATGTGCACAGCACGTGTGCTCATGCACGTGAAAAGGACAGCCCACCTTTTGCTGTTAGCTTGACCTCCTCGGGTGCGTCTTGCGGTAATGACCCAAGGGCCAAACACATCAAGTCCCACGTAGGTGAAAGGTGGCTCTGTATTCAGGCGATCAGGAGGCAGATCTGCCATCTTCTGCTCAGCAGCTCTCCCTCGAAGTTTGTTACACATGATGCATTTGTGAAGAATACCATTGATACATTTCCTGGCCCCAACAATCCAGAACCCTGCTGAGCGGATGGATCCTTCGGTAAAAACACAACCTTGGTGTTTAACCTTTTGGTGGTAATGCCTCACAAGCAGCCTTGCAATGTGGCTGCGGCCTGGTATGACGAGAGGCAGCTTTTCTCCTGCGTCGAGTGCCGACTGGTTGAGCCTACCTCCTATTCTTAGAAGGCCATCTTCATCCACGTAGGGGTTCAGCTTTCTCAGAGGGCTGTCTTTCGAGATGTTCTTCCCGGCGGCCAGACAAGAGAACTCTTTGCTGTAGGTCTCTCTTTGTATGCACCTTATGATGAGAGTTTCTGCTTTGCGCAGCTCTTCTGCTGTGCGAGGCCTTTTGCATCGATGCCAGCCATTGCAATCCTCATGCTTGGCCATAGCGGCACTCCCTTGGGACTGAATGATGTGCGTCAGTAATGCTATGGCTCGCACCAAAGATGTCCAAGATGAGAACCGCTCAAACCGATGACATCCCAGGTAAGTTGAAGGAACAAAGAGCGTGGTAGCATGAGAACGCACCTCAGTGTCAAGATCTGGAGTGATGAGGTCGTATGGCTCTTCTTCTGAAGTGGACACTCCTTCCGGTAGAGACAAGAAAGGGGGTCCAGTGAGCCAAGTTGTGTTAGGAAGCTCAGCTGCAGATACAGACCGAGTGGCATGATCTGCCGGATTCTGTGTGGTGCACACGTAGTGCCACTGCTCAGGTTTGGTGGACTTCCTGATCCGCTGTACTCTGTTGGAAACATACACATAAAACCGTCTGGTCTGGTTATATATGTATCCTAAGACAACCTTGCTGTCTGTGTAGAATCGCAAGGAGTCTAGGCTGATGTCTAACTCACTCTCTGCTAACTCCGCGATTTCTACTGCCAATACAGCTGCACCCAGCTCCAGCCTTGGGACAGTGTGGGCAGCTGCAGGAGCTAGTTTCGCTTTCCCTAGGACAAAGCCTGTGTGACACTTTCCATCATTGTCGACCACCTTGAGGTAAGCCACAGCAGCGATAGCCTTCACCGAGGCGTCACAGAAGATGTGGAGTTCCTTCCTGTGGGCTGTGGTAAGGGTCGCAGGAATGTAGGCTCTCGGGATCTTGAAGTCACTCAGACTTTGCAAGGAGCTTTCCCACAATCTCCATTCAGCTTCCTTTTCGTCTGGAAGAGGGCTGTCCCAGTCAAGGATCTCGCTGCTGGTAAGTTCACGCAGTATGAACTTCCCCTGAATGACAACCGGTGCAACGAGTCCGAGAGGATCAAAGAGACTGTTCACAGTGGCTAGAACACCTCTGCGTGTGAAAGGTTTCTCTGTAGCAGCCACTCTGAAAGTGAAAAGGTCATGTTTGAGATCCCAACTGAGCCCTAAACTACGTTGGATGAAGTCTGCGCTGTCATCGAAATCCAGATTCTGAAGACCCTTCGCATGGTCTTCTGGAAGGAAGGCCTCCAAGACTTCAGGGTCGTTTGACGCGATCTTATGGAGCCGCAAGTTCGAGGCAGAAAGCATCTCTTGTATCCTCTTAAGCAGGTCGATAGCCTTGGCTGCTGATGACAGGGACTTCAGGCCGTCGTCGACATAGAAGTCGCGCTCAACAAAGTGTCTGGCGTCTGTGCCGTATTCACTTTCTCCATGTTGTGCCGCACGACGAAGACCATAGATGGCAACGGCCGGTGACGGGCTGTTGCCGAATACATGGACCCTCATTCTGTACTCGACGATTTCATTGTCAGGGTTGTTGTGCTTAAACCAAAGGAACCGGAGAAAGTCTCGATGGTCTTCTCTGACAATAAAGCTGTGAAACATTTGCTCAATGTCTGCTATCACAGCCACCGGCTCTCTTCGAAAACGCAGCAAGACTCCGAGCAAGCTATTGTTCAAATCCGGGCCAGTAAGTAACACGTCGTTCAACGAGACGCCACTATACTGGGCACTGGAGTCAAAGACAACTCTGATTTGAGTTGGCTTACGAGGGTGGTATACACCAAAAATGGGTAGATACCATCGCTCGTCTCCCTCTGACAAAGGTGGAGCTAACTCTGCCTGGTCATGATCAAAGATCTTTTGCATGAAGCTCAGAAAGTGAGCTTTCATCTGAGGCTTTCTTTCTAGGGTGCGTTGAAGAGAAGTAAGGCGGCCGAGAGCCTGCTCTCGATTGTTTGGGAGCCGTTGCCGAGGGGATCGAAATGGAAGAGGTACCACCCAACTATTCGTGTTGTCCATGACCATCTCTCTATCCATGAGCTCCAGGAACAGCCTGTCTTCAATGGAGGGACCCACCTTATCATCATCCTTGGTTCTTTCAAAGATTGAGCTGCCGAGGCTGCAGTCATCAAGGACTGGGTTGCTGAACTTTTCTTTCACTTTCAGGTGCTTAGGACATGGAGAAAGGATGGACGGGCGCCCATTTTCCAGTACGTTGGTCCGAAAGGAAGTGACAGCCTCTGGCTTGTGGGCTGAACCCAGGCAGACATTGCCAACGACGACCCAGCCAAGGTCTAGTCTCTGAGCGTACGGGGCGTTGGGAGGACCATTACGATGCTCTCTGACCTTATGAACCTGGAGGACGTCGCGTCCTAGGAGAAGTAGTATCTGAGCCTCTGAATCTAGGTGCGGAATCTTATGGGCTATGGACTTCAGGTGAATATGGTGCTGCGCAGCTGCCGGTGTCGGGATCTCCGACCGATCGTCTGGCATGTGATTGCACTCGATGAGTGTGGGAAGCATCACTCTTGTCGTTCCATCCAATGACTCCACCATAAACCCTGTAGCTCTTCTCCCCGATGTTTCAGTAGTACCTGCACACGTGTGCAGTGTATATGGCGCCTCTAACCCTTCAATTTGGAAGTGATCAAAGAATTCGGACCGAGCCAACGACTTGTTACTTTGATCGTCCAAAATAACATAAACCTTAATGGCTTTGTCTTGGTGTGCATTGGGATAGACTCTCACTAGGCAGATCTTAGAACAAGATCTAGGTTCCTTACCTCTGTCACAAACATCTGTGCACCTGGATGTGACCGCTGACTGAGGTGCCTCTCCTTCGCCCTCCCCGCCATGCTCTACGGAGGGGTCTCTTACGTCCCATGGAGCAGGTCCAGGGTGTAGTGCACCGATGTGGCCGTCGCTCTCACACTCCTTGCACTTCAAGGGCACTTCACAGTTCTTAGCGAAGTGAGCAGTAGAAGAGCAACACCTAAAGCAGATGCCGTTCTCTTTAAGAAAAGCCTTTCGCTCTTCAAGCGGTTTGCTTCGAAACCCTCTGCACTTTCTTAAAGAATGGGGTTTTTTGTGGATGGGGCATTGCCTATTGATGTCACTTGGCTTGCTGCTGAAACTGTCTGACTGAGACGTTGAGTGTTGCAATGCTACTTCCGTTTTGTGAGCGGACACTTGACTTTTAAAGTATCCTGATCTTCTTTCCATTCGTTCAGGCTTTGACGAATCTGTAGAGAATCTGTGAGAACTGTTCGAAGAGACTACAGAGAGAGCCGAGAGTGTGAAGCTAGGGTCGTTTCTTCTTCGTGCTTCGTTACATACGAAGTCTGTGAAGAAGGCAAATGGAGGAAAGGATACATTGTGCTGCTCCTTGTACAAAGAACCGTGAGCCAACCACCTCTCTTGCAGACTGTATGGTAACTTTCCCACGATGGGGTTGACTCCCCTGGCGGTATCCAGGTATGAGAGACCAGGTAGGTAACCCTCAGACTTGGCGGACTCTAGCTCCCTTAACACGTCTCCCAGTTCCCTGAGCTTTAAAGCGTCCTTGGGACCGATTCTAGGGAAGCTCTCTATTCTCTCAAAAAGAGCTCTCTCGATTACTTCGGGGGAGCCGTAACACTCCTCCAAGCGATCCCAAGCCATCCTTAAACCTGTAGCGGGATTAGCCACATGCACAGAACGGATCCTTCTGACATGTTCTGAGGACTGGTTTCCTAACCACTTTGTTAAGAGATCAAGTTCTTCACTTGCGCTTAAGTTAAGTCCTTCTATGGCGTTGTGAAACGAGGACTTCCACGCCCAATAACTTTCTGGGCGGTCACTGAACTTGATGAGACCAGAGTTCACAAGCTCGCGACGCACTAAGTACCTTGTGATATCGCTCATACCAGTCCTATCATCTGTATGCGGCTGTAATGAAACCCTGTTGAGAGAGGAAGTGGCTGGCTCTGCGAAGGGAGGGTTAGCAGGGGGTTGGTGATGAGCTGCTGGCGTTGACCCTTTGGGTTGTTGTGCCTTGTGGTTGTCGTTGTCCGTCGTGGTGCGTTGACGAACCACTGGCGTTGCCCTCTCAGGTTGCTTTGCTGCAGGAACATCATCCCCAGGTAAGGTTTAAGAAGCGCCACTGTACTCTCCAGGAGTGTTCTCTTTTTTATCTGTTTGGACGTCAGCTTTGACAGGTGACAACAGGGTTGGCGTATATGGTTTAAGTTCTGGAGGCTCCGGATCACCAAGATGTAGCTTGGAGTGCTGTTCAACATAGTCGCTTGTGCGCTGCATGGCACCAAGAACTGAATCGTGGCGACTTACGCTGCCTTCTCTATCTCCAATCTCAGCAGCTGCTTCGAGGACTTCAGCCTCTGCCATGGCTACAGCTACCTCTTTCTCATGTTGTAAAGTTGCCAATTCAGCGAATATGCGTGCCTCTTTGACTTTCACATCTGCAGCTAGACGGGCTTCTTCTACCTTTGCCTCAGCAGCTAGACGGGCCTCTGCTAATTTTAATTCAGCCTCTCGCTGGACGAAAGGAGCCTTTGCACGTGCGGCTTCGGCTTTAGCACGGGCTTTGGCTGCCTTCCTGCTAGCTGAGGAAAAGTAAGATGACGTGGAGGAGGCAGAACCCTGTGATTTAGCTTTGGTTGCAGCTTTATTTTCTGTAACATCATCAGGTGTTTCATCCTGGCTAGTCTCATTAGCTTGTGACTTCATGGGTGTTTGATCCTGGCTAGCTTCGTTAGCATGTGACATCGTGGGTAGCTAATCCAAGATTGTATGAGAAAAGGTGACTATGGAGACCTTTGAGAGCGAGGCGTAGAGCTTGCACAGTACCTTTCTTTCCTTGAAGCTGCAGTATCTGCTGCGATGACGCTTTTTTACTATTCTGTCCTCAGTGTGTGACTACACAAATTGACAGATAGCGAACAGGCTCCAAGAGAAACTCAGAGGCGTGAATGAAGTTGAAGAGCCTTTACTGAG
This sequence comes from Decapterus maruadsi, assembly GCA_030347415.2. Lineage (NCBI taxonomy): Eukaryota > Metazoa > Chordata > Actinopteri > Carangiformes > Carangidae > Decapterus > Decapterus maruadsi. The sequence continues at coordinate 1,386,317 of CM064907.1, read as the reverse complement.
GTCTTGAAACATATATTTTGTAAAACTGAAATGATACAGAAAAGAATTACAATTACTGTATTGTTACAAAGCCAACATAATACATTCACATGAATGGTAATGCAAATAGCTGTAGGCTAATGGTTAGCTTAGCATTAGCATAGCGTTAGCACAATGTTAGCACAATTTCGCTACATGTGAATAAACAAACGTTTTTATAATATTTTAATATTTACAATACACTATTGGAATCTGTGTAAGGTCATAATTAACTAAGAATGGTGAGCAATACTTACAAGCGATAATTTCCTAGACACAAGCAGCAGGAGGAAAAAGATACCAGCTGAAGCTGCAAACAGACCGCATGTAGTAGCTAGAGGCTATGCATTTTCCCGCTCAAACTCTGAACTGTCATGTGACCAAACTGGCCTATCACAATAAAGCTTAACTTAAATATGAGGTAGTGAGCTATTCTCAAAACACTGAAGGGGAGGAAACACACAAATACAGCAGGCAAATTCACATAAACATGACAACTTCAACAGCTAGACGTTCAAATATGTTATCATTAGTTGCCGCGGCCCAGAGGTTTAGTCGCCGCCTTGAATGCAGGAGACCAGGTTTAGAATCTGGATTTTTCAGTGAGGGAGAAATAGAAGACCTGGTTTTAGCCGATTTGGGAGCTTTTTTTTTAAACAACTTTATTGTGGGAATTTTAATCAAAAAATAGTCACAGCAGAGCATTTTTACAAATTTTAAAATGCCTCTTTAAGGAGACTTTAATATACTATTTACTAATGAACCTTGTGTTTTGTTGCCTTATAACAGAACAAGATGCAGGTGGATCAGGAGGATCAGAAAGCTCACGCTGGAGACGGAGACAAGAAGCCAGAGGCCGAGGAGATGGAGGTAACGTCGTGCTCTACTCAGTTATATATTCATGATATTAAACATGTGGCGATGTTCTATTATTACTGAAGGTTTAATGTTGCAGAAGCATCTTCTATAACATTAAAATGTCCCTCAGTTATGTCATAACACATCAAAGCAGCAGCATTATAAAAACTAAAAAAACAAACTGTTTTATCTACGTGGTCTCCCAGACGACGACGGAGGACGCCAAGCAGGAGAAGAAGAACGACCAGCCGCCGCAGGCCAAGAAGCCCAAAGTGAAGACGAAGACGGTGGAGCTGCCCATCGAGAACAATCTGCACTGGCAGCTGTCCAGCGACGTCCTGAATGTGTTTGTGGAGAATGAGGTAATGATCTAAAAACCATCAGGAATGTCTAACACACACACACACACACACACACACACACACACACACACACACACACACACACACACACACACACACACACACACACACACACACACAGTATTTATCCAGGCACTCGACTGAGACTAACTGGTGTTTTTATTTAGAACAAAAATGAACAAAGAATCACAGTGAAGTCGTTTTAAAACTTCGAGGTTCATTTTCTCATCATATTTTAAAAACAGGATGTGAATCTGATCTGATTATTAAATTATATAACGGTTTAACGACCTGTCGGTACCAGAACACGACATGACGACTGTTGCTCTCAGTTGTTTTAATTTCAATCGATCGATCAATCAAATGTTATTGATATAGAACTTTTCATACAAATCAAATGTAGCACAAAGGGATTTAAACTATAAAAGCAAACAAAACAAAATATAGATTTCAGCTATAAATCATATTTGCTGACGTCCCGTTGCTCTGCCGCCGCCTCCTGCAGGGGAAGATGATCATGCAGGACAAGCTGGAGAAGGAGAGGAACGACGCCAAGAACAACGTGGAGGAGTACGTGTACGACATGAGGGACAAACTGCACGGCGCCCTGGAGAAGTTTGTGAACGAAGCTGTGAGTTTTGACTGTAACGTCAGCTTCGTCCTCTAGGTGGCAGCGCAACGCACGTTATTAACACACACTTTGACTCCCAGCGTGTCTTTTAAAACCTTTTCATACATTTCCTGTGGTTGAATTGGGTGAAATGTGACTTTAATCAAACCTCCTGCTCGTGTTGTAGGATCGTGATTCGTTCTCTTTAAAACTGGAGGACACAGAGAACTGGCTGTACGAAGACGGAGAGGACCAACAGAAACAAGTTTACATCGACAAACTGGCTGAACTGAAGGTAAACGGGGAGTTACGTGACACATTCATTTACTGCATTCCTTGTTTATTCCCCAAAACTAATATTCATAAAAGAAGAATAATCATTTTTATTTTTATATTTTTAATTTGTTCCTGGTTAATTAACGGACTAAACACGATCTGTGTCTGGACAGAAAATGGGCCAGCCGATCCGTCAGAGATACCTGGAGGCCGAGGAGCGGCCGAGAGCGTTCGAGAATCTGGGAAAACAAATCCAGATGTACATGAAGATCATCGAAGCTTACAAGGCAAAGGTAAACGAACGCAGAGAGCATCAAATAGACTTCAGTTCTAAAGTTTAATCATTAAAATCTTCAGTAACTCTTTAATTTACAGGCCATTAATTACAAGTTTCATAGTAATGTAGAGAAATATCGCCAAGAAATAGCAATTGATTGTATTGAGATAAATTTAAAAAATATATATAAATATCAGTCAATTGTAAAGACTCGGTGGAGAAAAATTCTGGCCTTCCTCAAAAAATTCAAAGCATGAAAAGCAGTGTAATCTTCTGTCTTTATGAAAAAGATGACATTACTATGAAATTGACAGTTATTTCTAGGCTATTTCTTGACATTACTACTTCATTAATTAATTATTTCTTGGCTTGTCATGTAATTAATGGCCTGTAAATTAAAGGGTCACCAGATCGTCTCCAACATCCAACAACAAAGTTGATAAACCACGTGTTTCCCTCCGACAGGACGAGCTGTACGACCACCTGGACGAGCTGGAGGTGACGCGTGTGGACAAACAGGTGAACGACGCCATGATGTGGTTGAACAGCAAGATGAACCAGCAGAACAGCCAGGACCTGACGCTGGACCCCGTGGTGAAGGTGGACGAGATCAAGGCCAAGACTAAGGTAGAGCCAGAGGAACACACCCGTCAGTCGACATGTTGTTGGGTTTGGTTAGCCTCGTAAACCAGCCTCCCCCGGAAATGCATTTAATTCATTTCTCAGGGAGAGTCTGGCCTCATCCCCGTTGTAACCGTTTCGCCGAAACACTCCGCCTACCGAGCCAATCAGTCCCTGATTGGCCAACATGCTGTGATTGACACAGCACGTTGGCCAATCACGGACCGAAGAAGAACAGCGATAACGTCTTTTCCTCCAAGAAACTCAACAAGCGCCGACTCTTGCTCTAGTTTAAGTTCTGTAATTGATGGTATTTCATTTAGAACTTCCCTTACTGCTGTTTTTACGCCGCTGTTTGACGCTCCGCCATGTTTGTTGTAGGTGAGTCCAGTCCATGTAGCGATGTTTTCAGGCCCTGATTGGCCAACGTGCTGTGTCAATCCACAGCGGCGACGCTGATTGGCTCGGTAGACGGCCGATTTCTGGCGAAACGGTTACAACGGGGACGAGGCCAGACTCTCCCTGAGAAATGAATTAAATGCATTTCCGGGGGAGGCTGGTTTACGATGCTAGGGTTTGGTGGTACGACCATCAAAACTGGCCCAAAATTATGATCAAATATTCACACTCTTATATTAGGTTTGAACACATTTGAATATCTTTTTCCACAAGAGGGCAAACCAGTATTAATATTAAGTAATAAACTATTTGATTTTTTTTTTTTTTTGAGAAATTTTTACCTTTTTTTTCACTTTTTTTCTGTTCTTACAGAAATCTTACCACTTTTTCTAGATTGTTTTTTTTTTTTCACTTTTTTTGAGAAATTTTTACCTTTTTTTGTTTTAGAAATTTTACCAGATTTATTTATTTTATTTTTTTTAAAACTTTTTTCTAGAACTTCAAAAAAAAATTTTTTTTTTTTTTTTGAGAATTTATATTCTATAAATGTTTAAATGTTTTTGGAGAAATTGTACCACTTTTTTTCCAGAATTGTTTTTAAGAATTTTTTAATTTTTTAGAAATCTTACCACTTTTTCTAGATTGTTTTTTTTTTTTCACTTTTTTTGAGAAATTTTTACCTTTTTTTGTTTTAGAAATTTTACCAGATTTATTTATTTTATTTTTTTTAAAACTTTTTTCTAGAACTTCAAAAAAAATTTTTTTTTTTTTTTTTGAGAATTTATATTCTATAAATGTTTAAATGTTTTTGGAGAAATTGTACCACTTTTTTTCCAGAATTGTTTTTAAGAATTTTTTAATTTTTTAGAAATCTTACCACTTTTTCTAGATTGTTGTTTTTTTCACTTTTTTTGAGAATTTTTTACCTTTTTTTGTTTTAGAAATTTTCCCAGATTTATTTATTTTTTTTAATTTTTTTACTTTTTTCTAGAACTTCCAAAAAGAAATATATATATATATATATTTTTTTTGAGAATTTATATTCTATAAATGTTTAAACGTTTTTGGAGAAATTGTACCACTTTTTTTCCAGAATTGTTTTTAAGAATTTTTAAATTTTTTAGAAATCTTACCACATTTCCTAGATTTAAAAAAAAAAAAAAAACAAGAACTTTTTTTCACTTTTTTTCCAGAAATTTCTCAACAATATTTCCACAAATTCATGCCACTGACCATAATCTGAATGTATACATTGACTAAAAAATATGTTCTTCAGTCTCAGAACAAATATTTGTGTATTTGTTTTGCTCCAATGTGTGTCCGTGGTCTAATTTGTGTCAATTTAGGTCCTTGATGTAAAACAGTTTGAGAACCACTGGTTCACAGTATTAGTTGTGAGCCTTGATTCACAAAGAAACAGAATAAATGAATAGTGGAGAAAGTTCCCTCGTTTAACGACTGCTCTCCCCTTCCTCTCCTCTTCCTCTCCTCCTCCTCTCCCCGTGTCCAGGAGCTGTACTCGGCTTGTAACGCGGCCGTGTCCAAACCCAAACCGAAGGTGGAGCCTCCGAAAGAGGAGAAGACGGAGAACGGACCAGTGAACGGACAGGAGGGAACAGAGAACCAGCAGAACAACCCAGACAAATCCTCCACGCCTGCAGCGGGGACGGAACAGGAAACGGCAGAGAACAAGCTACCAGAGATGGACATTGACTAAACTAAACCCCCCGCCCCAGAGCTTCACCTCCGTCTGTCCTGCTATTCGCCCGATTCTGTTGTTTTTATGAGATTGTTATTGATGACACAGTAGCCTCGCTCTCTCTCTTCTCTCAGACACAGACAGCAGCAGCAGCAGCAGCAGCATCTCTTACTGGTTCTGTTCATCGGTCCATCTCTCCGGCATGTCATTTCTATTTCTCGTTTTCTTTGATGAATACAGAAAAAAATATATTGCATAATAATATTAATATTGAATGGACTTCTTTATGACACAAAAAAGTTGTGAGTGTGGGATGGAAACTGCTTTCTCTCTCTATCTCTCTCTCTCTCTTCTCTGTCTGTGTTTCTTTGATGGCCATTATACTAAAGATTGTTTTATTCGGCAGCACATCGAAGCAAGAGGAATGTCCAGTTATTTTCACAAACTGTCGACTGCAAAGTGTCTCCGTAGAGGAAAAACTAAGTAAAAACACAGGATTCATGAACTTGTACGAATGTTGCAGTACGTCTAAACAAGGTAAAGCTACAAACATGGATCCTTTCCAAACTGTACATGACGAATAGTGCATTTTTTTCACTACAGATACTTGTAACTGCTGGATGATGATGATTATTATTATTATGTATTTAGTTTGAGAGGAAGGAGGTGCTGAGTTTAATCGTACTGTATGTTGAGACTAGATACTTCGAGTTACTGTCATGCAGTATTTCATCGTTTGGCTTTTCTCATTCAAAAGCAAATGGTCTGTTTGTTGGTCGTTCTCTGGTAGCCTTGTATTTGTTTTTTTTTCTACTCAACAGTGTGAATGCTGGTCCTAACACATCACCTCCTCGGTGCCGTTGTTGTCGCCACGTCACAAGAAAAAAAAAAAAAGCAAAAATAAATCTTGTCCAAAAAATGCATTTGATCTTAGAATTTTCTTACGAGTACTGCATCTCGTTCCTTATATACCATGGTGTGAATGACAATTAAATATCTAAATATCTATCTATCTAGTTTGGAGGTTACAGATTTACCTTGTCTTATTGTATATCTAAAGTCCTCAGTTTAGTAACACTAAGTGCAACCTTTTTTATGATCACAGTGGACTTGAGATAACAAAAGTAAAAGTACATATTCTACCAAATGCTTAAAATAAATCCATAGTTTATTGGATATGTATGTAGTATTTAACATCTGAACCTGCAAAGTTACAAAGGTTGGCAAATAAATTAAGTGGAGTAATGAAATATATAAGCATATGTGTGTGTGTGGAGGTGTTTTTACATTTCCAGATTCTACTTTGAAAATGAGCCTGAGACTAGTGAAAGTCCTCAGTCTATAAACACTTTGAAACTAAAAGTAAAACGTTTTCATGAGCATGGTGGACTGACTGCAGATATCAAAAGTGAAACTACATATTCTGCAAGTACATAAATGCATTATTTATTGGATATACATGCAGTATTTAAACTCTGAACCACAAAAAAGTGGCAAATAAATTAAGTTAAGTAACGAAATATATCAGTAAAGTTGTGCATCAGAGTGCGGAGCGTAGCCTCGTAAACTAACCCCATCAGAAATGAAATGAATCGCATATCCGGGGGAGGCTGCGAGCGGCGGATTAAGTAAATACAGTAACAGCCGTGTTGCCAGTTTGGACTTTTCCCGTCTAGTTTTGCTACTTTTTTTTTCAACCTTTTTATCGATAAAGTCGTTTTCTTACTATGAAGATAGACATTCATCTGTTCCACTTTTAGAGATATGAATATTTACTACGTGAATTTTAACAGTTTGACGGCTCCCTGGACTGTAGACGGGTTTGGTCTGATCTGTGATTGGTCGGCTGTGTGTCAGTCAAACCTGGCAACCCGGGCCATGACCCGGTCAGAGGGCAGGAGTCATTACTAGTCGGTGTTGTCGGTGAGAAGGTAAGGAACACGTCGGTTTTCACACTTTATTTCACCGTATCACACCAGTTTTAATACCTGGTCAAGGAGCGGGGGTGTCGGTCTCTGTTGACCGGAGGAGAAGCGACTGTTGGGCGGATCTGTGAAGCAGCAGGAGCCGCTGTTTACATCAGCTAACACGTAGCTTAGCTGTGTGCTAACGCCAGGTGTGTCAGCTCAGCTCATACATTTCAACAGCAATAACAATTAGTTACTACAACACTTAGTTACATTAAATGAATAGTAATTAAAACGACTGGTGAATTGACATTTAATAAAAACTGTGTTTAAGACGTGTAAAGTGAGTTGATGCTAGTTAGCATGCTAGCTCCGGTGCCACCGTGTAGCATGATGTTATGTCACAACAAAGTTACATTATTCGTGTGGGTGATCAGTTTATTGATCACACCGGAGTGATACTGCTCTAAGAGGAGATAATTCAACTTTATTGTGATTTTTAAGGATGTAATGAGGTTTGTTACCGAGTTAAACACAGACAGACAGACCGGTGTTTCTATTATTGTGAGTCTCACAGTTAGTTACTGGTTTATTTGACTGGAATTATAGAGAAATGATGCAAATATAGAAATATAAAACAATATAGAACAAACATATGTGGTAAATTATTTCACGAGTATGTACAGTTATTTAGAATAAATATGATTCGGCAGAAAATAACATAAACTAGCTCATGCACATTTGCATGGGAGTAGCCTAGTAGGAGTCAATAAATGTATAAATACATAAAACAACACTAAAATGAATTTAAAATTGAAAGAGACAAACAACAAAGATGGAGTTAAACTAAAACAGGATTACAGTAATTGATAAAACATGAGATGTGTTTCATTCTTTTTTGTAATAGCGGTCGTTGCCAGTTTAATATTGATGAGCTGCTCAGTCACAGTTTCAGGTTTTATAGTTAATTATAAACAGCTTCTGTCTGTGCAGAGTTCAGGGTTCGGACACAATCAAAACAAACAGCTGGAGGATCTCAGAAAAGATTTAATCTAAAACTTTATATGTAAATTAATTTAAAATCATTTCTGGAACAAACAGGACGCCAGTGCAGCTCTGATCAAACAGCAGTGATAAGAGTTTTTTTTTAAGTGTGTGTTTCTCTTTAACTTTGTGTCCATCGCTGCAGGAATGTAAATGTCGGAGGATAAGGAAGCCCAGGAGGATGAGCTGCTTGCTTTAGCAAGTATCTACGATGAGGAGGAGTTTCGCCGAGCGGAGTCGGCTCAGGGCGGAGAGATCCAGATCTGTCTGGAGCTTCCTCCCGACTTCAGGATCCTTGTCAAAGGTACATCCGCTGGAAGTCTAGGGCTGCAACCTGCAACTCACGATCGGTCAATAAAATGTTAAAAAAATGTTGAAAAACATCAGTCAGTGTTTGTCAAACCACCAGACGACGTCCTCAAACGTCTTGTTTTGTCCACAAACCAAAGAGACTCAGTTTATCGTCATAAAGGAACAAAGAAACCAGAAATATTCACATTGAAGAAGCTGAAGAAGAGAATTTTGACTTTTTTTCTTTAAAAAACTACTCAAACTGATTATTAGATTATCAAAATAATTCACAATTAATTAATGTTCAGATATTTCAGACTCAATCTTTTCGTTCCTGTATGTAATTTTATGCCTTATGTCTTTTATTTCTGATGCTTTTTATTCATTATTATTCTGTGCAGCACTTTGCTCCACTGTGGATGCTTTAACTTTATTGTGCTCAACAAATAAAGTTGGATTGGATTGAATATTTTTATTGCGATTTTTCCATAAACGTGCAAAACAAACACATTACAAAAGTACATACAGTTTTATAGGAGTCTTATAAAGATAAAAACACTGATCTTCCTCATTCACATGTTTCAGTCAGAGAAGAGGAGAAGCAGACGGAGTACAACGTGAGCTTCTTGCCTCCTCTGGTGCTCAACTTTGAGCTTCCTGCAGATTATCCATCGTCTTCATCACCGATCTTCACCCTCAGCTCCAAATGGGTGACCAGAGCACAGGTGAGTATTAAAGTATTCAGTATTAAACTGAAACATGAAATATTTTATGTGCATATTTAAAAGTTTACTTTGTTTATCAGTCTCATGTACTCACACCCTCTACTTTTACAGCTGACTGACTCTGACTGTAATCTGTTTTTTACATGGTAGCTGAGCAACATTAATGCAACAGACAACACATGCACTGTTTGTACAAGTTCATGTTACACTGAGAAGAAAATGTGATCCTGAAAACCCACCTTTTTAAAAAAAGAGAGCATATTACTGCTTATTTTATGTGTCATATGCACAGATTTGGAGATTAGAAATTGATTTTACCATCATTATTATGATGATGTTGTAAATAAACCATTGTGGAGTCCTTGAATATGAGACAATCCCTAGTTTTTCTCACTTAATTTCCCTGATAAATATGGAAATACAATACTTGAGCAGCTTCACGTTTTCCGTTTCCCTCCGTCGCCAGCTGAGCTCCCTGTGCCGACAGCTGGACGAGCTGTGGGAGGAGAACCAGGGCTGCGTGGTTCTCTTCACCTGGATCCAGTTCCTCAAGGAGGAGACTCTGGACTTCCTGGGCGTCCAGTCGCCTCTGGAAGTCGTCAGAGGAGGAGGAGGAGGAGGAGGAGGAGGAAGTAAGGCCGGAGGAGAGCGCAGGAAAACCGACCCAGCAGACACAGGTAGGTACCAGATAAACTAAATAAAAAGTTTAATAACAGACGTGGACAAAATAGTCTGGACCTTCTGTTAAAGGGATGGTTCAACATTTTGGCAAATTGGCCTGTTGCCATAACCCCTATAGTCATAGCAGTAGGTTTGTTACCTTTAATTGTCGGTGCAAGCTGTTTTTAGAACGGCGGAGCAGAGCTGTGAGCTGCTCATGGGATTTCATGGGATTTCTTGGTTTCAAACTCATCAAATACACAATCCAACAACTCCACAACGCTCTGGTGGACAAGTTGTGACCTGCACATTCACCACGCTATGAGATAATAACACAACGTTACCACACAGAGTTGTTTTAGAGGGAAATGAATGAAAAACCTCTGATGCACGTTGCCTTCAGGGACAGTTTGAGCAGCTCACGGCTCTGCTCCGCCGTTCTAAAAATAGATTGCACCGATAATTAAAGGTAACGAACCTACTGCTATGACTATAGGGATTATGGCAATGGGCCAATTTGCCAAAAATGTTGAACTATCCCTTTAATAATAATTATGTTGAACCACAATTTTAAAAGCAATGTCTGATTTCTGTTTATTTTTGTTACTTTTTTCAGTTTCAAGTTATTTCTTATGACGGAGTATTAGGGCCACACTCAGATTAAAAAGGTGTTTTCACAAACTTCCAGAATAAAGTCATAGTTTTGCAAGAAAAAAAGTCATTGTTTTATGAGGACAAAGTCATAAATATGGAGAATATGCAAGAAAATGCATCTGTTCTGCAGAAAGAACCAGACGGATTTGCCACTTGATTCTCAAAGTCTGTCATTTTTTTTATTTTCTCTATGAGGCCCTAATGCTCTGTTGTGTATTTCAGTGACAATTGTGAGTTTTTCCTTCTTTAATTATTGAATACCAACAGTTTTGTCCACGTCTGTAAAAACATCCGTTATCTGTTGGTGTTTCTGAAGGTTGATTTGTCGAGTCGACCGGTTTAATTTCGCTTTAAACCCATTTTCCTCGTCTGCTCAGCTCTGCCTCAGTGTGGGAGTCACTGTGAAAAAGCCGAGGAGAAGAAAAGCGACAAAGTGAAGAAGGAAAAGTCTGAAACGCAGTCGTCGTCATCGTCGTCTTCGTCTCCTTCTTCTCACCTGGACCCGCGAGCCGTCCTGCTGATGGACCCGCGAGCCGACCTCCTACCTCAGCTCCTGGACTTTGACGAGGCGCAGCGTCAGAGGGTGTTCGATGCCAAGGTGTTCTGCTGCGGGATCTGCTTCGTGGAGAAGCTGGGCGCCGGCTGCCTCTGCTTCAAGGAGTGTCAGCACGTTTACTGCAAGGCCTGCATGACCGAGTACTTTCAGATCCAAATACGGGACGGCAACGTTCAGTGCCTTAACTGCCCCGAGCCCAAATGTACCTCCTTAGCCACACCGCTGCAGGTGAGACATCAGGGGGGGTGTATTTGTTTAAAGGAATAGTTCAACTTTTTATCAAACTGGCCCATCACCATAATCCCTATAGTCATAGCAGTAGGTTTGTTACCTTTAATTGTCGGTGCAAGCTATTTTTAGAATGGTGGAGCAGAGCCGTGAGCTGCTCAGAGCTACGCTACGGAGGCTCATGGAATTTCTTGGTTTCCCTCATCAAACTCATCAAATACACAATCCAACAACTCCACAACGCTCTGGTGGACAAGTTGTGACCTGCACATTCACCACGCTATGAGATAATAACACAACGTTACCACACAGAGTTGTTTTAGAGGGAAATTCATGTTACCTTCAGGGACAGCAGACTGTATAGACCACTTCGACGTCGACGTCACAGTGACGTACTGGTGGCAGAAAAATACCGGAAGTAAGCAACAAATACACATCCTGACATACAGTTCAACCATAAGCTCAACTTTAAAAAGCAGCGCTGCTGTTTGGCTGCAGCACGACCCTAATCTGTGATGATGAGCCCACATTAGAGGGTGAATTTCATTTAAACTGCGGTGCAGAACAGTGAGTTTGGAGCTGACGAAAGGAGAGAAAAAAGAGAGTCGTGCCGGTGAGACCGGTGAAATGTTGATTAGAGAGGGAGCGATCAGCGGTGACCACCGCGCTGACGGACCCGGTGGAAATTGGGGTGATACAACGACTGCTGCGAAGGAACTATAAAGAACTCAGCTGTGATTTAAACTAGGACCTAAATCGAGTCGAGTAGGCTAGAGCCAGGCTGTAACTGTGTAGTGGAGAAGCGGCAACACACACGCGTCCCCTCAGAAACCTCGGTCAACAACTTGACGTTGTTTGGTATCACTCGCTGATTTGCACATGTAGGTTACAATATCTAGACCCCGAATATGAGACGACCCGTCCTTTCCAACTTTTTTCGACGGAAAAAATACTCATATTCGGTCCCTAGCAACGGTCTGTGATATAGCCTAACAACGGTCTGCCTGTTAGCCTACAGAAATAATAGACATACATAACTGTAATATACAGCCATACAAGTACAGTTTGCTGTCAGTATATACCGTAGTTGGCGGACTTGTTGATGATCGCCCACGTCTTTATACAGCAGTGTTTTGTGTCCCTGTCACTGGCTAGGCAGTACAGTACGTAACACAAAACACAGTCCGTTGCTAATCGGTAATTTAGCCTACTCAGGTATGATAACCTGTTTTCTGTTGACAAAGCATTAAAGTAATCAGACAAGGCCTCTGTATGATCCATATTCCTCTGATTTGATCGCCCTTGATGCCGGCTTTCCACTGTTGACACCGGATCAACTGTCACTTTCTGCCACCAGTTAAGCCCCGCCCACAACATACGTCATCATTGTTTACAAACATAGAAGTGGTCTATTTACCTTGAAAACTGCTCCGTTTCGTATCCCATGAGCCTCCGTAGCGTAGCTCTGAGCAGCTCACGGCTCTGCTCCGCCGTTCTAAAAATAGTTTGCACTGACAATTAAAGGTAACAAACCTACTGCTATGACTTAAGGGATAATGGCAATGGGCCAATTTGCCAAAAATGTTGAACTATCCCTTTAAATTTTTTCAATTCAGTTCAATTTGGTTTAAAACCCTGTGGAATGAGCATAACAGGTCCTCATTAAGTAAATTCCCACTCCTCCGTCTCCGTCCTGAAGGTGAAGCAGCTGGTGGACGAGGAGCTGTTCGCCCGCTACGACCGGCTGCTGCTCCAGTCCACCCTGGACCTCATGGCCGACGTGGTCTACTGTCCCCGTCAGTCCTGCGGCACGGCCGTCATGGTGGAGCCCGACACCACCATGGGCATCTGCTCGGCCTGCCAGTACGCCTTCTGCACGCTCTGCAAGCTGGGATACCACGGAGTCTCCAACTGTAAAATCCCAGCAGGTGAAGCTTCTTGTTGTCGACACGGAGAAACAACGGGAGGTTAAAGCTGCTGCTGACAGACGAACGCACTCGTATTTAGGAAGTCGCTTTAATTATAAGTTTATTTATTAGGTCAAAAATCACGATAAAAAGTTGATTAATTATAAACAAGGACCCAGGTCTTCTGGAATATATTAAATAAATTAAATAGCCTGAACATACCGACCTGAAAAAGCCTGTTGTAAAGCGATCATGTTACCAAACTCATGTTTTTTAACATAATTCAGCAGCTTTTTACGTATTTTATGTTTCAGTCGTGTGGCTCTTCACTTATGATTATTATTGGAGTCAGTATGGAAAAAAAAATATAAGTATTGAAACTTGGTGATTACATTAGAGAAGAGCAGCAATAGTTCTGTGCCAGGTAACGTTACCTGTAACATGTTTTACACATTGCAGATGAGGAATAAGATTTTTTATTTAACCTCTGTATTAAAAATGATGTTTTTTTTTATAATAATCTATTGGAACAAAGAGTGAATCTGTCTCTGTCTCTGTGTCTTTCCGTCCCACAGAGGAGCTGCGAACCCTCAGAGACGAATACCTGTCAGCCACAGCCGAGGGGAAAAAGTTCATGGAGCAGCGCTTTGGGAAGAGGGTGATCCAGAAAGCAGTGGAAGAGTCCTTTAGCAGAGACTGGCTCAATGAGAACTGCAAGTCCTGCCCCCGCTGTGGCACCAACATTCAGGTAGAGCGCCCCCTGCTGGCACCAGCACCGTACAACACTGAATTATAACACTGGATCAGACCGTAACCTCCGAGTCCTTTACTGTTTTTAATGTCAGTCTGGTTTCATGTACAAATGGAAAAATGTCTTAAAGTGTTAAATACAGTGTCAGGATACTTGATATAGGCGCCAAGGAAAATGTTTAATACTCAAAACCAGAGAGGCCAGACCTGGAGAGTTCAGCTTTAAGTTATACAAGTGTTATTATTTAGGTCTTCTACTAAACTTTCTCTATTTGTTTGCACCCTGTGTCTCCGTGTGTCTGTGCAGAAGGTGGACGGCTGTAACAAGATGACCTGTACCTCATGTAAACAGTACTTCTGCTGGTTGTGCCTGGGCCTCCTCAGCAGGGTCAACCCCTACAGCCACTTTAACAACCCACATTCACCCTGTTACAACCAGTGAGTTTGAGTTTCACCTCCACATCCCGTCACATCCTCTGCTGGTTGATGTTAAGAATAGATTATATTATAGATTAGAATAGATTATATGTTATATTTATGGATGGTATTTACTAGAAATATAATCACAACAAAGATGCCAAAAAAATTTTTGTAGAGACACTCTTTGGGGGTCCCCAACTTTTTATTGACTTTTTACCACTTTTTTCTAAAATTTTTAAACTTTTTTTTTTTGAGAAATTTTTTTTTTGCCACTTTTTTATTATTATACTAGAATTTGTTTTACTTTTTTGAGAAATTCCACCAGTTTCTTTTAGAATTAAAAAAAACAACATTTTTTTTCTAGAATTGTTTTTGAGAAAATTTTTTATTCTTATCCTTTTTTTAAACTTTTTTTTTTTTTTAATTTTACTACTTATTAGAATTTGTTTAACTTTTTTGAGGAATTCTACCAGTTTCTTCTAGAAATTTGAAAAAAAATCTTTTTTTAATTTTAAAAGAATCTTAGAATTTCTCAGAAATTTTTTTTTTAAAACAAATTCTATTATTAGTAAAATAATTTTTTTTTTTTACCTTTTTAAAATTTGAAATTTTACCTTTTTTTTCTAGAATTGTTTTTGGGAAATTTTTGCCACTTTTTCCTGGATTTTTTTTTAACTCTATTTATTTTTATTTTATTTTTGAAATTTTATTTTCATTTTATTTTTGAAATATTCTCTTATCTTAACCTCTTTTTTTGAGAATTTTTACCACTTTTTTTCCAGAAATATTTAAACATTTGTGGAGAAATTGTACCATTTCTCTACTATTTCCACATCTTCACGCCATTTGGCCCTAATTTGAACATACATTGACTAAAAAAGTAACGTTCTTCAGTCTCAGAACAAATATTTGTGTCTTTCTGGTGTTTTCTTCAAAATGTTGTCCAATGTGGGTCCGTGGTCTATTTTGTATCAATTTAGGTTCTTTGATGTGAAACAGTTTGAGAACCGCTGAACTAAACTATCCTGTCCTCGTGTAAACACCACTGTGTTCACCGTCACGTCCTCTTCTGTGTGTCTCCTGTCTCAGGCTCTTCCATGGCGTGGACCTGGATGATGATGAAGATGCCTTCTGGAGCGATGAAGAGGACTGACGGCCTCAGTGCTACGTGCTCCATTTGAATGCACTTTAAACCACTTGACCATCACATCGCCTGTGACACACACACACACACACACACTACACCCGTGACAGTGTCCCTGTGACATGATCCAACATCTCAGGCACCAAACAGCTGAAAAGCCTGGATGTAAATCCTTCATATCTGACACCATGTTTATAATATTCATTCAGGAGCGGCTGCAGCTCTAATGTTGATTCATATTGGACAGTGGGTCAGTGACCGGACGGCTCATCAGTGAGAGATCTAAAACATGACAGGACCGAGCTTTTAAACTGAAACACTGTTCAAAAATATATGTTTATTATTTATGCATTAGATTATGTCAATAGATAAAAACTTAATGTCCAATTACAATAGAGAGAACGTTTAACACGCGACAGGTTAACGACCCTGCAGCCACTGACTCAGATCAGTGTGCTCAAGGGATAGTTCAACATTTAGTCAAACTGGCCCATCACCATAACCCCTATAGTCATAGCAGTAGGTTTGTTACCTTTAATTGTCGTGCAAGCTATTTTTAGACCGGCGGAGCAGAGCCGTGAGCTGCTCAGGCTCATGGGATTTCTTGGTTTCCCTCATCAAACTCATCAAATACACAATCCAAGAAATCCCATGAGCCTCCGTAGCGTAGCTCTGAGCAGCTCACGGCTCTGCTCCGCCTTTCTAAAAGTAGCTTGCACCGACAATTAAAGGTAACGAACCTACTGCTATGACTATAGGGGTTATGGTGATGGGCCAGTTTGCCAAAATGTTGAACTATCCCTTTAATTATGTTCAATATCTGACCAACATTTTGTCTAAAGTTACAGGTTTATTTTTTGATGATGGCGACCACGGACAGACAGACACAGTGAACCATGTACAGAGTATGATCTGTAAGGGGGTGGGGGGAGGGGGGGCGGAGATCAAGCCTCAAGGTTTTTTGAGCATCTTGACGCTAAATGTTGAACAGCGGAGATGATTTAGAGACTGTTAGATAATCAAGTTGCCAAATGTTGGTGTGGCCATGAGATACAAATATAATAATTTTGTATACGGTGAGTTTATTTTATTTTTAGCAGAAAAAAAAGAGGAAAAACTCTCTCACACGCAGCATCAAAATTAGTTCGTTTTTCCATCATTGAATCATTTTCTCCTTCTGCTGCCGCTGCTTGAAAAGTTTCTGAGTGTGGACGGTGAAAAGACAAAGACACTGAACAACAACAACAACAACACTTTTTACTCCGCCGTCACTTCATGTCTCATCTTACAGAAACGTTTGAATACACCACCTGCAGAATAATGTTGAAATGCATTCGACAAACTGTTCCTCAAATAAATGTTACCGTTTAACATCAAGTCTGTTTCAGTCACTGGGTCTAATGAACTGACACTGTTCCTCTGAACGTTCACACAAAGAGTTTGTTATGAAAACAAAAAAGGAAAAAGATCAAATTTATTTAATTCACAAAAATAAAATTGTACATCAAACATCAAAACAAAGTGAAAGCTGTGTATATTCTCATCGAAAGTGACAGAATATATAATTTTAACAAGTAAAGGAGGCGACAGTGAGTTTGTATTTTTACTGTTTTAGTGGCTGTAAAGACGAGAATCAGCACAAAAGGATAAAAGGCAAAATGGAGAATTGAGCCACATTGAGAAAACAAAACAAAACACAGACTTCGAGAATAAAGTCATACATTTATAAGAATAAAGTTGTGCATTTCATACGAGAAAAAAGTAATAACGTTACGAGAATAAAGTCGTAAATTTACGATTTTATTCTCAAAGTTTGTGATTTCTTTATTTGTCAATATTCTTACTATTTAACATGAGATTAATTTTGAAAATGTGTGTATATGTTGTTACAGATTATAAAGGATTCATCTGAAGTTTCCTCAGTTTTTACCAAATATTTTATTGCAAAAAAAACAAAACTCACTGAGATAAAAAAAATAATAAAATCTGTTTTTTTAGAGAAACCTGACCTCGGCATGAGACAAACAGGACAACACAGACTGATGTGTTACACACACAAACATTAAGATTTACAAGACACAGCAGCTCAAACACAGGGAGAAATAGAGACAAGAATAAACAAAATAATAAAAACTAATATTTAAAATAAGAAATTGTGTATTTAAGGAAGAGGAAAAACAAAAAAACGTTGTTTTGTTGTAGTATAAAGAGATCTTTACACCAGACAAAAAAACACAGAATGAGCTGTTGGAGAAAATGAAAGATTAAAAACCAGTCACTCTGATCAAAGGAGAAGTTTTTTCCATCAATCGACACAAAATAACAATCTGACATAAAACCAGTTTAAAGTAAAATATAAATAGAAAGAGTGACTGAATGAATCTCCTCCTCCTCCTCCTCCTCCTCACCTGGACCATGACCCATATTTACCCTGTGGTTCAGAGGTAACACTGCCACACACACACACACACACACACACACAATCACACACACACAGGAACAATGAAACACTAAAGAAACAAAGCGGCCTGAGACTGAAAAGAGACGACAACACGGTGTAAGCCCTTTGGCTAGAGTTGCTGACAGGGGATAACCCTTTAAAACCAGCACCAACCCCCCCTCCTGCCCCCACCCACCTCCACCTAACACCCACTCACCCCCCCATCCTCCCCCTCCTCCCCCCCTCAGCCCCTAACAGGCCTTTCTCCACACACACACACACACACACCGAGCGACCGCCGGCCACCGCTGCTCTGTTACTGTTACTAAGACACCGGCTGTCAGAGACACAGGAGAACAGCAGCAGCAGCAGCAGCAGCAGCAGCACCTGAGCAGCTGATAGCCCCCAACACCCCGACTCTCTGGCTCTCTGACCCCCCCACCTACCTCACCTGCCTCACCTGCCTCACCTGCCCCACCTGCCCCAGACGCCAGAGCTTCACCGCGCGGCACAGACACAGGTCAGTGGATTTGGATTTTAATGTGGAGCCTGAATGGAGGATGGATGGATGGATGGATGAGGGAGGAGGAGGAGGGGGCCGTGAACTCTCGTATATGTGTGTACTGGTATGTGTGTGTGTGTGCGTGTATGTGTATGGTGTGTTGTCGGCCATGTTTCAACAGAGTGGAGGCGCTGGTGCATGAGGCTGGTGGACGGATGGATCGGCTCTGTTCTGTTTTTATAGTCAAACTATTTTACATAAAGGACTCAGCAAACACCAGAAATACACACATATTTACCTTTTTTAAATTTAGTCAATGTATAGGCCTACATTCAAATTAGGGCCACTGGGGTGAATTTTTGGAAATAGCCTACTATAGTGGTACAATTTCTCCAAAAACGTTTAAACATTTCTAGAAAAAAGTGGTTACATTTCTAAAAAAAAAAAAAAAAAAAAAAGAATAGAAAAAGGGGTACATTTTGAAAAACAAAACAAAAACAAAAAGTGGTAACCATTTCTAAAAAAAAAAAGTAATAGAAAAAACTGGTAAAATTTCAAGAAAAAGTTGGGGTATACATTCAGATTAGGGCCAATGGTGTGAATTTTTGGAAATAGCCTATTGTAGAGAAATTTCTGGAAAATAGTGGTACAATTTCTGCAAAAACGTTTAAATATTTCTAGAAAAAAGTGGTAAGATTTCTAAAAAAAAAAAAAAAAAAAGCTAGAATTTTTTTTTACGTTTTAAAAAATTCTAGAAAAAGGGGTCACATTTGAAGGAAAAAAATATATATATATACAAACAAACAAAACAGTGGTAAACATTTCTCAAAAAAAAATTCTCCAATAAACATTTCTACAAAAAAATGTTTACAATTTTTTTTTTTTTTTAAAGTGGTTTTCTAAATTCTAGATTTCTAAAAAAAAAAAAGATTTTTTTTTTTTAGTTTTAAAAAAATTCTAGAAAAAGGGGTAAAATTAGAAGAAAAAAAAGTAAAAAAAAAATTATAATAAAAAGAAAAAAGTATAGAAAAAACGGATAAAATTTCAAGAAAAAGTTGGGGACCTTCTTGAACCCTCTCAAGGACCCCTGGATGTCCCCGGACCTCACTTCGAGAACCCTTGACTTTTAGACGATCACAGGCTTCAAAAACCTTCGTCATAAAAACCTCAAAATCTGTGATGATATGTGAAAAACTGACTGAATTTATACCGTGAGGGATCAAACTGAGAATAAACAGGTTAATTGTACTTTAATTGTGACAGTTAAATAATAGAAAATTAATAAATTATCCTTATAAACCTCATAAGAAATCAGAGTGAAAACTAATGACTTCTGCTGTAAACAAGTCAAATCACACGTTAACAACTCACACTAACATGACTCCTGACAGACTGGACCCTATATACACATATGTATACAATACGTATGTATGTATAGTGTGGTGTTCAGTGACAGTGAGAGGACTGTGTGTGTGTTTGTGTGTTTTTAACAAAGCTTCAGCTGAGTCAAACTGTTTTTACTGTGAGTTTCTGTTTTCTGTTGATGGGACGACGTTCTAGTTCCTGTCTCTCCTCCTGTCGCCTTGAAATGTCTATTATTATTATCTACTGTATATAATCCTGTTATTACGTAGAATAGAAGTTTTTACTCCTATGATGAGACGACGGGGATGTTTATGACTAAAATCCACCTTTAATGAAGCACAGTAAATATAGATTAATGGTTTTTTTACTGCGTCTTTGTGAAATTGAGACTTTAAAGCTCACACACACTCGTCCTGGTTTCTTCTCGTTCTAAACTGCAGATATTCGACTTGTCTTTGTGATCGTCTGACTGCGTCTCTGTGTTTCCAGAGTCGAACCATCTGATCTGATCCAGAAGCAGCGGCGACGCAGCGACAGGTCGCATCATGATTGAGAGCGACAGAGAGCTGTCGACCATGGTGCAGGAGCTGTGGGACAACGACGTCAACAGACTGAAGCCTGGGAAGGACTACAGGATCTCCCTGCAGGTGAGGAGGACACAACCTGCTGATTAGTCACAATATTAAAGGGACATTGTGTAACTTCTCTTGTTATCTATTCACAAAAATCAGAGAAAGACGGGAAAACGTGGGTCAGGTAAACAATACGACTTCGCCAGACAACATATTGTCACGTGTATTGTTTTGCCTCCACTTGTTTACATAGAGGCTTGTTTATGCCGTCACCTGCAGCGGCTGTCGTCCATCGTCCGTCCGCCCAGTTTCACGTGAATGAGCATGAAAAATACGACTGAGTTGCTTGTGATGTACAACCACAACAATAGATGGAGGAATTCCTACGCAATGCACCTTTAAAGCCTGATCAGATTTGTTTTGGTTTCTGTTTTTGGATTTATGTTCAGGTCGTTAAAACGACTCATACTATATATGTTTATGGGCATATATAATATATCCACATAATACAACATAATATTATAACTTTATGACTATAATTATAAAGTTACATTTCTTTACAGGTGAAACATGAGATGAGTGAAGTTTGTTTGTTTGACCTTTAACGACCTTTTCACGTGTAACTTTAATACATTATTTATCATTATTTATTCAGGTCATAGTTTATATTTTAAAAAGAACGATATTTTAAAAAATATTGTATTTCGTTTCTTTTTCAATCCAGTTAGAAAATGAACAAAATAAGAGAATGTTTTTTTTTTTTTTTTTTATAAAACTAAAAAGAAATTTACAAAATCTGAATTGAATAAACAACCTTGAATAAAGGAAGTCTGTTTCAGAGAAACCTACATTTTTTTCTTCCCTCCCTCAGATTTGGATCATTTATATAAATATTACATTGGTGATGTTACACTGAGACGTATTAAAGTATTTTGATTTAATTTCAGACCAAACAGGATTCGTCTCATTTAAATGTGAAGTTTGACCCAAAATGTGATCGATCATAAAAGTATTTACTCTGGAACAGAAACCAGAACATGAATAATTCTACACTGGTTCTAGTTACTGTACAGGATTTATCAAACAAAGTGTCGGATGTTAAAGTTTCTTTTCTGTTTCTGTTTTCAGGGCAAAGCTGGAGACAACATGTCGGTCAATGACGACAACAACGACGGAGCGGGATCTCCTCTCTTCACCTTCGTCGACGAGAACATCTTCAAGAAGGAGACGTTTTTAGGTGAGAGGAGGAAGATCTGACTCCGCCTCGAAAAAACTCACAATCTTTCCAAGAATATTTGTCTCATTTCTTGTCAAAACTAAACTCTTTCCACTTAAAATAAGACTCATCACCTAAAAATTAACTTGTTTTCTGATCATTTTCACTTGAAATAAGTAGAAAAATCTGCCATTACTTGAAAAACTTGCTCCACTCTCAGATTTTTCTACTTGTTTCAAGTGAAAATCTGCTTGAAAGAAGTAAAAAGTGTCTCAAAACAAGCTGCTTTTATGTGATGAGTCTTATTTTAAATAGAATGAGATTTGTTTTGACTAGAAATAAGACAAATATTCTTGGTTAGATTTTGAGTTTTTACAGTGTGTCTCTTACACAACGACCGCGCCGTCACAAACTCTGGATCATGATGTCATCGTCACACATCCTACTGCTCCCTTCGCCGGTTTGACCCCCCCCCCCCCCCCTCCTCCTCCTCCCTCCCTGCAGACTGAAGCTGCTTCATAATCTCCTTATGACACAGTGACGTGTTGTCGTGTTGTGTAACAGCAGCAGGTTCAGGAGCTCGGCGTCGTCTCTCCGTCCAGCGGCCGCTCCTCGCTGACGATGCTCCACAAAGCAAAGCAGCTCTGCAGGAGCCCGGTTACGTAACAGAGGGAGGGAGTTAGAGTTCAGTCTGAGGCCGACCCACGTCCACGTCCCATTGAAATAAAAAAAAGAGAAAAAAAGGAGGATTCCTCCTCTGAGCTATTTTAAACTCAGTTTGTTCCCAGCGTCGGCGTCGGTCGTCGGCTCAGACAGAAGCAGGTGCTGCAGAGCTGCAGCTCTGACCGACGTCCAGCTGCTTCTCCCTCAGCAATAAGTGGTTTACTTGATTCATTTTATGCTATTTTATCATATTTATGCTTAAGTATTAGCAAGTATACTATGGACTATGTACTTGTAGCATACTAGAAAGTATACTAGTTTAATACTAATTCTGACTAAACTGGAATATTTTAAGTTTATAAAAGTACACTTCCAAGTACTCATCTGTATACTCCTGTTGTACTAAGTATATACTTCTAGTCCACAGGTTTACTTCCAAGTATACGGCCTCAGTTTTACTATAAAATGAGTATACTTGTTGAGGGTTCACAGTAAAGTGTCAGCAGGAGTCTGTCTGTCTGTCTGTCGGCTGGGAAATGAAATGCAATAAAACCGACGCAAAAAGAGCAGAGATTTGTTTCACATGGTAAGAAATGAAAACGCCAAATGATGTTGAAGTTTTTTTTTCTGAAATGATGTCGTCGTCTCTATTGAATTCATCCATAAACATTCAGTCGTTGATCAGTGAAATATCACATGATATAAACATGTCAATCAAACAGTGTCGTTAGTAAAAGACTCGACAGAACAAGAGTCCAACTGGAACCTGAAACCTGGATGTTTTAAAACATTTTCAATATTCCCAAACTCTGAATCGTTGATGTGTGTGTGTGTGTGTGTGTGTGTGTGTGTGTGTGTGTGTGCGTGCAGCCTTCATCTCTCTGCTGGATAACTATGAGAGCGACACCGGCGAGCCAGAGATCGTGACTCCAGAGGAAGTGGCCGAGAACCACAAGTTCCTGGACCTGATCATCCAGACGCCCACCATGAAGGTACCGACCGACCGCGCTCAGCGCCACTTTGTCACGTTTTATTACTCACAACTTTATTAGTCCGGTTCTGAACGATATTATAGCCTAGATATCTTCTCTAACAGTGATGCTGTTGTATATTACGTCACCTGTATTATTATCACACATGAAGATGAACGTAGAAGTTCACAAACAAACATTACTATTGTTATAAACCTAATAGCTGCTAAAATCAATAGTGATGTTTGTGTGCATTCATTAAATATATCTTAATCCATAATAATAAATAAATGTGAAATTTAATTCATGTTTAATTCTAGTTTATTAAAGCAGCAAACATATGAACATTAAATATGTTTATATATTGTATAATTTCCCTTTTTAATCTCCACATTAATGTTGACATGTATGTACATTCAGACAGTCACATGTTTGTCATGTATTCTATAGAAAATAAATATAGTACATGTGTATGTTTAATGTTTAACACGCTGCTTGTTTGCAGATCGCCCACAAATACCTGGTGGAGAAGCATCTCTCTCCTGAGAACCTGACCCAGTTCAAGGAGCAGCTGTACAGGATCTGGTTCGAGCTCTACGCCCGCAGAGGATCCAGCAGGTCGGTGGATCCACCAGAACCCGCCCCTTCAGACGGGAACTGGTTTACCCCGAGAAACCTGAACGCAACATGTTTATTTATAGCACGTTCAGGGTTTTAACGCTTCACGGTGCTGAGTTCAGGGACCTGACCGTGTCTCTCTCTCCGTCAGACCCGACTCCTCGGGGTTCGAACACGTGTTTGTTGGAGAGACGAGAGGAGGACGAACCGTCATCGGCTTCCACAACTGGATCCAGCTGTACCTGCAGGAGAAGCTGGGACACATCGACTACAAAGGCTACAGCGTCAACGCCAACTCCCCCAAGGTGCAAAAAGAGACGGATCATTCTGAGAATAAATGTCTGGCTGTTTTCTGTCTCTGTCTTTGTCCGTCCTCTCCTCCGTCGTCTGTTTTCTCTCTTTCTCATCGTCGCTCACACGCCGATGAGAAATTTCACTTCCTGCCACTTGTTTGCTCTCTCACCTCTCACACACTCAGCAGATCTTAGAGTTTCATCTTCCCATCCAGAGCAAACTGTAAAAAAACAACAACAAGTGACTGAGACGCCTCATTCAGCAGATTTCAACTTAAGTCTGAGGGACAGAAATGACCTGGTTTGTCACTGAGGAGGTTTCAGTCTCTTGTTGTTGCATCATTCTCATGTCCTACTTTGCATCATTCACCCTGTTCCCCTCCGTACGAGGCAGCTCACAACAAACCGAGGTATTTGCATCAAACCTAGGGGTCCGAAGCATGTTGATGGTAAATAGTATTCCTTGTGAAGTAAAAACATTTTGACTTATTGAGTTTGATGAGGGAAACCAAGAAATCCCATGAGCCTCCGTAGCATAGCTCTGAGCAGCTCACGGCTCTGCTCCGCCGTTCTAAAAATAGCTTGCACCGACAATTAAAGGTAACAAACCTACTGCTATGACTATAGGGGTTATGGTGATGGGCCAATTTGCAAAAATGTTGAACTATCCCTTTAAAATCATGACTAAAACATATAAATATTAAAAAAAAAAAACAGATAACATGATCGTACCTAACTTCTCATGTGTTTTTTCTCTCTTGGCATCAATGGGCTTCTGTGCATAAGATATCTGCACGCAGGAAATGTGCACATGATCTAATCTCTCTCTGTCTTCTTTCCTGTGTTTCTCTCAGCACCTGTTCACACTCGTTTCAGACGCTGTGAAGCTGCTTCTCCTCCTCTTTATCACTCTGTGTTTTCTCTCTCTGCGCAGCCCGATGAGAACAAACACATCCTGGCTCTACAGTTCAGCTGGAAGAACGGGATCAAACCCAAGGGAAGCATCTTCGTCGGCGTCAGTCCTGAGTTCGAGTTCGCCCTCTACACCCTCTGTTTCCTCTCCTCGCCCAACGAGCGCGTCAAAGTCCAGTTCAGTTTCTATGACGTGGAGATCGTCTGCCACCACTACAACCAGAAGCACATAGGCACCACTTACCCCGTGCTGCTCAAGTACCAGCGCCCATGAGTCGCCTCAGCACGAGGCGGGAAGACCTCCAACACTTGAGCTCGCTTACAAAGTGTCATAGGTGTTGTTGTTGCCTTTTTATTTTAGATAAAGATACAATAAAACTTTACAAGACCCATTTGCATCTGCCTGTTTTAATCGCCTATGATGCCAGTTTGTTACTGGGCTGCTCTTCATTGGTCCTGCAGTCTCCTCGGCACAAACGACTAAATACATCTCAATTTATGCACTCATTTCCTTGTACCTGTCTGATGTAATGCAGTTGCATTATATTATAGCTTTATAAAATCTCCCAGTTATTCATCACAGATAATCAGAATCAGAAGAATCAGAATAACTTTATTGTTTCCTGAGGGAAATTTGTCTTGGGCCATAAAGTGCTGCAAAGTGCCGACACGATACACAATTACATAAAACACCTGCACGTGAACCACATTCAAACAGAATAAAACTGAATAAAAGCACCGAATAAGGAGATATTGTGAAGTTAAAAAAAGGATATTGCACAGTTCCAACAGCAAATTAATATTATACAAATGAATTTAGCATATTATTGCACATGAAAGAAGGAATACAATTCACTATATCTTGTGCCAAGATAATATTTTACCTGTGATCCCTGATGGCAATGACAGTTATCTAATATTGGGAGTTCATGGGTAGTGTCAGTTATAATGATAATCATAATATTGATCTTTATTTATATTGCACATACGTCATATAAAAAAAACAACAACTCAAGAGTTAAACTATGAACTAAAGTAAACATCAAGGACCTAAAAAGCAGAGATTTTTTGAAGAAATCAAAAATTACAAAAGTTAATATATAAAAATTATAGTGACATCTGTCGTTTATTCTATATTATTTACATTTTTCTCGTTAATGCTGCCTTCACGGTCATGGGAGTTTCAGATGGGGGCGGAGGAGGAGGGTTTGTTGTGACCAATGACGTCAATCGCCTATCGCGCAAAATCTGCATCAAGGTAGCGAGAATAAAGCGGAAACAAGATTGCGTTTAATTTCAAAATAAAAGCACATAACCCCGCCCACTCACGTATACGAACAAAAAATGATTACTTGCTGACGAAAAATCGATACATTATGATGGATTATCGATCTGTGTCAATTGTATTACGTGTTTTCTTCCGCTTTATTTGCATATTACCAACAGTAGTTTTTATGACGTTGACTTTTATTTTAAGAGGCTAACCGGAAGCGCTGCTCGGTGCCGTCACTCACTCTCCGTGTCTTCACAGGAGGAGCAGTCAGGGGGAGAAGAAGCAGCAGCTGTTCATTGTGGTCCACCGTTGAGTTTTACTGTTTGTTGTGTTATATAATTTAGTTTTTTTGTGTCTTTGGCACCGTGTTTTTTCTCCTGTGTCGTCAAACCCGGAGCCGTTCAGACCCGGAATGGCCGAGCCGAGCGCCAGATACCAGCAGGTAACGAGCTACAACGACACCGACCGACCGTTGGTTAAATAGAAAACCCAACATCAACATTTACACGTTATAAATCGTATCGTGTAGCAGCCGCTTAAAGCCGCTTTACGGCTACATAGGTGTGTGTCTGTGGGTTTTAACATCATATTCTCCTGTTCTCTGAAGCTACGAGTCGGTATCGTTGTCAAATCGATCCGTTTCATTTTCGAGAAAACGTCGTTATTTTCATCCGCAGGTGTTAGCAGCATGCTAACGTCTCCGTGCTATCGAGCCACTTACGCCGCGTTCGAGAAAACTCGGAACTCGGAGAATCTCCCATTTGAAAACTCCCATAATGAAAGTGATCATTAAAAATCAGAGAGAGGGAGAAAGATAAGAATGTGAATTTACCGTGTGTGTCCCACAACATCAGTAGGTTAATCTGTAACCGTAAGTAAATATTGTATATTTCATAACGTTGTTGTGTGACGTCGGCGGTAGATTTTTTTTTCTCCGACGTGAGGTGGCGTTTGATTGCACTTTTTCAAGTAGGTCTGAAAGTTCCTAGTTCCGAGTTGTCTCCAACGCAGCATTAGTTAAAACACAGCATTAGTTAGTTTGAACGTGTTTGTTGCTTGTTTTTTACTGGTAGTTTGTCAGTATTTAGCGGTAAAGTGATAATAAAAATATCGTGTTACTAATGATAAAACTCTTGTTTTCTGATTAATTAAATACACAAGTATGTCTTTACTTCAAATTAAAAGTGAAAGTATTTTAGACGGATGTCAGTTTGTTGCTGTATGTGGCTCATACTTGAAAGAGAATCAGTTTTTTTTGTTAATATACGGTAGGTTCATTATATCTAGTGATATTTAGTTATTCGGTCGCATGTGGTCGCTTTAATTACTTTACAGATGCATCTCAATGAATTAGAATAGGAAAAGTAAATTCCAGTAATTCAAGTCAAGAATCCCCAACCAATGGAAATACTTTTCAGAAGGCCAACATTTCCATATTTTTGTAATATTCAAAATTTTTGAGATGCTGAATTTTAGGTTTTCATAATTATGGGTGTAATGGATCTATATAATATATTAGTTTCACTTTTTGAGTTGAATTACTGACCTAAATAAACTTTTTCCATGATGTATATATTCTATTTTACAGTATTGAGATGCACCTGTATTGTGAGTTCAATCTGAAACCAGTTTTGTGAACATAACATAACTGTCTGCGGTCATATAACTGTCTGTGTCATAAAAAACAAAAACCACAGGTTGGTAAAATAAATGTGACCAAATCTGTGTCATCAACTTTGTGTTGTGAAATATTGATGACACTGTAAACTCAGAAAACTGTTGGTGTTGACATAAAGTCTGAACCACAGGCATGACTTTAAAGAAATGAAACCAGGTGTCAGAGAATATATCAATAATAATAATAACCCAGAATCATATGGAAATTCTGACTTGAGACTTGTATTTAGTTATTTATGTACATGTGACTACGTTTTACACATGACCTACAACAGCGTCTGATCACTCATCCTCATCCTCATCTTCATCATCTAGCTTAGCTGTCTGCTGACCTGCTTATGGAGACATTAGGAGACAGACAGGTCTTATTATAAGTCTGCTCGTGTGGTCGATTGCAGTAATAATTGATGTGCAGACGCATTAGAGGCTGAAAGCCGCTCGACTTCTGTGGGAGAAATAGAAAATGTGGCCTGAAGCGTCGCCACTCAGGACCCAAGAGGTATTTTATTTTATATATAATCAACTTCCAATCCAAACCCTCTCTGTTTTCAAGAATAAACTTAAAACCTTCCTTTTTAATAACTTACATGGTTAGAGATCTGACAATAGTAAAGTTTCGTATCTATCCAGTATGACTGCCATTGTTTCATTGTTTATCACTTGTCTTATTGTGTTTTTGATTGATATTGTTTTTAATTGTTTCATGTGGACCTTTTTTAGTGTGTTACTAATCATGATATCATGTATAAAGGTCTGACAGAAGACTGGGATTGTGCTTTACCCATGTGAAGGAATCTTTTTGAATATTTCCTGGATAAAATAGTATTTTATTAAAAGAGGAAGAAGCTCCTTATGAGTTGACTCCTTGCACACATATTATTTCCCAGGTGAATATTTACTTTATATTTACATGTTCTGTATGAATTAAAGGACTCAGGACGTTACAGCAGCATGTCTTAGAGTTAATTAATTAGAATAAATGACTTTAGATGGTCCCTGTTTTCCTCCTCCGAGCTTAGCTTCCCGTTCATCTCTAGAAGGAAACTGTAGGAAAACTAAACCTGTGTTAATGAATCCAAAGTGCTTGGGTTTAGTGTTTTATTCTCGTTGAGCTCAACTACAAAACTGTGATTAGAGTGTTTTATTTTGTGTTATTTTTTTTCAATGGGTTTAAGCTCCTAATGCGCTTCCTGCTTTTAACAAGAGAGAGAAACACGTGTTCTGGGCTCGTTTCTGCTTTTTCTATTTCATTGTGTGTGTGTGTGTGTGTGTGTGTGTGTTTTCCTTTTAGTCAGACGTCAGCTGAAACAACGTGCAGCCTCTTCTTTCTTCTAAAATACTCCAGCGTTTCTAATGGGAAGCAGCAGCCAGACACGTGGTGGTGCATTAGTGGCCTTCACTTAATCAGGATGTGGTTTGGTCTTTTCTCTCTCTCTCTCTCCTCCCACCAGTTGCCCAACGACGAGGACGCGGAGGAGAGTCCACAGGTAGCGGCCGACGCTCCGCCTCCCTACAGCAGCGTCGCAGCTGACAATGCCGGTGAGCGACACGACACCGTGACTCATCCAGATGTTTCTCTGCTTCTGAGGACGGAGACAATGGTGACGCTGCACCGGGGAGTTCTGCCCGTGTTGTAAAAACCATGATGAAGTCAACTCATCAGCTCCAAAAGGATAAATAAATATAGATGGATTAATAGATAGCAGCCACATACACAACTATATGAAGTGGTTAAAAGGAGCAGTGCAAAAAATGAAGAATATAGAATAGAGAGAACTATTAACATTAACACTAGTTGCTGAGAATTTGTTCATCATAGTTGTTTTGATTATTCTAACCTCTTAATAAAAGGTAATAATAACACGGGGGAAAGCATTGACTCTCCTAGGAACAGGTTTCTGCTTTGAGAAGTCATTTTAATAAGTTACTCATAGTTGAATCAGTCACTTTAGTCGATGATTAGTTGGTTTTGATCATTAAATAATTATCTGAGTCAAAGTGTCTCCCTCCAGCTCCTCTAAATGAATATATAAATGTTATATTTAAACGTCAAAATTAAGCGTTTTTGAGACATAAATATGAAACAAAAGCCAAAATCTGCCTTGTAATCTTATAAAGAGCCTGTTTCCTCTTCGCTGTGTGAATACGTGTTCAACAGTGACTCAGTGGACACTTCAGGAACAATCAGTCATTTTGAAACCGGTTAGAAAAGGTTTTCTCTCTCTGTGACTGTAACCGAGTCGTTTCTTCTTCTGCAGCGTATTTCGACTACAAGGAGGACGGCGTTTTCCCCAAACCGCCGTCGTACAACGTGGCGACGACGCTACCGTCCTATGATGAAGCAGAAAGAACCAAAGCTGAGACGACCGTTCCCCTGGTAACCGGAAGAGTGAGTGTCTCACTTTTTTTTTTCCTTTTAGCATGTGGCAACGTTCACTGAATGCACGCGCACACACACACACACACGCGCGCGCTGCTTGTTGTCTGCGTGGCAGGAAGTGCTCAGCAGCGCTCGACCACAGCGACTCTGTTTGTCTTGTGTTGTTGAGGTGTGTGTGTACACGACTTATCTGATGGTGTGTCTTTGTCGTCCTGCAGCTGCTTTGAACGGCTGCAGATTCTCAAACTGGAGAAACAAATGATTATTATCAATAAAACCAATAATTAAAAATCACAGTCACATGCTTCGATGTAATATTAGAATTGCAGAAGTTAGTTGAGGGAGGAATCTCATCATCATTATTTTTCAGCTGAAAGGAAAGATAAGAAACGACACTCACGCTGGAATCTTGACTGCCTTTTTTGTGCAAAATTTGCTAAAAATAAATGTTAC
This sequence comes from Decapterus maruadsi, assembly GCA_030347415.2. Lineage (NCBI taxonomy): Eukaryota > Metazoa > Chordata > Actinopteri > Carangiformes > Carangidae > Decapterus > Decapterus maruadsi. The sequence continues at coordinate 1,355,576 of CM064907.1, read as the reverse complement.
CCAGTGTGTTACCCAGTGTGTTACCCAGAGCTCCGTGCTCCGTGCTCCGTGTTCCGTGCTCCGTGTTCCGTGTTCCGTCCTCCATGCTCCGTCCTCCGTGCTCCGTGCTCCGTCCTCCGTGCTCCGTCCTCCGTGCTCCGTGCTCCGTGCTCCGTGCTCCGTGCTCCGTCCTCTGTGCTCCGTGCTCCGTCCTCTGTGCTCCGTGCTCCGTCCTCTGTGCTCCGTGCTCTGTGCTCCGTGCTCCGTGCTCCGTCCTCTGTGCTCCGTGCTCCGTCCTCCGTGCTCCGTGCTCCGTGCTCCGTCCTCCGTCCTCCGTGTTCCGTGCTCCGTGCTGCTGCTGCCGTCGGCCCGTCGGCCTGTTGGCGCGTCGCTGAGGCCTGGCCACTGCTGTGTTGAGTCTTCTTTATGTTCACTGTGCAAAGAACATACAGAGTTTCCAGAGTAAACTGGAGATCAGGGTTCCCACTTGTCCTGGAAAACCTGGAAAATGGTTGACCAATTTTCCAGTCATGGAAAACACATGGAAAATGAGAAAAAAAAACTCCTAGAAAATGATTTACCACTTCAGCTCCCAGAGCTCTGTTTGCATTGTAAATACATAGTGTGTTTTTCAAATTTCACTAAGGATTTATTTTGACCCCTTAAAATAAAAAAAAACTCCTAGAAAATGATTTACCACTTCAGCTCCCAGAGCTCTGTTTGCCATTTTCAAACCTCACTAAGGATTTATTTTCTAAAACAAACAAGCGCCTAGTGAGGAAACTAGAGACTTGGTGAGTGATTCCAGAATTGGATCCCGTGTTTGTGTTCTATGATCAATTCATAGGACTTTCTAAGCATGTACTGTAAGAGATAATTGCATAAGTTAGAGCCACAGACTGCACATCTTTAACCCAGACGTCTGGGGCTCAGAGAGGAAGAAACATGGAAACAAAAATAAGGTACAACTGATGAAAACAAGCTTCTCCAAAGCCTGAACGAGACAGAGGATGTAATAACACGTCTGTCAGACTGGAGCCGCTGGAAATGTCCTGGAAAAGGATTTCAAGAAAAGAGTGGGAACCCTGAGGATAAACCATCATTTCATCGGCATTGCAGTGAGATCGCCTGAAATGAGATGAATGAAAACCCATTTTGATTGGTCCTGGTCCTACATTTGTAATTCCCAATGCTCTGAATAACTTACCATGTAGGTGATGAACAAGTCCTAATGTTTATTTTCCCCCAGGTTATTGTATTTATTGTAATAATGTACAGTAAGAGTTGTTTTAGTACAGTTTAGTTGTTGTTTCAATCAAAGTAATTTAATTCATTTCTTTATTCAGTAAAACAGTAAGACATAGTATCTAGATGGAGAGTGTTGGAAAGGAGGACAGTAAAACATCTGGATTCATCTCTGTGGGTGTTGATGTTTCACTTTGTTTCTAAGACGCCTCCTTCACTCAAAACTTACATCATTTAATGCCTTTGAGGGTTTTTCTAAAACACACATTCTCTGAACCAAACTCAGCGTCCTGAACACGTTTCACTGAAGCAGCAGCTTCGCGTTTCATGCACAACTCGTGTGTTTTACATAAAAACACTGATCAGTAGTACAGAGAATTCAGACACATTAAAAACAACAGTTTAAAGGAGAATTCTCATGTTTCATTTGTGCAGAAGTTAAACGAGTGCAGCTCTGTTTACACTTTCTGATGATGATGATGATGATGAAATGAAACCAACATGAACCGGGGCCGAGGTCACAGGATGATGAAGGTCTGACAGAAACAATGAAGGGAAATAATGAGAGAGGAAGAGGAAGAACTTCTTCTTCTGAATCTAAACATGAAATATTGAATTGTTTACAGTCGTTCAGATCAGATCAGATAAAACCGTTCTGAGCTGTTTGATGTTTTTAGTTTTGAAGAAGAAGAAGAGTCAGAGCTTTGATGAAAGTGTTTAAAGTGTTGAGCTTCGTGTTGTTGCACCGTTAGTTCTGAGGAAAAGAAGTGAAACTCAGTATTTAAATCGAGTCATTTTTAGATGTAGTATTTACTGTAAGCAGAACAGTTCAGTCTGTTTATCCTAAAGTCACTGGTAAAGAACCAAACCTCCTGCAGGAGCAGCTGAACTCTGACCTCTAGTGGTCGCTGAGCTGCGCTGCAGGGACGGCACTGTTTCCATTTTAACTGCTGTAAATATAAAGTTATCATGTTTATCTGACTATTTATGTAAAATAATGAAAAAGCTTCGTGTGGCAACAGAGATCATGACCGAATCGTAGACAGTCGCTCTTTCTGATGGTTGTAGGAGTCTCTACTAGTAACTACTGTTCCATCTTATTTAATGTAATGCATGTTGGATGTAACGGTTGTCCGTCCCTGCTGCGCTGCTCTGACTCTGGACCTGCTCAGTGTTTGACTGCTGTTGTTGTGTTGTTGTTGTGTCTCTCTGCCTCTCTCACGCTGCCTGGCGCTCTGCAGCCTCAGCACAGGGAGCGACTGGAGACTTTTGACGATGTAATTCGCAGTTCACTGGAGGTAACTGGGAGGAGTGTGTGTGTGTGTGTGTGTGACACCATAGATGTACCTGTACCTGTCCCACCTTTATTGTATGTAGTGTATACTGTATGTGTGTATTCAGAGTGTTAGTCAGTGTGTAGTGTGTAGTTAGATAAGACTTGTGGTTTGACTCAGACCCGTGATGTTAAAGAGGAACTCTTCAAAACTTCAAGACTCAGAACCAGAGAGGAGAAGAAAGGCATGTTTTCTTTTTTTTTTTTTAAAAGGGGGAAAAACACACAAGTGATACAAATTTAAGTTTAAAAAAAGTGGTAAGAATTCTTAAAAAAAAAAAAAAATCTCCAAACAGCTTCATGTGTTGGTTTCAGCTTTAAGAAGAGACGGAGAGAGTTGTTAGATGTGTTACCTGTGACGTTCCAGTGGGTTCATCATGGTGTTGTGTTGACCGTCTGTCATCAGATCAGGTTTTTATCAGCAGCTCGTTCTTGTGCAGCGACTGTTTCACTGTTAAATATCTGACTCTGTTTTCTCTGTGTCTCAGGACGAAGACTTTGTGACCAGAGACGACTTTGAAGACGCCGATCAGCTGAGAATAGGAAACGACGGCATCTTCATGCTCACCTTCTTCAGTTAGTCTCCTCATCTATCTATCTGTCTATCTATCTATCTATCTATCTATCTATCTATCTATCTATCTATCTATCTATCTGTCTGTCTGTCTGTCTGTCTGTCTGTCTGTCTGTCTGTCTGTCTGTCTGTCTGTCTGTCTGTCTATCTATCTATCTATCTTCTCAACATTACTATTAAACTGACCATTATTTCTTGGCAGTACAAAGTTAAGAACAGAATCATTAGAGTAATTTATGGTTATTAATTGTTTAAGGTTTTCTTAAACCTCAACAGAGAACTACGTAACTTGATCTCATCACTGAGCTTATTCATTATTTTAACTCCCAAAACTGAAACACATTTATATTTTACATCAGTTCTCACTTTGACATGTAGGATAAACGTCTATTTTCCCTCTTTCTCTTCTGATACAAACGACTTCTCTACAAATAATCAGTGATGTTATTATGTCCTGCTCTTTGTTGTTATGATGAGCTGTTTGACCTTCTCTCCTCTCCTCCTCTCCTCTCCTCTCCTCTCCTCTCCTCTCCTCTCCTCTCCTCTCCTCTCCTCTCCTCTCCTCTCCTCTCCTCTCCTCTCCTCTCCTCTCCTCTCCTCTCCTCCCTTCCTCTCCTCTCCTCTCCTCTCCTCTCCTCTCCTCTCCTCTCCTCTCCTCTCCTCTCCTCTCCTCTTCTGTTCTCTCCTCTCCTCTCCTCCTCTCCTCTCCTCTCCTCTCCTCTCCTCTCCTCTTTCCCTCCTCTCCTCTCCCCTCCTCTCCTCTCCTCTCCTCCTCCTCTCCTCTCCTCTCCTCTTCCTCCTCTCCTCTCCTCTCTCTCCTCCTCCTCTCTCCTCTCCTCCCTCCTCTCCTCTCCTCTCCTCTCCTCTCCTCTCCCTCTCCTCTCTCTCCTCTCTCTCTCCTCTCCTCCTCTCCTCTCTCCTTTCCTCTCCTCCTCCTCTCCTCTCTCCTCTCCTCTCTCCTCCTCTCCTCTCAACTCTCCTCCTCCCCCTCTCTCTCCTCTCTTCCTCTCCTCTCCTCTCCCTCCTCCTCTCCTCTCCTCTCCTCTCCTCCTCCTCTCCTCTCCTCTCCTCTCCTCTCCTCCTCCCTCCTCCTCTCCTCTCCTCTCCTCTCCCTCTCCCTCCTCTCCTCTCCTCTCCTCCTCTCTGTTCTCTCCCTCCCTCCTCTCCTCTCCTCTCCCTCCTCTCCTCTCCCTCTCCTCTCTCTCCTCTCCTCTCCTCTCCTCTTCTGTTCTCTCTCTCTCTCTCCTCTCCTCTCCTCTCTCTCCTCTCTCTCCTCTCTCTCCTCTCCTCTCTCCTCTCTCCTCCTCTCCCTCCTCCCTCCCTCCTCTCCTCCTCCTCTCTCCTCTCTCTCCCTCTCCTCTGCTCTCCCCTCTCCTCTTTTCTCCTCTCCTTCTCCTTTCCTCTCCTCTCTCCTCTCCTCTCCTCTCCTCTCCTCTCTCCTCTTCTGTTCTCTCCTCTCCTCCTCTCCTCTCCTCTCCTCTCCTCTCCTCTCCTCTCTCTCTCCTCTCCTCTCCTCCTCCTTCCTCCCTCTCCTCTCTCTCTTCTCTCCTCCTTCCTCCCCTCCTCTCCTCTCTTCTCCTCTCCTCTCCTCTCCTCTCTCTCTCCTCTCCTCTCCTCTCCTCTCCTCTTCTGTTCTCTCTCTCTCCCTCCTCTTCTCTACTCCTCTCCACTCCTCTCTCCTCCTCTCCTCTCCTCTCCTCTCCCCTCCTCTCCTCTCCTCTTCTGTTCTCTCCTCCTCCTCCCTCTCCTCCTCTCCTCCTCTCCTCCTCTCCCTCCTCTCCTCTCCTCCTCCTCCTCCTCTCCTCTCCTCTCCTCCTCTCCTCTCCTCCTCTCCTCTCCTCTCCTCTCCTCTTCTCTCATCTCTTTCTCTCCTCTCCTCTCCTCTCCTCCTCTCCTCCTCTCCTCTCCTCTCCTCCTCTCCTCTCCTCTCCTCTCCTCTCCTCTCCTCTCCTCTCCTCTCCTCTCCTCTCCTCTCCTCTGCTCTCCTCCCCTCCTCTCCTCCTCTCCTCTCCTCTCCTCTCCTCTCCTCCTCTCTCCTCTCTCTCTCCTCTCTCTCTCTCTCTCCTCTCCTCCTCTCCTCTCCTCTCCTCTCCTCATCTCCCCTCTTCTCTTCTCCTCTCCTCTCTCCTCCTCTCCTCTCCTCTCCTCTCCTCTCCTCTCCTCTCTCCTCTCCTCTCCTCTCTCCTCTCCTCTCCTCTCCTCTCCTCTCCTCTCCTCTCCTCCTCTCCTCTCCTCTCCTCTCCTCTCCTCTCCTCACCTCTCCTCTCTCTCTCTCCTCTCTCTCTCTCTCCTCTCTCTCTCTCTCCTCTCTCCTCTCCCTCTCCTCTCCTCTCCTCCTCCTCTCTCTCCTCTCCTCTCCTCTCCCTCTCCTCTCTCTCTCCTCTCCTCTCCTCTCCACTCCTCTCCTCTCCTCTCCTCTCCTCCTCTCTCCTCCTCTTCTCTCCTTTCCTCTCCTCTCCTCTCCTCTCCTCTCCTCTCCTCTCTCCTCCTCTCTTCTCCTCTTCCAGTGGCGTTCCTCTTCAACTGGATCGGTTTCTTCCTGTCCTTCTGTCTCACCACCTCCGCCGCCGGACGCTACGGAGCCATCTCCGGCTTCGGCCTCTCCCTCATCAAATGGATCCTCATCGTCCGCGTAAGAGCAAGCCCACACACACAGACACACACAGACACACAGACACACACACACACACATATATATATATATAGACGTTACACACCGCACACACAAACACATAAAGTTGCGGTTGTATGTACGCACAAACAAGTCCAAAGCCCCAAACAGCCCTGTGGTATTTTACTGTTGTTTCTGTAGTGGTCGCCTCCGTCGGCTCGGAGACGTTTCCTCAAAGACTTCTTCAGAACTTCGTTAACTTTTTTGATTTAAATGCAGGACTCATTTGCGTGAAGCCGTTTGTTTGCCGGCCGTATTTACTCTCTAACCAGTCATTTCTGCTGCTCTCTTGGTTTCCAGTTCTCCACATACTTCCCCGGTTACTTTGATGGACAGTACTGGCTGTGGTGGGTGTTCCTGGTGCTGGGTGAGTCAGTCCACCACTTCAATCTGCTTTTAAATCAATCAAATAGGAGCCATCGCAAGGTTTAGTTTCCCTTCTGACACATTTTCTCTCTGTTTTCTTGAGCTAGAATAATATACAGCAGGATAATTGAGCTTAATTATCATATTAAATATTCAGACTTTATTATTCTCCCTCAGGCCCAACGTTGATGTGTTCCTCTGTTGATCACAAGGGACACACATTGTGCATCTTTATCATAGTTTCATAATAAACCAAAAATATGTTTTGATTCTAGATTTTAGATTTTCAGATAAACACAATGACAATCATCACTGAAGGGTTATTTGTTTAAATACCACAGGAACTCACTTTATTCTTCTTATACTCTTCTTGTACTATGGCCCTATTTATTATAATGTAATATTGTAATGTATTTTGTATTTTATGGAAATGTTGCTGCCCTCTTGGCTATTGATCTCAATCTCAACAGCTGTTTTTACCTGGTTAAATAAAGTCTAAATTATACAAATACCACAAACACCAACCTTCTTTAGCTTTTCAAAATAATCCTGACGCACTCGTCTTCTTCAACACAGTCTTTTCTGACATTTTTATATCTCTGTCCTGGTCACCATTCATTCACATGTTTCCAACACTTATTCTGTGTGAGCAGCTCAGAACACCTTATTATATTTGTTGTTGGTGCTTTAATCTTTGAGATTGTTTACAGTTGATACAGACACTTCATCATCATCAGGGTTTTAATTTATATCTTTAATTAGACTGCACTAATCAGTTCATGCTTATTTTTAATAGTTTTAAACATTTTATCTGTGTTTTATTTGATTTCTATTGTGTTTGTGTTTCCCAACATGTTTTTATTTCTTGCGTCTTGAACCTTTTAACTCGTCCTTTGCTCAGCAACATTTTAATTGACGTCTCTACCTTCAGTGTAGAATGAATGAACACTGGTCAACCTAAAACCAGCCTCATGGCCCAATCTTCTTCTTCTTCTTCTTCTTCTTCTTTTATTTTTCTTTTCTTCAGGCATCCTGCTCTTCTTGCGAGGATTCATCAACTACACCAGAATCCGCAAGATGGCCGACAGCTTCTCCACCCTGCCCCGCACCCGAGTCCTCTTCATCTACTGAGCTGGGAACCTCGGTGGCCATCCTCCTCCTCCTCCTCCTCCTCTTCCTCCTCGTTTCTCTCTGTCATTGAGGCGCAGTGTCTGGCTTTATTCAAATCAACGCAGAGGAAGAACTTTTTTTTTTTTTCTTTTTTCTTTTCTCCTCTGTTCGACATGATTTGGACAAACCGTCTGTTGTCCCCTTTTTCGGTGTAAACATAGTGAACGATGACAAATCTGTAAAACCCTTCAGTTGTTAGTGGTGAACTGTCAAGTGCTATTTGCAATTATGAAGTGTGTGATGTATAAATTAATGCCTTATTTACTATTTTACTCTGTGGGTAGCAGCAGCAGCAGCATGCGCCGTCCTCTGGTCTCGCCACCAGGGGGCGGCCTTGTTTGTACTATTTTCTCTCCACCAGTCTTTGACCTGATGATGAAGTCATTTGTCTAGAAAACTCTGGTTCTCAGCCCGGGGGGAAATTTAGGGGTTATGGGTTTGATTTATACACGACGTCGATGTGAAATGATATATTTCAAGTATCAATTTAGTGTGTTTTTAACCTTTTTCTGACCAATACTTTTTGTTCCTTGTGGCATGGTTTATAATTCAGGTAAAACACGGTAAAAAAAAGGGAAAATCATGAGTTAAACAGAGGATCAGGGGCCAGGTTTCAGCTTCTTTCTTGTGTATTTAAAGGGATAGTTCACCCAAAATTGAAATTTCACTCATTATCTACTCACCCCTCATGTCGACTAAGACTTAGACTGAAACTTCTTCCAGCCCTTAGTCGACATGAGGCTGAGTAGATAATGAATGCCATTTCAATTTTGGGTGAACTATCCCTTTAAAGATTTGTCTATGCACTCATTGTAATCAGGAATGTTTTCCTCCTTATTTACCACATGTATTTCAGTGGAGGTGCAGTGACGACGTCCTGTGAAGGAAGGAATCAGCTGAAAGTCACGTGCAATCGGGACAGTTTTTGTTTCTGGTCCAATAAAAGATTCCTATTGGTTCCCTATCGGAGTCACTGGCACCTCGCTGGTTTTCCAAGTGAGAACACGGAACGATTGTGTCACCAGATGTGATTTTTTGGAAACGCTGCCCTGCAAAGAACAAGAAAATATTAATTCAGAGAAGAAAGAGACGTTTTATTTTTTTTCTTTGATCATCAAGAATAATTGTTTTTGTTTACCCTCATTCTAGTGTAAGTGGAATGATTATTTTTATTGCAAGAGTTTAAAGTATCTTTGCTTGGAAAATGTTTGAAATTAAACTGTCAGATCTAAAAAATTAACATGTTTACCTTTCACTTTTTAGTTTAGCTCCTCCTCCTCCATCAGTTGAAGATTGATTGAACAGTTTAGTTTACATGCAGACTAACATGTAAAGAGCTAATTGTACATGTCAGCAGTGTTTTTCCTTTCAGCTGGAACAGGAAGTGGAGGTCAGGTCGGATTCGCATCGTGTCTGTGCCGGGCCGTCCCACCTGAACACAGCTGGATGAAGATGATGATGATGACGGTGATGATGTTGTTGGCCTCTAGTGGCACTCAGGTGACACGACATCGGCTCCATTCAGTTCGTCTTTCACAGGTCACCAGGGTAAAATGTCACTCTCAATTCACTAGAAATGGTTATTTTACAGCTCATGGAGACAAAACAGTTCCCAGGAGCAGAGCGGAGAGAAGTCCAGCAAACCAGATCTTTCATGCAGTTGAAGACCAGAGACAAGCTTAGTGTGCTGGTTGAAAAACCTAAAAACATACAAGTGCTTTCATTTTTACTTTATTAGGGATTAAATGGAAGACGGAGCAGAATTTGTTGAGAAAAGCAACGTTTTTAGCTGATGGTTTTCGTCTGATCTACACTGCAAAAACCCCAAATCTTTCCACAAATATTTGTCGTATTTCTAGTCAAAAGTAATCTCTTTCCACCTAAAATAAGACTCATCACCTGTTTTTAGATCATTTTCACACTAATTTTCACTTGAAATAAGAAGAAAAATCTGCCAGTGACAGCAAGTTTTTCTATTTATTTCAAGTGAAAATCTGCTTAAAGAAGTAAAAACTGTCTAAAAACAAGCTTCTTTTTAATGTGATGAGTCTTAAGTACAATGAGATTTGTTTTTACGAGAAATGACATTTTGACTAGAAATAAGACAAATATTCTTGGTAAGATGCAAAAATTGACTTATTTTTAGATCATTTTCTTCTTTCAAACGCATTTTTACTTGAAAAGTGAAAGCAAGTTTTTTGTGCTTGTAATAAGAAAGAAAAACTTGCTCCACTATCAGATTTTTCCAAGTAAAATCGGCTTGAAAGAAGGAAAAAGTGTCTAAAAACAAACTACTTTTTAATGTGATGAGTCTGATTTTAAGTGGATGAGATGTTTTGACTAGAAATATTCTTGGTAAGCTATTTGAGGTTTTGCAGTGTGTAGATTGTGCGTGTTGTTCGAGCCTGTGCTGCTGCTGCGCGACTGGAACTTCTTTAAAATCGGATTTCCTGAAGTCATTTCTTCTTCTTCTGCAGAGTTGAGCGCCCTTTGGAAAAACAGAAACAGCTGTCGGTCAGAAATTACAGATGTTCAGTAGCTCTGGAGCTTGAAAATGTGAACCCTGCACTGTCTCAGCTTTAAACTGCTTATTTTAATATTCCAAAGTAGTGTTTTTGTTTGCTTTGTGTTGTTATTTGGTTCATATTTTTACATTTTAGTAACAGAAAAAAGGAAAAGGAGGAGTAGGTCAAAGGTGGTATTCCTGAAGCTCCATGTCAGCAGCAGATGACCTTGGATAAACAGACTGGATTTTGCCAGGTGCAGACGGGTTTAACCGATGACAGTCTTTCAGCTGTAAATTCTGGCAAAGCACACAAACAACAAAATTCCTTATCGTCCACCACATCTTACACAAATTCAGCCTCAGTCCACTTGAATCCCCCCGTAACGTCATCCCTCGATCCTCTGCTGCTGCCGCCGCTGCTGCTGCTGCAGGGTCACCCGGTGCAGGTGTTCTTGTTATCCAGATGTCATTCATAAAACAGCTCCATTGTGCCAAGAGCCGTCTGTGCCTTGTCAGCTGCCCCCGATTTACAGAGATGGAAGTATTTCTCTGAGTAATTGATGGGAATTATGTGTACTTGCCAAGTGCATGCACCGCTTGCATGTTTAAGCTATCAAAAGATAAGAGAAGGCTTTATGATTTATAGAGTCTGGTAGTCGGCCATCTTTCCAAAAAAAGAAAAAAGAAAAGACAAATTTTACTTTTATGGTACGTGTTAGGCAAAATCTGTGAAACAGCAGAAGGATTTATACAATAGTTGACTAAGCTGTACAGTTCATTTGGGCCAAAACACTAAACTAGTGAGTCAGTGTTGAACAAAACTGACACTAAAGCAGCTGCTCAATATATTTTTTTTTGTTAGAAACTGTTATGTGTGTTTTTGTTTTGGAATAGGCCTACCGGTAGCACAGTTTTATCAACTCTTAAATATCTAAATTTAGCGCATGATGAAAAACTACCTCCAGAAGTTTGTTAGCTTAGCTAAGTAGCTAACCCATAGAACTCATAGACCCATGAGCTAACCGCTGTTCAATGTAGTAAAAATAAATAAATAGAAAATCCATCTCCACACATCTTTTTTTCTTTTCTTTTTTCCACCTCTATGAGTTAAAGCCCCAGTATGTGACATTTACCCCCATCTAGCGGTGCGGTTGCATGTCGGCACGTATTCTTGCTGTTGCGTTTACGTAAACTCGGGCAGAAGTTAGAAAAACAACAGACAATGTCACAGGATAAACAAGCCTCTATGTAAACAAATCGAGGCAAAACTCCGTGACAATACATATTTTTCGTTTTAACATCCAGTTTTTTTCCACCGTCACTCACGGCGTCATTCAGGTGTCTGACTGCACCTGAAGGCAACACCAGTGCCTCCGTCCTTCCTCACACTAGCCTACACGGCGGTGACAGTTTTAACAGGCGCCGTCTGGAAAACTTTCTCCCCGAGCCGAGAAGGTCCGGCGGCGGAGTTGTGGTTAACTACGGCGACGGTGACACTGAACGTAAAAACATGGCGATTCAACATGGCAGAGAAGGTTCGGTCGCCCCCCCCTGTACGTTTGTAACGACTTTTAACAACTCAATTGTAAGGTACGAGAAAGCGCTCGTTTGTATGCGGGCGCGATTCCACTTCATTGAAACACGTATTAATGAAAGCGATATTTGATTTTTGTCAATAAAAAGCCAATAAAGTCCCATACTGTCCCTTTAAGTATATTTTTAATAAGTGAACAGACTTTTAGCGGGCTAGCTTAGCTCAAGGACAAGTCTCAACCTCCATATGCTAGCCTACATTGTATAAGATTTTCAATTTTCCCCTCACTCTTTAAAAAAAAAACCATGTAGGATTTTACATATGAAAATTAATATAAGTTAAAAAAAATTATATTGCATCAATCAGCTATTTTTTAGGAGTGAACAGAGACTGCATTTTGGTGGGTTAGCTTAGCTCAGAAACTGGAAGAAGCCTAGCTAATTACATTTTCATTTACACAATTTTTGGTCTGTAAACATAAAAAAAATTGTATTAAATGATATTAATAAGTGATACTTAGAAGTAGGAGAAACTGCGTGTTGTTTGACTTGAATTAAGCAAACTGTTATTTCCTGTTTCTAATTTTAGTTAGCATAGCTTTAGCCTCGGGGCGTTTACTTAAATCTCAACCTATGAAACTCGTGCTTCTTGTTAACAGCTACTGGTGGTGGTGATTGTGATAAACAAGATAAACTTTTAACACTTTTTTGTTGTGTTTACAAGAGAAGATATGAATTAAAGTGTCCTCTTGAATCCTGCAAGTGTTCAGGACAGACAGGAGACAAGGAAAAGAAGTGATGGAGACTGAAGTTTGATCCTGACTCATAATGGACGGCCACTTCTACACTGGTAAGTAAAACCTGAACAGATAGCTTGTTAGCTTACAGTTACATGTGGGATATGACAAACAGGTTCATTGTGCCAAACACCATGATGGATTAGCTCTGAATTTCACATCTGTGGATGTGGATGTGACGAGGAAGGGGATTCTGGGAAATGTGGTCTTAAGCCAATCATCTCCACTGACTGTAGCCTACGTAGGCTAACGTCTAGGCTAAGTACAGTCATCATGCAAAAGTTTGTCCTTTGCTGATCAAGGGCCTTTTCCCTTTCTGATAGTTTGAACATGATGAAAATAATATATATTTATTTTCCACTTGCTGAACTATTATCAGACATTTTAAACCAGGGATGCCCAAGCTGCATGATGCAACTGTAGCCTATATAACAGTAATAATTTTATTTGTATAGCACCTTTTACAGAAATGTATAGGCCTATTGTTGTTTACAGTCATGAGCAGGAACCTTGAGGCTGCAGCGTCTCCCTTTTTTTTTTTTTTTTTTGATTTGATGATCTGTGTTTATTTAAAGTGACCTAACAACCTCCTCCAGACGGAGAGTTTCCCATCACCTTAGACAAACTGTTTGGTCGGAGCCTCCTGCTGTCAGTCGGAGCGTCAGATGGGAGGTTCCCCAGGATGTGGGGAGGATGTGGGCTGCATCCAAATGATATGTGTGTGTGTGTGTGTGTGTGTGTGTGATTGGGTAGAGGGAGGAGTGTTATCATTGATGTGTGAGTCATCCTGACCCTCCCCTCTCTTCTCTTCTCCCTGCACTTCATGTGGTGTGTGTGTGTGTGTGTGCATTCTGTAGGCGACGTGTGTTTATGCTCTGCAACAAACTCAACATCTACCAAGAATAACAAGGAAAAACAAATAATAACAACTTACCAAGAATATTTGTCTGATTCTACTCAAAAAATGTCATTTCTAGTCAAAAATAATCTCATTATACGGAGAAAAAAAAGAAAAAAGACTCATCACATTAAAAGCAGCTTGTTTGTTTTTGCTTCTTTCAAGCAGATTTTCATTTGGACAAAGTATAAAAATCTGATATTGGAGCAGGTTTTTCTTTCTTATGCACAAAAGCACAAAAATCTTCCTTTCACTGGCAGATTTTTCTACTTATTTCAAGTGAAAATGATCTAAAAACAAGTTCATTATTCGATGATGAGTCTGATTTTATGTGAAAAGAGTTTAGTTTTTACATTTTGACGAGAAATAAGACGAATATTCTTGCAGAGATTCTGAGTTTTGCAGTGTGTTGTGTTCTGCATGCACAGTGTGTTTTTATATGTTTGTGTGTGTGGTGGCGTATGGTGTGTGTATTGTGTGTGTGTGTGTGTGTGTGTGTGTGTGTGTGTGTGTGTGTGAGGCTGGTAAAGCGGCGGTGAGTCATCCAGGCCGGCGTTGCCTGTTACCATGGGTCACACTCAGCAGGTTCCCCACCTCCCCATGCACTCCTCTCTCTCTCTTCCTTATCCTCTTCCTCCTCCTCTTCTTTTTCCTCTCTGACTCACAGTTGACTCCCCCCCCCCCTCACCACCACCACCACCACCAGCGATGACATCACCAGCCCCCTCCCTAACACTTTGTTGTGGTGAATCATACTGTACATCGAGATTTTCTCTCTCCGCTCCGTCTTCAACCAACCAGTCGACCTGAATGTCAGCGGCTGCTTCCTAAAGAATCATTATTAGTGTGTGTGTGTGTGTGTGTGTGTGTGTCTGTGTGTGTGTGTGTGCTGGTAGGTAGGTAGGCTACTTAATGATGTCATCTGTTATAACATACGTCCAGTGATGTAATCGTGGCAGCTCGATCTGACAGATGACTGTGATGATTCAGTCTGACACAACTCAACTCAAACGTCACTAGTTCTTATTTAACAGACTTTACAAATAAAATCAAATCAAATAAAAACCTGTTTGTTGGGATGTAAACGTTGCACATGAATAAAAATATTAGTTGATGATGAGGAGGAAGAAGAAGCACAGACAGAGGTCAATGTGTTTTATTTTAGTCAAAGTGAACACGAAAAACTGAAAATGCTCCTTTAACCAAGACTTTAACCAAGTCCTGTCCTCCTTCCTTCTTTCCCTTTGTCCTTCCCTCCTTCCCTTCATCCTTTCTTCTTCTTGCTCTTTTGATCTGATTGATCTGATTGATCTGATCTATTCCCCATCCCTCCGTCTTTCTTTCCTTTCCTTCCCTTTTCCCTTCCTTCTTCCCCTCTTCCTTTCTTGAACAAATATCCCCATGCCTCCATCTTTCTTTTCCTTCCTTCCTTGACAACAGGAGGCTTATCCTCTTCATAGTTGTATTTTTATTTCTGTGACATCCAGATTCTTCCACATAAATGTTTGACGTCTGTGTCGGCGCCGTCCGTCCATCCGTCCTTCTTTCCTTCCTTTCTCCCTTCCTTTTCCTTTTCACAATCCCTTTTCCCTTAATTCCTTTTCCCTTCCTTCTTTCCATCCTTCCTTCCTTCCCTTCGTCCTTACTTCTTCCTTCCTCTTTTGATCCAATTGACCTGATCTGTTCTCTATCCCTCCAACTTTCTTTCCTCCCTTTTCCCTTCCTTCTTTCCACAATCCTTTTTCCCTTCCTTCCCTCCTTCCTCCTTCCTTCCTTCCTTCCCTTCGTCCTTACTTCTTCCTTCCTTTTTGACTCAATTGACCCAATCTGTTCCCTCCCTCCTTTCTTCCTTCTTTCCTCCCATCTTTCCTTTTGTCCTTCCTTCCTTCTTTCTTTCTCTTCGTCCTTCTATCCTTCCTTCCTTCCTTTCCTTTGTCCTTCTTTCTTTCTCTTCGTCCTTCTTTCCTTCCTTCCTTTCCTTTATCCTTCCTTCCTTCTTTCTTTCTCTTCGTCCTTCTATCCTTCCTTCCTTCCTTTCCTTTATCCTTCCTTCCTTCTTTCTTTCTCTTTGTCCTTCCTTCCTTCCTTCCTTCCTTCCTTCCTTCCTTCCTTCCTTCCTTCCTTCCTTCCTTCCTTCCTTCCTTTCCTTTATCCTTCCTTCCTTCTTTCTTTCTCTTTGTCCTTCCTTCCTTCCTTCCTTCCTTCCTTTCCTTTATCCTTCCTTCCTTCTTTCTTTCTCTTCATCCCTCCCTCCTTCCTTCTTTCTTTCTCTTTGTCCTTCCTTCCTTCCTTCCTTCCTTCCTTCCTTCCTTCCTTCCTTCCTTCCTTCCTTCCTTCCTTCCTTTCCTTTATCCTTCCTTCCTTCTTTCCTTCCTTTCCTTTATCCTTCCTTCCTTCTTTCTTTCTCTTTGTCCTTCCTTCCTTCCTTCCTTCCTTTCCTTTATCCTTCTTTCCTTCTTTCTTTCTCTTCATCCCTCCTTCCTTCCTTCCTTGACGCCAGGAGG
>CM064907.1:1295000-1332500 GCA_030347415.2 Decapterus maruadsi | reverse complement strand
GTAGATTTTCCTGGTTTTCAGGGGAACGGCTCCCAAACCAAACTCTTCTCAGACGTTTTGGGAGCGCCGTCCATCGTCTATAACTCTGACGCTGTTGTCACATATCGGACCTCGGTGAATCATGATTAGTGCCGCTGCTGGTTATCGTTCCCATGAGCAGCGCTCCATCAGACTGTTGTTGTTATTTTACCTCCCCACTCCTTTTGACACGTTTTCTCGTTCCAGTCCAGCTGAACGACGTGTAAAGAGCCGCTTGGAGCCGAACAGCAGCGGCTCAGTGCTGCTCATTAATCTCCGACATCATCCTGCTACTTGTAAAGGGACATTGCATAAATAATGACCCAACATGATGGTGGATTTATTAATACAAATCCTGCAGTAGATACCGTTGTGATTTACCTTCTTCATTTGTGCTGCGAAGAAAAGAAGAAAAGAAAAAGTTTCTGTGGTTTATGTTGCACACAAAAATCTGGATATGAAACTAATTTCAGGATGTTTTATAGTTTTTACAGTGTAGTTTAGTAATTTGTATCACATATGGTTTCAACAAACGCAATAAATTTGACATTACAACGTAACTTTTTACATCTAATCACATCAAACATTCACATAAACATGTCTGCAGGAAATGTTTTAAATTGAATTTCATGTTCTTTTATATGAAACGCACATGTCCAAAGAAAAAAAACAACAACAACTGAAACACACAGAGAGATCGGGTGCGTCATGCTTGTTTTTTGTTTTGTTACAGTGTGTACGCAGCGCGGCCTTTATAGTGATTGAGTTCAAACTGCAGCTTATATAACGCCTGCTGGGCATCGTGTGCTCACGTCTTGTACCCGTGTCGTTTGCACAACAGTTTAGTGCCATAAAGCAAGTCGTCCTTTGTCCTAAAGCAGAGGAAACCAACACCACTGTGGTTCAATAAGAGCTGCAGATGAAACCAGACTGAATTCATCTGGAAACATGAGATAAAATGCCCAAACTTTTCTTTCTTTGTCGTTGTTGTTGTTGTTGTTGAATAGGTGAAACCTTCCTGAGCAGACGTGTCGTGTCGCCGGCTGACAGATGTGAAGTACCAGCACAGGAACAGCGAGTCATTGTGAAGCAGTGGACGGAGGAAGAGAGGGAGAGGAGGAGGAGGAGGAGGAGAGGTAATGAAGGTGTAATTTGCTAACCATCTGTGAGGTGCCTGGCTGCCCTGAGGGTTTCCTCTTCTCCGGAACTCCCCCTCCGCAGGGACACAGGTGCTGGAGAGGAGGAGGAGGAGGAGGAGGAGGAAGAGGGCGACTGGTAGAAAAAAAATAAAGGGAAGGGAAGGGAGTGGTGAAGGAGGAGGAAAAATAAAAACAAAGATTAGGAGGCATGGAGAATAAACTAAATCTCTGGTCTAAACCAGCTTTTTAACATCAAGGACCCCCATTGGACAACGTTTTGAAGCAAACACTGGAAATACACAAACATTTGTTCTGAGACTGAAGAACGTTAAGTCAGTGCACACCTGCGTTCAAATTAGAGCCAATGGCATGAATTTGTGGAAATATCGTTGAGAAATTTCTGGAAAACAGTGGTAGAATGTCTACAAAAATGTTCAAACATTTCTAGAAAGAAGTGGTAAAAAGATTCTCAAAAAAAAGTTTAAAAAAAAAAAAATCTTCAAAAAAGTGGTAATTTTTTTTTTTTTTAAAAAGTGGTAAAAATTCTAAAAAAAAAAAAAAAACTACAAAATTTGGTAACATTTTTAAAAGAAAGTAGATAGATTTGAAAAAAAAATCTAGAAAAAAGTGGTAAAAATTCTCAAAAAAAGTGGTAAAAAAAAGTGGTTTCAATTCTCCCCCCAAAAAATCTAGAAGAAAGTGGTAAAAAAAAAATTAAAAAGTGGTAAAAATTAAAAAAAAAAAAAAAAAAAAAAAGTTAAATAGTGGTAAAAATTCTAAAAAAAAAAATTTTTTAGAATAGTGGTAAAAATTAAAAAAAAAAAAATCTAGAAAAATTGGTAACATTTTTAAAAAGTAGATAGATTTTTTAAAAAATCTAGAAGAAACTGGTAACATTTCTCAAAAACGTTTTACGAGTCAGGTTTAGGCAAAAAAAATAAATCATATTTTAAGCTACAGGCTGAAAGAAAGAACTGGGATTTAAGAACAGATTTAACAGAATCGAGAACTCGTAGTTCTTTATAAAAGTCAAAAGTTACCGTCACTGTCCAACCAGACCTGCTCCCGCCTTAAACGTAAACATTTGTTGATTCTTCATCGTTAAAAAAGTCGTATTGTTGCAGTCATGGAGAATAAAAGAGTGAATGGATGTAAAAATTAAAAACAAACCTCAACCCAACAGGAAACAGGCCGACGGCGGCTGAGATCATAAACCTGGTCTGGAGCTTCAGGTCCAGACGATGCTGAAGGAAGTTCATTTTCTCCTTCATCTCCCACTCTCCGTCCTTAAGCCCGGCTATAACTCACCTCCTCCTCTTCCTCCCTTTCCGCTCCATCCCATCATCATCATCATCATCATCATCATCATCATCATCATCATCATCATCATCATCATCATCATCATCATCATCATCATCATCATCATCATCATCATCATCATCATCATCCCCCTCAGATAATCTCTATTCCTGCTCATCACTTCAAATAACAACATGGAGGAAAAGTATTTTAAACTTTTGAAGGATGTTTTCAGCTTTAGAATAAAATTACATTGGAACTAAGATTCAGTCACTGATTTAATGAATGTGCAATAATATCACAGTGATTTAGCTTCTTCCGAACAGTGTCCTGTGTAAATCTGTGTTATTGCTAAACACACAGATCAATAAAAACCTATTGAAACTTAACTTTTAACTTTAACTGCATGGATTGATTTCAGAACTCGTTTGTAAAATCAAAACGCTGAGCGGAACGAGACTTAACCACCTGTGAGTATAATCGTTTATTATCCTTTCAATAATGATGATAATAAAATAAAAGTATTGATTAGGTCATCTTTGTGTTGACTTCCACTAAAGTGTCAGACAGAGGCGTCGTAAACCTCCAGCAGATCAAACGGACGCTCTCGGCTCAGAGAGACACAATTAAAGCTGCACGAAACCACACAAACAAACGTCCCACAAAACCATCTCCTTCCTCTCCAACAGCCTCGTATCTCTGATCGTCCATGAACTCCTCCCCCCTCCCTGCTGAACATGCAGCAGCAGGAGGAGGAGGAGGAGGAGGAGGTGCTGGCTGAGCTCCTTCCTGCTTTGAAGCGCTCCACTCAGCCGTGTTGCCAACGGCTTTAAGACCGACTTCCTCTGGAAACACTGGTTCCTCGTGGACGCAGCACCGTGACGTCACCCGTTGGCTTGGGGGGGTCAGTTCTGTGCCTCCACTACGGGAGTTTGAACTGCGCCATCTTGGATTTTAGGTGGAGGCTACTTGCCATATTTGGAGAAGTGTGGCGGTTAGCGGGCTGAGACCCCGCCCACTGAACTCGAAGCGACCAATTAACAGCCGGTAAACACTCTGTGAACCTGTCACTCAACGTCATTTATGCACAATTTTGAAGCCTAAACAACACTGAAACGGTTGTGGTACAAACCCCCCTTCTCCCCCCTCCCCCCCAGTGGAGGTGGAAACTAGGCAAAAAAAATTCTACAAAAAAGTGGTAAAATTTCTAACAAAAAAAGTTAAAAATAGCGGTAAAAATTCTACAAAAAAAAAATCTAGAAGAAACAGGTAACATTTCTCAAAAACGTTTTTAAATTTTAAAAAGTTTTGCAAAAAAAAAGTAGAAAAATAAATTATAATGACAGCGGTAAAAATTTCTCAAAAAAAAAATCCTCTGGTAACACCAGTTCCTCGTGGACGTAGCACCTGTGACGTCACCCATTGGTTTGGGGGAGTCCTCCTGCGCCACCACTGGAAGCAACCAATTAACGTCCGTAAACTCTCTGTGAACGTAATTTATGCACAAATTTGAAGCCTAAACAATCCCCCCCCCACCACAGTGTTCATGCACTATCGGTTGAGACCAAAAAAATAAAATGCACCAGGCTGTAAATATGTTTTTTTTAAGCTGTAAAGTCAGTGATTTTAACATGGAGGTTAATGGAGAGTTGGAACCAGCCCCCAGAGGCCGGACGAGGTACTGCAGCTCTTTGAACCAGGAAGTGGTCTTCACTTGGAGAACCCACAACTCCCCCCTTGTTACTGACTGACTGGTTATTGACTGTCTGAGTTAAAATGACATCATCGTCTCCAGATCCTGTTGAACAACAAGACGTTGTGTGTTCAGCCTCTGACTGCCTGTTTCTTTACCGACTGCGTATGACTGGTTGGTTGTCGGTTGTTGGTTGTTGGTTGTTGGTTGTTGGTTGTCGGTCGGTTGTCGGTTGTGTGTCTGATGGACGCCTGTTTCACTGGCTCTCTGACTGACTGGCTGATTAAAAGCTGGCTCCTTAAGTAGCTGACTTATTGGCTGTGGAATGCAGCAGGTGGTTCACAATCTGAATGGGTTTTGCAGTTGTGCGCGGCTACACGTGCACTCGTCTCTTTGTGTGTGTGTGTGTGTGTGTGTGTGTGTGTGCGTGTCTCGAGTGTGTGTTTTTTCCCATGGTTGAAACTGTGCAGCTCGTCTGCAGGCCTCAGATTTCTGCTCTAATCTGGCATGTTTCACATTCCCAATTTCCTCTGCTGATGCATGACTCCTCCGCTCCGCGTTGGACTGGAGGCTGCAGAGAGAAAAGTACGACAACTGCCCGTCGGTCGTCTCTCTGCTTCGCTGCAGCTTTCACTCTCACTCTCACTGCTGAATCTCATCGACTTAAATTCATAGAAATATATTTGTTGTATATTTGTTCATGTTGTGTTTAAGTTAATAATGAACAGTCTCAGTGGTTCTACTGGTCTGGGTTTAGGCCTCATGTCTGAGCCTCAGCTCCATGAATCTCTGCCTGTTTGAATCTGTTTCTATGAGACTTTCTTTTGTTAATTCCAGTTTGAGACTAGAAACACACAGTGATGGTGTTGAGTTTTAATCTCAGTCGTGATAAATCCTGTGTTATGTTTTTTTTTAAATGCACCATATTCACACATAAACAAGGTTCATCATGGATATTTAATGTAGGTTGAGCTCCAATAAACTGGTTTCAGGTTTTTGGTGCAAGCTATTTTTTAGAATGGCGGAGCAGAGCCGTGAGCTGCTCAGAGCTACGCTACGGAGGGAAATTCATGCAAAACCTCTGATGCACGTTGCCTTCAGGGACAGTTTTTCATCAACAGTCTCTGTATTTCCCTCTAAAACAACTCTGTGTGGTAACGTTGTGTTATTATCTCATAGCGTGGTGAATGTGCAGGTCACAACTTGTCCACCAGAGCGTTGTGGAGTTGTTGGATTGTGTATTTGATGAGTTTGATGAGGGAAACCAAGAAATCCCATGAGCCTCCATTATGGGATTTCTTGGTTTCCCTCATCAAACTCATCAAATACACAATCCAACAACTCCACAACGCTCTGGTGGACAAGTTGTGACCTGCACATTCACCACGCTAGGAGATAATAACACAACGTTACCACACAGAGTTGTTTTAGAGGGAAATTCATGTAAAACCTCTGATGCACGTTGCCTTCAGGGACAGTTTTTCATCAACAGTCTCTGTATTTCTTGGAGTTGTTGGATTGTGTATTTGATGAGTTTGATGAGGGAAACCAAGAAATCCCATGAGCCTCCGTAGCGTAGCTCTGAGCAGCTCACGGCTCTGCTCCGCCGTTCTAAAAACAGCTTGCACCGACAATTAAAGGTAACGAACCTACTGCTATGACTATAGGGATTATGGTGAAAATGTTGATGAACTATCCCTTTAACAGATTAACTCACCACTCACCACTGTTTGGTCATCATTCCTACAGGATCCCAACAGGGACAAAAAACAAAACAAAGTGTTTTTACTTACATAATAAAACCATGCAGAGACTTTGTGACGTTGACTGGAAATAAAGAATCTAAAATATATAATAATCACCGCCATAACTGAGTTTACCTGTAGGTGTCGCCACCTTCTAATAGCTCCGCCTCTCTGCACCTGCACAGGTAAACCCAGAGTTACCTGAGTGAGCTGCTCGCCAGGATCCAGGACGGAGGAGACGGAGGTGAACTCACTATCGAAACAACAACAGGAGCCTCTGGATGTGGTGCAGCGGAAGCTTGGAAACACCCACTCACCCTCAAGTGTGCGCACACACACACACACACACACACACACACACACACACACACACACACACACACACACACACACACACACACACACACACACACACACACACAGACTGACTTGATCATTAGGTAAACAAAGGGCAGCGGAAGCTCGGGAACACTCTATCAGCAGGATATCTACACAACTGTTGACTCTACTGTCTCTTATCTGTTACATGAACTCTACACTGTCACATAAACATGCTGTGTGTGTCTGTGTGTGTGTGTCTGTGTGTGCATGTTGGATACCTGCTGGCTACACATTCACATAAATATACTTTAGTGAGTGTGTTTGTTAGTTTAAATGTTTTTCAGTGTGTTTGTGTGTGTGTTGACGTTGGATGAACACGTGAATGTGACACCAGCGTTTTCTGATGCAACATTCACCTGCTGAGTGTCACATATCCAGTGTGTGTGTGTGTGTGTGTCTGTGTCTGTGTGTGTGTGGTCACTGAAACACATTAACTGACTGATTGTTCAACTGCTGATCAAGCAAAACATCAAACCCTCCCTCGACCCGATGACTCAAACATGAGGAGTGACTGATTTTCAGCCTTTAATTTATATTTTTCACATGTTGCTGATAAATACTGTGTGTAAAACCAGTCCAATAGTTTACACAGTTAAAGGGATAGTTCAACATTTTGGCAAATCAGCCCATCACCATAATCCCTATAGACCTATTCGGCGAAATAACCGTTAGTCGAACGCCGCCATTACTGCGGTGGCAGCTCCCAGTCAGGCAGCTCTGGGCTCAGTGTGCGAAGCGGCCGTTTGAATGCAAGCGCTAAGAAGTGGACCTTTTTTCTTCTGTAAATATGTCTAGGAAGGCTGGGAGGACATGTGCCGTCCTCGGCTGTTCTAATATCAGCAGAATACAACAACTTTAGACATAACACAGCCCCTTACTTCAGGAGGACTGTCGGTGTTTAGACCGTAACGTTACGTAGCTACAGTGAGCAGCAGCAGCAGCAGCAGCAGCAGCAGCCGCTACCGCCGCCAGCGATGCAGCCACAGCTGACCTGTTGCTGCCTGGCTGCTCTCCTTTCTCATCGTTACCTTCACACCGTGGTGATGGTCTGAATGTCTCACTGATCCTTTCAATATGATGTGATGGACGTCTAAAAGCCAGTGTAAAATATGTCCGACCCAGCCGGAGCTAAGGTAATTTTGACCATAAATCAGAGACTTGTAACTGACGTTTTTCTGCTCATCAGAGGCTGATCAATAAAATCTTTTTGAATGTCTTAAACAAAGCACAAGTCGTTGTTTTTTTTCATGTAGCCCGTCCACTCGATTAAATATCCCGCTGCTGGCTTGTAACGTTAGCACGCATAACGTACCGTAGGCTTTATTGTTTATGATACAGTCTCTTATAACTCTAATCTTTCCTGCTAATCGCTCAAACTAATGATTAATTCCTAAATTAATAACGGTATTCATGTAACATACCTTAATCAGTTACTGGGGGACACCAAACATCACCAATCCAGCATATTTATGTCGCTGTCATAAAGAATCAGTTTACTGTGATTGACGTCACCCGAGGACACCGCAGTAATGGCGTCGCCCATAATTCGCTCGCCGAATTGGTCTATAGTCATAGCAGTAGGTTCGTTACCTTTAATTGTCAGTGCAAGCTATTTTTAGAACGGCGGAGCAGAGCCGTGAGCTGCTCAGAGCTACGCTACGGAGGATCATTATGGGATATCTTGGTTTCCCTCATCAAACTCATCAAATACACAATCCAACAACTCCACAACGCTCTAGTGGACAAGTTGTGACCTGCACATTCACCACGCTATGAGATAATAACACAACGTTACCACACAGAGTTGGTTTAGAGGTGAATACATGTAAAACCTCTGATGCACGTTGCCTTCAGGGACAGTTGTTCATCAACAGTCTCTGTATTTCCCTCTAAAACAACTCTGTTTCAACCGATTGCATGAAAATTAGTGTTAATGGATGTTGCGGCTCCATGTGTTAGCCTATATGTCATTATTGATGATGATACACAACTATTATTATCGTTACTGGATATTGATCAGCAGTACTGATCCATTGGAAACATGCTTCAGATATCTTGAGTTACAACCAATCAATAATCACTGGTTGAATTTCTGTTGAATGTTTCCTGTGATGCGTTCGCTGTAGTTCAAATATTTTCTCCAGGAAGAGAAACCTTTTTCTTGTTTCCCTCTGAACCTCGACCTGAAAGAGAGATCGGTTTGAGATTTCTGGAAACTTCCCGTCAGCTGCTGGTTTACTTGTTTGTACCAGGAAATTGTAACACGCAGGTTTTTCTTTTTCTTCTTTTTTTTTTTAGAAAACACCAAAGAGAAGTTGAATTTATGGGCTGTTTGTTCCTGGTCAACTGTTCCCAGGACAGTAGGTTATCAGCCTGATCCAGTGATAACACCGAGGGGAACTGGGGTGAACTCACTCTCTGTCTGTCTGTCTTTCTTTTGCAAGGTAAGTAAATATAATTGATGTAATGTTGGAGCCCCAGATCCTTCTTTCATGATGTGAATATGAATCTATAATAAGGTCACAGCAGCTTCTTCTGTATCCATCACTGTGTTTGACGTTCACCTCTCCTTGTTCACTCACCTCCTCTCCCTCTCTCTCAGTCCCATCCTCCATGCTAAATGAGAACCAGACGTTCTGCAGACCTAATCAAGATGTCCTCAGCTGAATGAGCCTTATTATGGGATGGGTAAACAGTGAGTTCCGATATTGCCCCGGGATAGAGTCCCGGGACAAAACCAGGGAGTGATTGAGAGGAATGATATACTGACGACGAGGCACAGCGAACACTTGTCAGTTACGACTACTGTTCGTTTGTTGATGCCTGAGGAGGAGGAGGAGGAGGAGGAGGAGGAGGAGGAGGAGGAGGAGGAAGAAGAGGAGGAGGAGGAAGAGGAGAAAGAGGAAGAGGAGGAGGAGGAAGAGGAAGAGGAAGAGGAGGAGGAAGAGGAGGAGGAAGAGGAGGAGGAGGAAGAGGAGAGAGTTGTGGGAACTAAAGAGAAAAAACTTGTGTTAGTGAGGAGGTTTTGGATGATCGAGGTGAACAGACAGTCACAGGTTTTACTGCTGCATATTTGTTGATTATTGCAAAAGCTGCAACGTAATAACTGCTTGTGTGCAATAATTAAACATTTTATTATTATTCAAGTAAAGCTAGTTAAGATTAATGTCGTGTTCAAGAACAGTCCTGCAGTGATTGTCTGTTCAGAGACAGAGGAAGGTGGTAGAAAGAAAGAAAGAAGTAAAAAGACTTGGAATAAGTCTTTTTACTTCTTTCTTTCTTTTCTTTCTTGTTCCCTCTCCGTGGCCTGTGTTCCCTCTCCATGGCCTGTGTTCCCTCTCCGTGGCCCGTGTTCCCTCTCCGTGGCCTGTGTTCCCTCTCTGTGGCCTGTGTTCCCTCTCCATGGCCCGTGTTCCCTCTCCGTGGCCCGTGTTCCCTCTCCGTGGCCCGTGTTCCCTCTCCGTGGCCTCTGTTCCCTCTCCGTAGTCTGTGTTCCCTCTCCGTGGCCCGTGTTCCCTCTCCGCGGCCCGTGTTCCCTCTCCGCGGCCCGTGTTCCCTCTGTTCCCTCTCCGTGGCCCGTGTTCCCTCTCCGTGGCCTGTGTTCCCTCTCCGTGGCCTGTGTTCCCTCTCCGTGGCCTGTGTTCCCTCTCCGTGGCCTGTGTTCCCTCTGTTCCCTCTCCGTGGCCTGTGTTCCCTCTCCGTGGCCTGTGTTCCCTCTCCGTGGCCTGTGTTCCCTCTCCGTGGCTCGTGTTCCCTCTCCGTGGCCCGTGTTCCCTCTCCGTGGCCCGTGTTCCCTCTCCGTGGCCTGTGTTCCCTCTGTTCCCTCTCCGTGGCCTGTGTTCCCTCTCCGTGGCTCGTGTTCCCTCTCCGTGGCCTGTGTTCCCTCTGTTCCCTCTCCGTGGCCTGTGTTCCCTCTCCGTGGCTCGTGTTCCCTCTCCGTGGCCTGTGTTCCCTCTGTTCCCTCTCTGTGGCCTGTGTTCCCTCTCCGTGGCCTGTGTTCCCTCTGTTCCCTCTCCGTGGCCTGTGTTCCCTCTCCGTGGCCTGTGTTCCCTCTCCGTGGCCCGTGTTCCCTCTCTGTTCCCTGTGTTCCCTCTCCGTGGCCTGTGTTCCCTCTCCGTGGCCCGTGTTCCCTCTCCGTGGCCTGTGTTCCCTCTCCATGGCCTGTGTTCCCTCTCCGCGGCCCGTGTTCCCTCTGTTCCCTCTCCGTAGTCTGTGTTCCCTCTCCGTGGCCTGTGTTCCCTCTCCGTGGCCCGTGTTCCCTCTCCGTGGCCTGTGTTCCCTCTCCGTGGCCCGTGTTCCCTCTCCGTGGCCCGTGTTCCCTCTCCGTGGCCTGTGTTCCCTCTCCGTGGCCTGTGTTCCCTCTGTTCCCTCTCCGTGGCCCGTGTTCCCTCTCCGTGGCCTGTGTTCCCTCTGTTCCCTCTCCGTGGCCTGTGTTCCCTCCCCGTGGCCTGTGTTCCCTCTGTTCCCTCTCCGTGGCCCGCGTTCCCTCTGTTCCCTCTCCGTGGCCTGTGTTCCCTCTCCGTGGCCCGTGTTCCCTCTCCGTGGCCCGTGTTCCCTCCCCGTGGCCTGTGTTCCCTCCCCGTGGCCTGTGTTCCCTCTCCGTGGCCTGTGTTCCCTCTCCGTGGCCCGCGTTCCCTCTGTTCCCTCTCCGTGGCCTGTGTTCCCTCTCCGTGGCCCGTGTTCCCTCTCCGTGGCCTGTGTTCCCTCTGTTCCCTCTCCGTGGCCTGTGTTCCCTCTCCGTGGCCCGTGTTCCCTCTCCGTGGCCCGTGTTCCCTCTCCGTGGCCCGTGTTCCCTCTCCGTGGCCCGTGTTCCCTCTCCGTGGCCCGTGTTCCCTCTCCGTGGCCCGTGTTCCCTCTCCGTGGCCCGTGTTCCCTCTCCGTAGTCTGTGTTCCCTCTCCGTGGCCTGTGTTCCCTCTGTTCCCTCTCCGTGGCCTGTGTTCCCTCTCCGTGGCCTGTGTTCCCTCTCCGTGGCCCGTGTTCCCTCTCCGTAGTCTGTGTTCCCTCTCCGTGGCCCGTGTTCCCTCTCCGTGGCCTGTGTTCCCTCTCCGTGGCCCGTGTTCCCTCTGTTCCCTCTCCGTGGCCCGTGTTCCCTCTCCGTGGCCCGTGTTCCCTCTCCATGGCCCGTGTTCCCTCTCCGTGTTCCCTCTCCGTGGCCTGTGTTCCCTCTCCGTGGCCTGTGTTCCCTCTCCGTGGCCCGTGTTCCCTCTCCGTGGCCTGTGTTCCCTCTCCGTGGCCCGTGTTCCCTCTCCGTGGCCTGTGTTCCCTCTCCGTGGCCTGTGTTCCCTCTGTTCCCTCTCCGTGGCCTGTGTTCCCTCTGTTCCCTCTCCGTGGCCCGTGTTCCCTCTCCGTGGCCCGTGTTCCCTCTGTTCCCTCTCCGTGGCCCGTGTTCCCTCTCCGTGGCCCGTGTTCCCTCTGTTCCCTCTCTGTTTTCCCTCTGTTCCCTCTCCGTGGCCCGTGTTCCCTCTCCGTGGCCCGTGTTCCCTCTGTTCCCTCTCCGTGGCCTCTGTTCCCTCTGTTCCCTCTCCGTGGCCCGTGTTCCCTCTCCGTGGCCCGTGTTCCCTCTCCGTGGCCTGTGTTCCCTCTCCGTGGCCTGTGTTCCCTCTCTGTGGCCTGTGTTCCCTCTGTTCCCTCTCCGTGGCCTCTGTTCCCTCTCCGTGGCCCGTGTTCCCTCTCCGTGTTCCCTCTGTTCCCTCTCCGTGGCCTGTGTTCCCTCTCCGTGGCCTGTGTTCCCTCTCTGTGGCCTGTGTTCCCTCTGTTCCCTCTCCGCGGCCCGTGTTCCCTCTCCGTGGCCTGTGTTCCCTCTCCGTGTTCCCTCTGTTCCCTCTCCGTGGCCTCTGTGTCGACTGCAGTGGCGCTGGTCGTCAAACAGCGAGGCCTTATCGTGGGTAAACAGCGAGCGGCCACTGCGCCACCCGGCCGGCTGCACTGATAGGCCGTGGCAGATAAACATCTCTCTATCGCCACGGAGAACTGCGTTCAAATCGAATTTCCGCTCTCTGATTCGAAGGCTTGTTTTTATCCAAAAGCATCTGGAATATTAACATGCCCTTGAAAGAATTTCCTGGCATGCCTCACGCAGTGACCACATGCGTCTCTGAGTACCATATTAGTGCAAGTGTGTGCATGTGCAGCAGGCCACGTCCCTGTGTGTGTGTGTCTTTGTGTGTGTGTGTGTGTGTGTGTGTGTACATATTTGTGAACATGTTCTTGTGTATCCTGTGTGTGCTCCAGTATTAAACCACTTGTGCAGAGCCAAAGTCCTCACTACTGTAAAAGCCTCAAATATGAGGGAGTCTGACAACCACGTACAGTACAGTCCTCCTAGTCCTCCTAGTCCTCACAGTCCTCCTAGTCCTCCTAGTCCTCCTGGGTCCTCCTAGTCCTCCTAGTCCTCACAGTCCTCCTAGTCCTCACAGTCCTCCTAGTCCTCCTAGTCCTCACAGTCCTCCTAGTCCTCCTAGTCCTCACAGTCCTCCTAGTCCTCACAGTCCTCCTAGTCCTCCTAGTCCTCACAGTCCTCCTAGTCCACAGTCCTCCTAGTCCTCCTAGTCCTCACAGTCCTCACAGTCCTCCTAGTCCTCCTAGTCCTCCTAGTCCTCACAGTCCTCCTAGTCCTCCTAGTCCTCCTAAGTCCTCCTAGTCCACAGTCCTCCTAGTCCACAGTCCTCACAGTCCTTAAAGTCCTCCTAGTCCTCCTAGTCCTCACAGTCCTCCTAGTCCTCCTGGGTCCTCACAGTCCTCACAGTCCTCCTAGTCCTCCTGGGTCCTCACAGTCCTCCTAGTCCTCACAGTCCTCCTGGGTCCTCACAGTCCTCTTAGTCCTCCTAGTCCTCACAGTCCTCCTAGTCCTCCTAGTCCTCCTAGTCCTCACAGTCCCCAGAAACATCACAGTCCTCCTAGTCCTCAAAGTCCTCTTAGTCCTCACAGTCTTCAACCTCACAGTCCACAAAAACCTCAAAGTCCTTAAAAACTCCCTAGTCCTCCGAGTCCTCAGAAACATCAAAGTCCTCACAGTCTTTAAAGTCCTCCTAGTCCTCCCAGTCCTCAAGGTCCTCCCAGTCCATAAAGTCCTCAGTCCTTTACTTAAGCCTGCCACACACATAAAGATAATCGGGCTGATTTTGCCCCGATTTTCCCCCTTCCGACCAAAGACAAAAGTCGGCCGATTATCTTAAGCCTGCCACACACATAAAGATTTTCAAAATCTTATCCGATTTTTTATCTGTGAGAGACCCCACACATGAAGATAAAAAATCTGTCATTGAACAGTTTTGATCGTATTGTGTGTAGTCCTCCGAGTATTCCAAAGACAACACACCACACACAGACGATTTTCAGAATCTTCAGTCCCCTAGTCCTCCAGTCCTCCTAGTCAGAAAACTCAGAAAGAGATCCGTATTGCTGTAGATAATCTTTCTATCTCTGGACTGGACACTGAATAGTCCTCGACAGTCCTTTTTTTTTTTTAGTCCTGAAAGCAGGACACTTCAGCCTTTACACAGATCCCACCTGTGTGTGTCTGTGGCTCCGGACACCGAGCAGTCGGCGCTGTCACATCCTCCTGTGGAGGCAGTCACGTTTAAACATCTAGGTTGCTATTGTTGTAGCCACCTAGCCCTACGAGTCCTCCAGTCTTTGCTCTCGGCTATCAGGAAATCTCCCGTGTGCGTGAATGTCTGTGTAAACCTCATGTAAAGCCAGGGCTGCACTAGTCGGCTCTGTGTGGTTGCCGTGTGTGTGGAGAAGTGGCTCGCTAGTCCTCTACCAGCATGCAGAGCTCGCTGAGCAGAGCTTGGTGAGCAGAGCTCGGTGAGTCAGGCGCTGCTTCTCCAGTCCGCACAACACCGGCTTTCCACACACAAGATGACTTTCATTAAAAGTCCTCGAAAGTCCTCGATTAGTCCTAAATATTGAACATGTTTAATATTTACGAGTCCTCAGAACGCTTTCCGAGCCGATTGTCGGGGGAATGTTGACTCTTAACACACCACACACTACAAGAGAATCTTATAAGATAATCTTAAGACGTTAAGATAATCGGCCGACTTTTGTCTTTGGTCGGAAGGGGGAAAATCGGGGCAAAATCAGCCCGATTATCTTTATGTGTGTGGCAGGCTTTAAGGTCTTAAGATTATCTTATAAGATTCTCTTGTAGTGTGTGGTGTGTTAAGAGTCAACATTCCCCCGACAATCGGCTCGGAAAGCGTTCTGAGCCGACAATCGTAAGTATTAAACATGTTCAATATTTACGATAATCAGTCCTCGACAGTCCTCCTTTTCCTCCAAAGTCATCTTGTGTGTGGAAAGCCGGTGTTGTGCGGAGGAGAAGCAGCGCCTGCTCACCGGGCTCTGCTCACCGAGCTCTGCTCAGCGAGCTCTGCTCAGCGAGCTCTGCATGCTGGTAGCGGTGAGCGAGCCACTTCTACACACAACACGGCAACCCCACACAGAGCCGCGGTGCAGCCCTCCTGAGGTTCTCACAGACATTCTAGTCCTCACGGGAGATTTCCTCCTAGTCCCACAGTCCTCCTAGTAGCGTCCTCCTAGTCCGGCTGCAGCGTCCTAACAACAATAGCAACCTAGATGTTTCGTGACCGCCTCACAGTCCTCACAGTCATGTGACAGTCCTCCTAGTCTCCTAGTGTCCGGAGCCACAGACACACACAGGTGGGATCCTGTAAAGGCTGAAGTGTCCTGCTTTCATTAAAAAAAAAAAATACGTCGCTCTCATTCAGTGTCCAGTCC
This sequence comes from Decapterus maruadsi, assembly GCA_030347415.2. Classification (NCBI taxonomy): domain Eukaryota; kingdom Metazoa; phylum Chordata; class Actinopteri; order Carangiformes; family Carangidae; genus Decapterus; species Decapterus maruadsi. The sequence continues at coordinate 1,317,479 of CM064907.1, read as the reverse complement.
AGAGATAGAAAGATTATCTACAGCGATACGGATCTCTTTCTGAGTTTTCCGGGGAGTCAGAAACATTCAAAATCCTCATGTGTGTGGTGTGTTGTGTTTCCTCCCAGTCCTCCTAGTCCTCGATCAAAACTGTTCAATGACAGATTTTTTATCTTCATGTGTGGGGTCTCTCACAGATAAAAAATCGGATAAGATTTTGAAAATCTTTATGTGTGTGGCAGGCTTTACATGACATTATGATGTCATATAAAGTCCTTTGAGACAAACTGTTTGTAAAATATACAAAAATGCATACTGTATATATTTATGTGTTGTTTTATAGTAGGATACATTTATTCTAAAGTAGTGAAATCTAGACCGTCCTCCTCCTGGTCCTGGTCCTGGTCCTGGTGCAGCAGCAGCGAAACCAACTGGTTCTTGTTGCGGTTCAGATTGGACCTGGATTAGGTTCAAGATGGGATTTAAGATTACGTTTTAATTACAGGGTGAAGAAGCTGCTTCGGGTTTATGGGTCAGAGTAAATCAATATAAAGCTCTTCACTTTAATAATAAAACGTGGATTTAGTTGTTTTGTTTTTTCTCTCTCCACATTATAAAGTTAGCGATGTCGCTCTGAGCTCGTCCCTCACAGCGAACTTGACCTCAGAGCGTCTGGAGAGAGACAGAAATCTAAAAACAACTCCCTGCTTATTTTGCTCTTGTTTTCCTGCAGCACACCAGTTTCTCATTTCTGGGAGGGATGGAGGGATGAAGGAGTGGAAGGAGAGTGGAAGGAAGGCGGGATGGAGTGCGTAGCGCTGACAGTATTTATAGCCCGGTGTTCTGACCAAAATTATCAGTGTACCACAAAATAACTTCCTCTGGCCTCACCGCCGCCAAATAACAGGAAGCCTTCAATTGTGCGTATTTATTAATTTTAACGCACGCGCGTGCACCAACACACACACACACACGGTCGCGCACGTGCTCGCGCAAACACAAACAGCACATGAAAACATACTCTTGTGTACATGCACCACACACACAGACACACACTCACGTATATATGGGTTCTGCTGGCTTTATAAATAGAGCAGCTCCTGGAGCGGCAGTCGGCTGTGTAAACTTCCTCTGGAGCTGGAGCTGCTTTCTCTTTGTACTCGCTCTCTCTCTCCCTCTCTCTACAGATGGACACATGAACGTACAACACACACACACACACACAGACACACACACACAAACATGCAGAGGCTCTCAAAGTCTGGCCTCCATTAGAGAGTCGTTCCGTGGGGGTGAAGCTGAGGGTCAAAGGTGAGAGTGTGTTAATGGGTGACGTGGGGGGTCGTTTCTGCTTGGCTGACCATCACCGCCATGTGCAACACACACACACACACATACATTTATGGATTATACTTAAAGGGATAGTTCAACATTTTGGCAAATTGGCCCATTGCCATAATCCCTGTAGTCATAGCCGTAGGTTTATTACCTTTAATCGAACTCATCAAATACACAATCCAACAACTCCACAACGCTCTGGTGGACAAGTTGTGACCTGCACATTCACCATGCTATGAGATAATAACACAACGTTACCACACAGAGTTGTTTTAGAGGGAAATTCATGCAAAACCTCTGATGCACGTTGCCTTCAGGGACAGTTTTTCATCAACAGTCTCTGAATTTCCCTCTAAAACAACTCTGTGTGGTAACGTTGTGTTATTATCTCATAGCGTGGTGAATGTGCAGGTCACAACTTGTCCACCAGAGCGTTGTGGAGTTGTTGGATTGTGTATTTGATGAGTTTGATGAGGGAAACCAAGAAATCCCATGAGCCTCCGTAGCGTAGCTCTGAGCAGCTCACGGCTCTGCTCCGCCGTTCTAAAAATAGCTTGCACAGACAATTAACCTACTGCTATGGCTATAGGGGTTATGGTGATGGGCCAGTTTGACAAAATGTTGAACTATCCCTTTAAGTAATTTGTCGTTTTCCTTAATGTCTCTGTCTTTTTCTCTTTCTCTTTAAATCACAGGTCGGATGTTTCAGCACTAAAATACAAATGCAGACGTTGCACCTGGTAGACATGTTAGTGAGCATGTGCACATGTGCAGCCTGTGTGTGGACATGTGACTGTGTGTGTGTGTGTGTGTGTGTGTGTGGAGGTGCAAGTCTAGTTTGACTTTAAAACATTAAAACCAATGCATAGAAAACAGATTATATTGTACTTCAAAGTGTAATGACAGATGTCTCCAGTCTGTCACAGCTGCTGCGCTCTGCATCTCCATGTTTCTGACCAGAAAGGTTTTCATTTAAAATGATGTTTAACAGCTAATAGAAGATGTTTTAATCTACAGTATTCTCATTTTATCACTGAATCGATAGTTAGTTAGAATTGGACTCTGCCGGAGGATTTGCCATTTACCATTTTATCTGAATTATATATATTTGGACTAAAATCTGACTTGAATTGAACCTTAATGCAACTTTTTGACCTTAACCTGACAGTTTGACATCACTCTGACGTCTGATTGGCTGGAACAGGCTGGAGCTCACGTGTTTATCTGTTGCACTGCAGTTTGACTTTTTGTGATTTAGTTAGTGAAGCCATTTTTATCTGAAGCTTCCCTCGGTCTCTCAGCATCATGAAGTGGATGAAACGATATGATTTAAGGTGGTTGGTTGTTGTTGTGTCGCTGCTACGTATGAAATCCTCTGCAGAATTCCTCTGATATCTCTGTCAAGGCCCCGGGACACGTCATAACTCCAGATCCTGTGATGCAACCGCCTGCATTTAGATGTTTTTTTCATGATGAAAGTCTTTCTAACGACTGAAGCTGTTTTTATTTCCTTCTGTTATTTAAGTATCGAGACAGCAGAGTCATGGAGCGGCTGGACCAACCCTTCAAAGTGCCGTCATACGTCTGAGTGTCTGTTTCCTCTAACCAGGTGAGTGCATTATCTTTATGTGTGTGTGTGTGTGTGTGTGTTCGAGTGTGTGTGTGTGTGTGTGAGTGAAAGAGGAGTTGGCTGGGATTGCGTAATCACCATGTGCCTGGTGCCTGGAGCCGGCAGCTCGTTAACCTGCCTTCCTTCCTGCTGTCACCTCAAACTAAATAAACACAGAGGCTATCTGCTGTGCATGCACACACACGTGCACAGACTCACACACACACACATACACACACACACTTGCACATGCATTTCTCTCATGTGGACATTTTCGTTGTGTTTTTCCCCCTCTCTCACCTTAATGCATGAGTTTTGTGAGTCTGTGCAGCAGCAGAGAGGACGGATCATGTGTCTCTTTCTGATTACACACTCTGACACACACACACACACAGTCTAACACACAGACACACACACACTGGGTTGGAGTTTTTATTTACCCTGTGGGGAGGATGTTACAGTTAGGATGGGATACAACATGTCATGGAGGAATCCTGCCTCCCTGACAGTTGAAAACAAGCTGCCGAGTCCGTGTGGACTTTAACCTCAGTGGGAGTTTGTTTGGTTTGTTTTCAGCAGGTGCTCGTTGGCAGCGACAGACAGAGGTTTACAGATGTTGTGACACGGCAAACTAACATGTTATGATGAGAATCAGACACCAGGTATTAGACCTACGGTGGCCCTGAGGGGTCAGGACGCTGCAAACTCCACAACACAACACAAGTGCTGCAAAAGTCACAACACATTAAAGGGATAGTTCAACATTTTATCAAACTGTCCCATCACCATAATCCCTACAGTCATAGCAGTAGGTTTGTTACCTTTAATTGTCGGTGCAAGCTATTTTTAGAACGGTGGAGCAGAGCCGTGAGCTGCTCATAGCTACGCTACGGAGGCTCATTATGGGATTTCTTGGTTTCCCTCATCAAACTCATCAAATACACAATCCAACAACTCCACAACACTCTGGTGGACAAGTTGTGACCTGCACATTCACCACGCTATGAGATAATAACACAACGTTACCACACAGAGTTGTTTTAGAGGGAAATTCATGTAAAACCTCTGATGCACGTTGCCTTCAGGGACAGTTGTTCATCACCAGTCTCTGTATTTCTTGGATTTGTTGGATTGTGTATTTGATGAGTTTGATGAGGGAAACCAAGAAATCCCATAATGAGCCTCCGTAGCGTAGCTCTGAGCAGCTCACGGCTCTGCTCCGCCGTTCTAAAAACAGCTTGCACCCACAATTAAAGGTAACGAACCTACTGCTATGACTATAGGGGTTATGGTGATGGGGCAATTTGCCAAAATATTGAACTATCCCTTTAAGAAAACATGCTGCAAACTCCACAACACAATGTAAGTGTTTCCAAGGGACACTTGTGTCGTGTTGTGCAGTTTGCAGCGTCCTGACCCCTCAGGGCCACCGTACAGACCGGGTTAACACACACACACACACACACACACACACACACACACACACACACACACACACACACACACACACACACACACACAGACACACACAGCCTGCAGCCAAACGCTGGTGAACCTACTGAAATAATCGTTTAATCAGGAGTTTCTTTATATTCCGTTATTTGTTGAGTAAACATGGCTGTAAATAGTTTATGAGTAAACAGGGACAGAGAGCAGTCTCTTAACTTTACTACCACGCAGCAGGATTACGTCAGCGCTCTGCAAACACACTCTCTGTTTCTCTTTCTCTTCTCCGTCCAGACTCAGATCTGAAGCTGCTTCTCCCACGTGCAGCCCATTTGTGAACCAGGATGCGTTTTGTGCAGATTTACACAGTTGTTGTGTGTAAATCATGATACAACAAGTTAAACATGTTAGATGCAACACAGAGACAACGAGCGGCGATGCGACCGTCGTATTTCGACTTGTTTGACCTCATCCCAGTTTAACTTTTCACTTTCTTTGTCCCGAGGCCTTTAAATCTGTTTAATGCCCCACTTTGAAACTTCAGCCTCTCATTTCACAAACACAAAACATATCAAACCACATGTAACGAAGCCACATCAAGGCCTCATGTTTGTTTCATAAAAAATAATGACATTAAAATCCCCCCCCCCCCCCCCCCCTCGGACCGCTCCGACGTTGTGCCTCGGAGTCACTCTGGTTTTTTTTGTTTTAGTTTCTGTCTTTTAAAACTAACACGGGGACTTAGTGGGAGGGACGCGGCGCGGTGGAAGCATTAATAAACAAAGAAATAAATAATGTTTATTGCGAGCCAGACATCACAGTGGGTTTATGGCTGGACTGTAAACTAGAGGAGCAGCTTAGAATTTACATAATTACTTCCTGGTGTAAATTACTCCCCCCCCCCTCCCCCTCCTCTCTTCTCTCTCTACGTTTCCTCATGGACTGAATATTTCTGTTATTATGAATGAAGTTAAAACTAAATGTTGATTCTTTCCAGTTTTTTGGTTAAATTCTCAAAACATGAATCTCAAACTTCACAACTGATCAGATTAAAGTTAACTACGTCGGTCAGACATCGTTGTTGTGTTGTAACAATGTTGTGTAAAATGATATAAAGCAACTCGGTCCATAACTGCACAATAATCAGTCGTTTATGTTTCATTGATCAAAAAAACTCCTAAAAGTCGACAACTTGTTGTGTTGCTGTGAAATGTGCTGTTTGAGAAGTGATGAGGATCAAACATCAATGAAGTCTATTTATAGTTTATTTTATATGTGTGTTATGGGATGTTTGTTTATTTTTTTATTATAATATAATCTGTGAAAACTCACGCAACAACAAAACATTACAACTTTTTCTTTTTTGCCACTGAATCATTAACTGACACAGAAATCAAAATGTAGTTTGAGTTCTGATAAAGTTTTGATAAAGTTTTGATAAACCAGGAAACTGTTGTGACCGTTGCAGTTTGGAAAGATTTGAGACAGTTTTTAAAAATGAGCCAAAACCTAAAGAATCGGTTTCTAGTTTTATTTTGCTTTGTGATGCAAATATTAGATCAATAAGTGATCAGATAAAACAAAAAAGCAACAAACCAGAAAACTGTTGTCACTATTTAAAAGTTTGGATTTGATCAAGTCGATTGTCACTTTAAAGCCATCTGTTAATTTTATAGTTTGTCTTCTTTATGCTGTTCTTTAAAAAATAAAAAGTTATGTCTTCATGTAAAGCACATTGAGTTGCCTGCTATATGAATAAAGATGCCTTGAACCCTGACCCACAACACTGATGTTTATGTCATTATTAATGTGCAGCGTCTGGATCAGATTTTGCATTCGACGTAATAAAAACACCTTTTAACTGAATTTACACGTCGAATCCCCAAAATGTTCCTGCAGAGTTGATCTGTCAGGAAGTTTTAAATCAACTTCTCAGTGTTTCATGTGACTCCTTTTTTCACCGTGTGTCTGTCGATAATAAATAAACTGTAGTGAACCTGTTTCATGCAGATTGAGGCGTCAGAAACAGACCTGGACCAGTGAGTCGATGCTTTATGATGAACTCTGTTGTGTTGTGTTTTTACAGTGAAACAGCCGAGGCGGACTGAGGAGGGAGTTGTTTCCTGTCGGCGCTCCAGCTCTGGATTGTAAAGCACAGGGTTGGTCAGGTTAGTGGAGGTCAGGGAACACAAGGACAAATTACTAAATGAAGCAGTGAGCGGTGGTGGAGGTCGGAGTCCTGGCCTATCGCTGTTTACGTCCTGGGACGGAGTCGGAGCGGCGAGGGAAGAGAGGACGACCTGGAGGGAAGAATGAAGTCTTTTACTTCCTGCAGCCTGTTTGCCCCCCCCCCCCCCCCTCTCTGTGGTCAGTCCACTCTTCCTCTGTCTTTCTCTCTCTTTTTACACTTTTTTTTGTCTCTTTCTGCCCTCCTTTTCGCTCTTTCACTCTTTCCAACCTCCTCTAGCCTCGCTCTCTTTCTTTCTTTCTTTCTTTCCTTCTGTGTCCTTCTTTCCCACTGGGACCGGAGCCATGTGCTTTGGAGGCCCTCAGAGAGAAACCACACACTGGAGCTGTAGCAGGGGGTAGAAGAAGAAGAGGAGGAGGAGGAGGAGGAGGAGGAGGAGGAAGGCTCCAGAAAAAGCTCTGCTGCCGGCTCTCGGAGCCAAGACACCGGCCAGAAACCAAACTGGATGTGGTGAAACTGTCAAATTACTTAAGGAAACTGCAGCAAAACCTCAGGAGGCGAAAAACACAGCAGAGGGAGAGAGAGAGAGGCTTTTTTTCAGCGTGTTGCAAAACAAGCAAAGCAAAAATGGTATTTGTCAAAGAATTTATGATTTAAAAAAAAAAAAAAGCTCTGGCAGTGGAGAGACGAGTCCGAGTCAGGCAGAGGTCGTCGTCCAATCAGCAGCGTCAGGTCCAGTTAAAGGTGGTGACGGTGAGACGATGCACAACTCAGCAGCTGGAGGACGAAACAAGCTTCACTGCATTTGCATCTCGTCACTTCAAGAATCTTTAAAGGGATAGTTCAACATTTTGGCAAATTGGCCCATTGCCATAATCGCTATAGTCATAGCAGTAGGTTCGTTACCTTTAATTGTAGGTGTAAGCTATTTTTAGTACGGCGGCGCGGAGCAACAGGCTGCTCTGGCTAGTGGAGGCAAAGAATTTCTTGGTTTCCCTCATCAAACTCATCAAATATACAACCCAGCAACTCTGTTGTGGACACGAGCTGCAGAACCACCACGCTATGAGATAATGAGAACGATACGAGACGGAGCCGTTTTCGAGGTAAATACAGGGTAAATCGGAGACGGCTTGCTGAAAAACTGTCCCAGCAGCGCATCAGGTTTTCCAGTCTGAAAGCTCCGTGGTGAGCGTGGTGGTTCTGAGACAACGTGTCCACAACACAGCAGCAGTGTTTTTGGAGTTTGATGAGGGAAACAAGCTTCACTGCATTTGCATCTCGTCACTTCAAGAATCTTTAAGTTTTAAAGTATTTTCAATCAGACACCAGAGTTTATAACTGAGCTGCTCTGTCTCTGCAGGTCTGGATCTTCTCCCCGTCCCAGAGTCCAGGTTTAACGGACCCTCCACAGTCCTGGTCCCCCGGGCCTGGAGCCTCAGGTCAGCTCGGCTTTAAAATCCTGTTTTAATACTTCATTAAATTAAGTAATAAAACAGGATTTCTTTCTTTCTTTTGCCCTGACCGCACGCCACTGCTTCGTTTTTATAATGAACAGCTGAGTTTAATTCCACAGCTTCCTGTCAATGAGTGTGAGAGGAAATGTTTGCATTCACGTGCACCTCTTCTTCTAAATTATGTCTTTTGATAATGATTTCAGTTTATTTATAAATCATTTAAAATAGGCCTACAGGTACAATTCATGATCTCCAGCAATAAAATGGGACTAAAATGGGAATCCTTGTAAATAGACGTATTATGATAAAGACAATTTCTTATTTCTACCTAATTCTAACCTAAAACCCCAAAGCATCCTAAGAGTTTTCCATAAATAGGCCTACTGAGATAAATATTATTATTATTAGCCTATGCTAGGCCGAAGTAAAATACAGGCTGCTGCTTTGTTTCCCTTTTCACTCTGAAACTGTAGAAAACTAAAATAATACACTGATATTGACTAAAAACATTGAAAAAGAGTGTTTCATGTTTAACTTTATGTCTTTTGGAGAATATAATATAATATAATATAATATAATATAATATAATATAATATAATATAATATAATATAATATATAATATTTGTCCTGTGAGAAGAGAGTTGCAGCAGGCTGTAATGATGCTAGCAGCTAGCTGGTTAGCATGCTAACTTCAGGAGCAGAGTTAATGTTGTTGTTGTTGTTGTTGTTGTTGTTGTTGTTGTTGTTGTTGTTTTCCACCACAGGAGGAAACAGGAAACAGATCCTCAGACGACTGAAGAACTGAACACGCTGTGAGCTGGTGAGTAAACAGATGCTAACGCTAACGCTACATGAAGCCACATCCATTTGCAGCGCGTCCCGTTGAAACCGTGTTTACACGCTAGCTACCACGGTTTGTTTAGTGAGTTATGTCTTTGAGGAAACATAATTAACGGCCGCAGTATTTTCACTGGGAGGGAAATATTTCACTGAGTCTCCTGCAGGACGGGCTGCGTGCTTTTATTTTTTATTTTTTTATTTTTTTAACCACACGATGCAAATTGTTGGTTTTTTTAATCCCATAAAGTGCAACAACATTTGAGGCAGCAGATAAACTGAGAGGATGTTTGGGACTGATCAGAGTTTCCATGACATGTTAACATGCTTCCTCTCTTTCTGGTGCTTTTGACTTTTTGACTTTTAAACAGTCGCTACGTTTTACTGGATCCTGAACAGAGAGAGGAAACAAGAGGAATATTTTGTTATAATAAAGGTGCAACTGTTTGCTTTTAAAGATGAGCTGCTGCACTTTGGTTTATAGAGATGTTCTTCTCACTCACACAAAGACACAGAGACAGAAAAAGACGTTTCTCTGCTGCTGGTTTGGTAGCCTACAGTTTCTTTATTTTTAATTTAAGGCATTTTCCATCAGAATCAACAGCACTTAAAGGTACAAAATTGGTATTTTCCATAGTCCTTTTCCTGTTCATGCAACCATTTATGCACAGCCTACAGTTGAGCAACAAGAGTCAGTGAAGGACACAGACTGTGTGGTAAAGAGGACAGAGGACCGTCCTCCTGCTCCTTCATCAACATCCTTGTATTAAATATGAAACGTTGAGCACATTTACACACATTAAACTCTCTCCACATGCTTAGACTACAACCTGTATAGTTGCAATTTCTGCATCAACATATTAAGAATCGTAAAAAGACAAAGTGAGAGAATTTATTGTTATCTCCATCAGGATCGTACAAAGTCTGCTTGAGTTGCGGTTATAAATTCAATCCATTTTTCCCAAATTTGATAAAACTAAACCTTTTCTCTCAGACAATAATGGCGCGTTTTAAGAATCGTATTTGCGTGTTTCCACTAGCCCTAGTACCTGTACCAGGTCCCAACCTCCTCGGCCCTGGTTCCAAGCGAGCCGAAGCGTTTATAACGTGACGTCATCCGACTGCCTTCCGGATTGGGCAGAGAGTCAGCGCGAGGGCGACATGAGAATCAAACCCGGAAATTTCAAAAACATTGCGGCAACAGCGCCAGATCTTATCGAGACTGTTGTTATTCCTTCACCTGAGGAAACTGTTGCTGTGTTTAAATCCACACTGTGTCTTTAACGAGGTGCAGACCAGTGAGTTTTGACGAGCGGATAAAAAGAAACGGACAATGCTTTCACCCCCTCTCAGACGCTGAGGAGAACTAGAGAACTTTGGAAACACAACCAAAACCGTGCAAAGTGGAAAACAAGTCTGGTTTGGTACAGTTTCATTCAAAAACAATCAGCTCCAAACACCTTGTAGTTTAGTTTTAGTTTTTTATCCTGAGCTGCAGCAGCTGATCAGGATTCACCTTCACGTCACTGAGAGGAAGATGTAACACGAGGGCTGAAGCCGCTCGGGGCCTGAGTGGCTCATTAGGCCGCAATAAATCACTGCTATATGTTTCAAATAAAGTGTTACCATTTGTGACTGTGTGTATGTGTGTGTAAATGTGTGTGTGTGTAACTGTGTGTGTGTCCTTGCACCGTGCTCTGGCTCCACTGAGACTCCATGCCCAGCAGTTACAGACGGCTGTAACTTCCACTGCCTGCATCTCTCTCTCTCTTTCTCTCACACACAAACACACATGCACATTGCACACACATGCACACACAAACACACACATGCACACATATGCACATTGCACACACACACACACACACATGCACACACTCTACCTCCTCGCTCCATAACAAACAGCGAGAGCCTGCATGGGCCCCTGAAGGCTTCCTGTATCCTACACACAGCCAGCAAATAAACACAATCACATTCATTTACCCCTACACACACACACACACACACACACGAGTACTCAGGCATGTGCAGACACACACACACAGACACACACTCTACGACTGAAAGAGGACTCAGACCAAATGTGTAACCGCTGCTATTTCTTCCCTCATTAAGCCGCAGCGTTACGAGCTGACACTCGGCGCGGCCTGCGGCTCCGAGCTTGGACGCGCCGTCCCGAGGTTTCCACTGCTGGGGGGGAAACGAACGTCTCCTTCTATTACAGGAAGAGGGAACGGGGGGAATCAGAGGAGATAACCAGCCATTCCACAAAGATTTAAGACCCACATTTTAGAGGTTGAAGCTGGAAAATTTAGGGAAACGACTGAGGTCACAGAGAGGAAGAGGAGGAGGAGGAAGAGGAGGAGGAAGTTTTCTCTCTTCACGCTCTCAACTACTGAAATTACATAATTTTGTTTCCCATCTGCAAGTTTTTACTCTATTCTCGTCAGATTAGAGACGTTTTCTTCAATTTCATCGCCGGTGTATGAATAATGAGGTTATTGTCGGCATATTGTCTTAAAGGGATAGTTCAGCATTTTGTCAAATTGGCCCATCACCATAATCTCTATAGTCATAGCAGTAGGTTCGTTACTTTTTTTAGAACGGCGGAGCAGAGCCGTGAGCTGCTCAGAGCTACGCTACGGAGGCTCATGGGATTTTCATGTAAAACCTCTGATGCACGTTGCCTTCAGGGACAGTTTTTCATCAACAGTCTCTGTATTTCCCTCTAAAACAACTCTGTGTGGTAACGTTGTGTTATTATCTCATAGCGTGGTGAATGTGCAGGTCACAACTTGTCCACCAGAGCGTTGTGGAGTTGTTGGATTGTGTATTTGATGAGTTTGATGAGGGAAACCAAGAAATCCCATGAGCTCTGAGCAGCTCACGGCTCTGCTCCACCGTTCTAAAAATAGCTTGCACTGACAATTAAAGGTAACGAACCTACTGCCATGACTATAGGGGTTATGGTAACAGGACAATTTTCCAACTTTGTTGAACTATCCCTTTAATGCTCTGTGAGGAGTTCATGGGTCTGTGTTTCTGTGTTTTGCTGCTGCTGCAGTTTTCTCTCTCTCTCTGTCTTCGTTTCCGTTCGCACGTCCTCTCTGAGTTTGGACGCGGAGCAGCAGTGGTTTCTGGGTAACCATAGCTCACACGCTAACGTGCGAGCCTTTTTTTTTTCAAAATGTCAAATATTTTCGCTGCACAAATCTGTGGTTGTGTGTGTCAAACAAATTGTGATAAGTTATTAGGAGGGAGCGTCACGCCAACACCCGACACGAGACTAAGACAAACACACCAGGATTCATTTATCTGGGTTTTTGAGTTCAGACTCAGAGTTTGATAGATTTGTGCACGTTATTATCTTTAAATATATTTAACAAGCTTTAGTTATTTATGAGGATTATGTAAAGATCTGACCTTAAAATACAATAAAACTGTTGAACCACGACCTGCATGAAGTCACGACTTAAACTTTTAATTAATGACCTGTTTATATTTAAATGAAGAGTTGTTTTACTGTGTATTACCTCATATAAATCATATTTTTTGTAGTAGTAATGCTTTATTCATACACACAAAATCATAATTAATTTGCTAGATCATATTGTGGCCAGTTTAAGCATGTGAATTGTTTTCCTGAGGAAGCTATCTGAAGCTTATAGGAGCCATTTGACATAGATTTAACACACAATGGACACATTTTACATGCACTTGACACTTACATACATTTAACACACTACATATAACTGTTAAACGTCCAAAATAATCCTCAATAACGTCCTGTATCTCATTTACAAAGTATATTAACTGGTTTATTATCCTTTATTCAAAGAATCAGACATTAAAAACCAGTTCCTTTGGTCTTTCTGCAGGTTTGTATCTAATGTTTACTCAGTAGACGTCACTGTATTCCTGCAGAAACCTCAGAAACCTTCCTCTCATTGCTGCATAATGAAGCAGATGGAAGTATTTACATGCAGTATTCATACATGACATGTTATTTATATGTGAGTTTTTAATGTTGCAGTGTAAAAATCTCATGCTGTAAATTCCCGTTGCTTCCTCTCTGATTATATATCCATGGCTTCACCTTTACATATACAACATGTGCCTATAATATCCCATAATATCCTATAATATCCTCTCCCCTCCTCCTCCTCCTCCTCCTCTCTGCCGTGTGAAAAGAAGATACCAGGGTAGCAACAGAGGAAACATAGCAACCACATAATTGGAGGCCGGGATCAAACTTCCATCGTGCCGTCCTGTTGGCGCTCCCGGATCCGCTCCCTGTTCTTTTTGCTTCCCATATATCTTGTGCCATAATGACTGTGATGCAGCGCTGCCACTACGGGGTTTGGTCGAGGTGGAATGTATGTAATTGTTTTTTTTTTTGTGTTTTTACAAAAGGCTGCATCTAAGAAAGAAAAAAGGAAAATCTACAAGGTTGTTACCACGACATGAGCTGACTGTGGAGAGGAGGATAAACATCTGTAAACATCTGTTTACCTGCTGCTTTATAGTGACAAAACTCTGTTATTATTATATTTTATATAATTATATTATATTATTATTGACAAAATAAATCTGGACATCATTATCATCGAGGTCTTGAGTTAAAGGAACAACAAGGAGTTTGTATTTGGTTCTAAAAGTGTCTCATATTAACGTGGATGAATCTACATTTTCTATAAATATATTGTTTTGTCTTTATAGTTATTTTGATATCATTATTTAGTGGTCGACTTTTCCAGCATTTCCTTGTTTTCGTTTCCTGGATTTTGGCAAATTGTCCCATCACCATAACCAGAGGTGTGGACTTGGACTCGAGACTTGAGACTTGACTTGGACTTGAGAGCAAAGACTTGAGACTCTACTTGGACTTAACCCTCTTGACTTGAGTCAAGTCACATGCAGCAAGCACAAATATTAAAATATTTTTAAAAGTGTCACATCAATGTTATACTGAAGCAGCCAGCCAGAAATCCCGGCCGTCAGTGACACTAGTGTCATAAAGTAGTAGCGCCGCCTGTACTCCACGTCGCCACGTCACGTCCCTACGTCACGTCCGTACGTCACGTACCTTACGCACAGGCAGCTAACAGACGACGAGACCACGTTAGCTAAAATGTCCATTCCAACAATAATTTTGTTTGCTTTCAAGCAGTATGAGGTGGACAGCAAGGGGCGGAAAGCCGTGTGCAAGGTGTGTGGTGCCAAAATTGCAGATGGGATTAAAACAACATCGAATTTTAATCGCCATTTGGAGAGGGGACACAAAGAAATGTAAGTAACATGCATGCACTGATGATTAGCAACTCGAATCGAAAGAGAGCATTTCCACCGGCCACAGCACGTCTCGGTGGACGGCAGCTGCTTCATTATTATGCAGGCACTGCAGCTGTGCAGCCAGTTTTATTTTGAACAGGTCATTACCGTTCGAGTGTGAACTTTTGAGAATGAGTGAGCAACTTTTGAGCATGAGAACGCAGTGCTTATATTGACAAAGCATATCACAATACAATATTAATAAAAATGAACATATGAATAAGTGGCAGAACATTAACAATAAAATATAAACAACTTAACAATTGAGACGATTATAATTGATTTGTGTGGGACTTGAAACAAAAATCTTAGGACTTGGACTTGACTTGGGACTTGAGAGCAAAGACTTGAGACTCTACTTGGACTTGCAACATAGGGACTTTCTCCCACCTCTGACCCCTATAGTCATAGCAGTAGGTTTGTTACCTTTAACTGTCGGTGCAAGCTATTTTTAGAACGGCGGAGCAGAGCCGTGAGCTGCTCAGAGCTGCAACTCCACAACGCTCTGGTGGACAAGTTGTGACCTGCACATTCACCACGCTATGAGATAATAACACAACGTTACCACACAGAGTTGTTTTAGAGGGAAATTCATGTAAAACCACTGATGCACGTTGCCTTCAGGGACAGTTTTTCATGTATTTACCTCGAAAACTGATTTGTTTCATATCCCATGAGCCTCCGTAGCGTAGCTCTGAGCAGCTCACGGCTCTGCTCCGCCGTTCTAAAAATAGCTTGCACCAACAAATGAAGGTAACAAACCTACTGCTATGACTATAGGGGTTATGGTGATGGGACAGTTTGACAAAATGTTGAACTATCCCTTTAAAATGTTGAATCTCCTCCTGTTAAAGAACAGAAAGGAAAAGAAACATCCGTTTTGACTTCCTGTTGGAGATGCTACCTACACTTCTTCTTTGGCCGTTGAGCTGTTTCCATGGCGATGGGAGTCTCAAGTTTGGCATCTGAGAATAAGCCCCGAAGAAGAAGTCAAGTTTATTTCTTCCTCCTCTTTTTTACTGTTTTTTTTTTTTTGCATCAGACGGGTCTTTTCTCTTCTTCTCTTGATGATCTTGATGAAATGTTTACAATAACTGACTCTGTGTGTGTGTGTGTGTGTGTGTGTGTGTGTGTGTGTGTGTGTGTGTGTGTGTGTGTGTGTGTGTGTGTGAATAGGCTCAGCCTGCTCTAACGACTCTCTCTCTCTCTCCTCTGTTTGTGTCCGTCCCACCAGACACAGGAAGTCCCAGTGTCCTGGACGTCATTGTACCGAGGGACAGAGGTGTCTTTGTCCGGACTGAACAGGTGCTCTGTCTTTGTTCCCTCGGTCTCTTTCTCTCCGTTTCCCTCCCGAGTATTAAACTCATGGAATTACAAACAATTATCCTTAATTGTTCTGACTTGAAGCTTCAAACTGGAACGTTGTTGTTGTCGTGTTTGTTAAAGTTCATCTTTTTATTTATTTCCAACACGTCGCTGCAGTGTTTATAAAGTTTCACTCTGGGTTAAAAACTGCAGCAGCTAAGTGAACGTTGAGGTTCTGGATCTTCATGTTTAACTTAGTAATAGTAGTTTATTCCATCTTTTACACAAATTGTTTACAGTTGAGCATCGATCACAGTCAGTCAGCCTTCCATAAAACCATCATTAGTTCAACTAGTTCATAAATAGATCTGAAAGGTGCAGCTGAAGCTATGCAGCTTATAAATGCTGTCACTATACCTTTAATTCATTATTGCAGTAAAACCATTGCAGCTCTTCATGGTTTCAGAGTCATAGAAAGAAACAAGTATCCAATAATTAACAAATTAAGCTAAAAAATAAAAGATATAAATAATTAAACAGCATTACTTGCAATCAACACCTAATCCTTTTTTATAACTTTCTATTTTTAAATTGTGTTACTGTATGTTTTTGCTTTGTTTGAGATACACAAGCTTTTTAATGTATTGTTATTTATTCTGGGTTGTTTTAAGTTAAGTTTCCCTCTTAGCTCACATCTCTCCATCTCTTTCCTTGAACATTTTTTGAATATTATTAGGGAGTAAATTATTCTTGGCTCTGTTTATTATCTGTGCAGTTTTAACTTGCTAAGATTGTTTTTATTATTTCCTCCACAGAGTGAACACACACACACACACACACACATGGACGTATGAGCCTCCTGTTTACAGCACCAGAGGCCATTGTCAGGTAAAGACGGGCTGGGACGGGGAGGAAGACGCACACACACACACACACACACTGGGAGGAGGAACGTGAGAAAAGAACGAGGAGGAGATTAACACACTAATCCAATATCCGATGCTCCTGGATGGAGGAGCGGCTGCTGAATGATGCCTCTCTCCCTCGCTCTCTCACAACACACAACACAACACAACACAACACAACACAACACCTACTGTACATGTACATTTGATTACATTTTTATGTGTGTTTTATGTGTGTGTGTTGTTGGACTAAACCAGTTCCTCCAGTTCCTTGTGATCCTCCTTCTTGGAAACCATCGACTAAATAATTCACTTTTCACAGCGACAGGAAATGAGACAGAGAGAGAGCAGAGTGTTGATGTTGATGTTGATTGACAGCTGGATGAGTCACATGACTAAAGTTGTGTAACACACAACTAAGAAACTTAAGACAATAATGAATTCTCAGAGTTGAGCCAACAGGATACCACGGCCTTTAGTTCTCAAAGGAAGTATATTTACTTAGGCCATGGACGCGCACTGGACAAAATTTCTCCAAAAATGTTTAAACATTTCTAGAAAAAAATGGTAAAATGTCTAAAAATAAAAAAAATAAAATTTCTAGAAAAAAGTGGTATCCTAAAAGTTCTCAAAAACAATTCTTGAAAAAAAAGTGGTAAAATTTCTCAAAAAGTGGTAAAAATTTCTCTAAAACAATTGTAGAAAAAAGTGGTAAAATTTCTCAAACAATTGTAGAAAAAAGTGGTAAAATTTCTCGAAAAAGTGGTAAAATTTCTCGAAAAAGTGGAAATATTTCTCCAAAAAGTGGTAAAATTTCTCAAAACAATTCTTGAAAAAAGTGGTAAAATTTCTCAAAACAATTCTTGAAAAAAGTGGTAAAATTTCTCCAAAAAGTAGTAAAAATTTATCCAAAAAGTGGAAATATTTCTCCCAAAAGTGGTAAAATTTCTCAAAACAATTCTTGAAAAAAGTGGTAAAATTTTCTCCAAAAAGTGGTAAAATTTTTCCAAACAATTCTTGAAAAAAGTGGTAAAATTTCTCAAAAAATGGTAAAAATTTCTCTAAAACAATTGTAGAAAAAAGTGGTAAAATTTCTACAAAAAGTGGAACATTTTTCAAAAAAGTGGTAAAATTTCTCAAAACAATTCTTGAAAAAAGTGGTAAAAATTTCTCCAAAAAGTAGTAAAAATGTATCTAAAAGAATTCTTGAAAAAAGTGGTAAAATTTCTCAAAAAAAAAAAAAAAAAAGTTCTAGGAGAAACTGGTCAAATTTCTAGAAAAAAAGTTTTAAAAATAATGTAGAAAAAGTTTTAAAATTTCAACAACAACAACAACAAAAAAAAAAATGTTTTTGAAAAATAGTGGTAAAATTTCAAGAAGAAGTTGGGGACCCCTCTGACCCTTCTGAAGGTCCCTGGGAGAACCATTGCATTATAAGAGTGTTTGATGCCTGTTGACAAAAGCATGATGCAGCTTAATAACAAAACCACCCTCATGTATTTCATATTCTTCATCTATGATCTGAGGTGATGAAGCTCCTTCTGAACAGTTTTGTGTCTTGTTGTATTTTCCCACAGTGCCGAGCGGCTCCGGCTCCGGCTTCGCTCGGAGATCGGTGACCTTCAAGAACAGAGATGGTTGACGGGAACTTCACAGGAAGAGAAAAGGTCAGCCAACAGGAACACGAGAGCGCCAGCAGAGCTAAAAGGAAACATTGAACCAAAGTGAGACATGCCAGGATACCCCACCCCGAGCGCCTTAACACACACACACACACACACACACACACACACACACACACACACACACACACACACACACACACACACACACACATCTCATGTATCTGAGAGAACATGACTTGACCTCTCTCCTCTCTTACCTACAGGTGCTCTAGTGTGAGAGATGATGGGGAGTTGTCGGTTGTTTCCATGTTGCCATGGTGATCTTCCTTGTTGTTGCTCATCGTATTGACTAAACAGATGTATGTTAACAGGAAGGAGGGAGGGGGGGAGGGGGGGGGAGGTTAGCAATCGACTATTGACCAAGAGGAGGAGGTGACCAAGAGGAGGAGGACACGACTGTCTCCTTCTGTCCTTCTTTTTCTCCTCATATTAATACTCTCCTCCTCTCTTCCTCTCCTCCTCTTCCTCCTCCTCTCTTCCTCTCCTCCTCCTCTCCTCTTCCTCCTCCTCCTCCTCTCTTCCTCTCCTCCTCCTCTCCTCTCCTCCTCCTCTCCCTCCTCCTCCTTTCTTCCTCTCCTCTTCCTCCTCCTCCTCTCTTCCTCCTCCTCCTCCTCTTCTTCCTCCTCCTCCTCCTCTCCTCTCCTCCTCCTCGTCTCCTCCTCCTCCTCCTCTCTTCCTCTCCTCTTCCTCCTCCTCCTCCTCTTCTTCCTCCTCCTCCTCCTCTCCTCTCCTCCTCCTCCTCCTCCTCTCTTCCTCCTCCTGGCAGACCCATCAGACCAACAGATGTGTGTAATGTCATTATTTCAGTCTCAGCGTGACGGCTGTTGGTTGTGAGAGATGAAGCTGCTGTGACTTCATCATGTATTTTAGTTTCCTTAGTGTTTTTAATGAAGCGGTTGAGTCGCAGAAAATCGGTGCATTATCGATTTTGGGTGAAGTATCCCTTTAATAATGTGGCTTTAAAGAGGAAGCAGGAATCTCAGCAGGTTCTTTGATGTAATGGAAACGCAAGAAGGTCGAGTCGAGTTGAGTCGAGTAGCTGTGAATGTAAACGCACTGAGTGACATCATTCATCATCATATGGTCAGTTCAGCTGATGTGAGGTCAGAGGTCAAAGGTCAAAGGTCAAAGGTCGGGTTATCAGCTGTAACAAGTGGATGTCGTCGTTCACTCTGCTGAGAGAGAGAGGGAGGAGGAGGAGGGAGAAGAGAGCAAAGAATCAAAACAGTGTTTTGCAATACTGTTCTCTGCACATGTGCACGTTCACATGCACGCACATGCAATATCCCTGCTGTGTGTGCACATGTGTCAGCGCTGTGTGTGTGTGTGTGTGTGTGTGTGTGTGAGAGCGACTGGAGCCAACAGATAAATGTATGAAATGTTATTGTGGTGGAGCTGGAGCCGCTCCAGAGGAAGTGCTTGGCTTTGACAATGCTCTCACCAGGAATGCACTGCAGGCCGCCGCCAAGTGGGCGTGGCCTCGCCTCGCCGCGCCGCTCTGCTCCGGGGTCGGACGCCAAGTTTGGTCGGTCGGTTCAGTTCTGGCCCCTCGCGAGCCTCGGGGGAGAGTCGATCCCCTCCACTGCTGCTCACAGGACAGAGGGAGAGGGGCTGGGGTTGTGTGTTCTTGTGAGCTTAGTTTGTATAGACTTGAATGAGTGTGCGTGTGCGTGCGTGTGCGTGTGTGCGTGTGTGTTTTCTCCCTTTTGAGAGGAGGATCTGAAAGGAATGCAACTGTTCCTTTACACATGTCCACCCCCCTTAGGCAGCCACAGGGCCTGTTGAAAACAGACACGCATCCATGACACACACACACACACACACACACAGACATGCACACACACACACACACACACACACATGCACACACGCACACACACTCTGAGAGAGGTTGTGGAATGGAAGGAAGTATCAGACTACACCGGCAGAATACTTATCAGCCTGAGGAGCAGCGCTGCCTGCTCAGACTTTCACTTCTTAACTTCAGCAACAAGAAGAAAATCATCATATTGACAATAACAGTGTTGGGACATGTTAAAGTAATTAGGTTACTAGTTACTTTCCCCCTAAAGTAACTCAGTTTGCACCTGAACCACTGCATTGAAAAAGTAACTAATTACCAAGAAAAGTAACTATTGTCAAATTACTTGGACTCGACTCCCGTTGATCTCTGTTTTCTAACTAGAAATAACGCGTATATAACGTACACTTTAAAGTACTTATATATTAGTACATATATACTAGAGAGATAAAGATTAGTGATTATATATTAGAATAAATCCAACTAGATAAACTCATAAATTAATTTATTGTATAGATTATAATGACAAGAAAGCTTGATAGCTTCAGGCTGCTGTGGCGGCGCAAGATGGCGACGCTCTCTAAAGCAAGATCCTTGTTATATGTAGATATAAAAGAATAATTATAAGGCTACGGAAACCAAACGATTATACACTGATACTAATATATTCATGGGTGGTAGATTCATATTTTATCTATAAAGCTTGACTAATATTGCACACTGCACCTTTAACGGGTGTTTTATTTAGCGACGGGACTTCTTGAGTCAAGCAACGACGCATTTTATCGTCCGTAACGGTCACGGCGTTATAACGGTCACGGCGTTATAACGGGGGAAACAGCAACTTCTTTTGATTTCTGTTACGGAAAAAAAAGTTGTGCTGTTTATTTCTAACGTTGTTATTCCCATCGCTGAATAATAACAGCAATAATAACGGAGGAGTCGGAGTCGGAGCCGAGCAGACCGCGACCACGGCCACATTTTCACGTTTCGGCCTCAGCTGCGTCGACTGACAAGACGTGAAACCGACTGGTGCACCAGGAGAAAGAAACTCCTTCATGTTTGTTTGGAGAAGAGATGACATTCAATTAAAATGCAGGTTGATTGGTTTAATTTGTTTGGTGTTTTCATGTGCAGCAGCAGGAGGAGGAGGAGGTGCAGGCCTGGGGGGGGGGGGGGGGGGGGGGGGACTGGCAGTGCCTGGTGGAGGCTGCAGGCCTGGCAGTGCCTGGAAGCGATGCAGGACAGTAGCTCTTTGTCTGGTGGCATTACTTGGTGCCGAGCCAGTGGCCGCGTTGCTGCCTGGCTCGTTGCTGCCTGGCTCGTTGCTGCCTGGCTGGGTGACTGACTGACTGGCTTCATGGTGGACTGACTGACTGACTGACTGACTGACTGACTGACTGACTGACTGGCTAATCTCTCTTTTCTCCTCGTTTGTCTTTCTCCTTCTTCCTCTCGCCTCCGTCGGCTCAAAGGAACAGTTCAGCCGTGAACGGGGTAATATTTTCTCCTGTGAAAAAATCTGCCCTGCAAAGGCAAAGTGTAGGATCTACATTTTTCCACATTTCCTCTTTTTTTTTGGACCAATCAAAAGTGTGGCATATTCTCTTCAATCTGGTAGAATTTGATATTAAATTTCCAGAGTTATTGGGCTTTTTTTATTTTGCTGTCCATCCAAAAAGGCGCTGTGAACCCATGGGATGGTTCAGCATCTGCACCAAACCCAAGGCCAGAGTGCAGGATCTGCAGCAAACCCAAGGCCAGAGTGCAGGATCTGCAGCAACACCAAGGCCAGAGTGCAGGATCTGCAGCAACACCAAGGCAGAGAGTTTTCAGAATTTGAGCTGCAAATATCAAATTAAAAAAAACAAACACACTGAGGTTTTACTTTGACCATTTCATCACACATGAACTTTCAACCAAACGAGTTTCTCCAGATCCTGAACCACCGCTCCTCCTCTGCTCCCTGTCCTCCCCCCCGACGGTCCCAGCAGCTCCTCTCCTCTCCTGCCACTTCCTGAGTGTTGAAATGTGTGTTTTTCCTGCAGCTGAAGTCGTCCTGTCACACTTAGGTTCATTTTACTTTTGAATTCCACAGAGGAAAGAGAGGAGGAGGAGGAGGAGGAGGAGGGGGGGGGGGGTAGAGCAGGAGATACTGTGTGTGTGTGTGTGGTGTGAGATGATAGGATTTTGCCGTCTGCAGGTCTAAATGTCAGGGGTTCCATTTCCAGACAGCGTGCACTCGCCATTTCTGCCTCATATATGAGCACAGATCCCCACGGACGGACGTTATGAACACAAACTAAACCATATGCACACACACACACTCATCACCCTGTTCTACAGTCACCTGCAGACACACACACACACACACACACGTCTCTAAACGTATTTCAATCCAACTGTTTTTTGTCCTTTTTCAATTTTGAAGCTGTGAAAATAGAAAAAATAGATCAAAAACTAGAAATATCAATGTCACGTAGAATAAATAATGATAAAGATGTGAACAGTTGAAAACAGCAGATCCACGTGGAGCGAAGCCTTCGTCAAATTAATGATGCAAGAATCACAACTAGGCTATTTATCATCTTTTGTTA
>CM064907.1:1205000-1290000 GCA_030347415.2 Decapterus maruadsi | reverse complement strand
CCCCCCCCCCCCAACATTGACATTTGCAATAAAGGCAATAAAGGAGTGGAGTTTAGCATCACCAGCTGTATGAGACTTCATCCGCTCGGGTTTCAGGATGGGGGGGGGGGGGGGGGGAAAAAAATTATTAAAATAAAAATAAAATCTGTGACACGTTCAGGGTGAAGGGAGGGGGAGGTGGGGGGTGGGGGAGGGGGGGTGAGTGTGTAAAAATCACAGCATCGTAGCAAAGGGAGAAGATTAAGGTTTTTAGTTGTGGAGTTGTCGTCGTTTTTGTTGTTGCACGTGTGAAAGTAGATAAAGCTAAAGGTGAAGTTACAGAGAAAGAAAGGCATCGACTGCAGGAAGAAGAAGAAGAAGAAGAAGAAGAAGAAGAAGAAGAAGAAGAAGAAGAAGAAGAAGAAGAGGTCCACTGGTTTAAAAAAGATGGCACTGAAGAAAGAGAGAGAAAGAGAAGGAAGGAAAACAGCGAGAAAGAGAGAAAAGAGAAGGAGACAGACTCGTCTTTCTCTCCGTCTCTCCGCGGTATGACAAGTTTATGCACAGCAGCTGTGTTTGTCAATCAAGGCCAGGGGTGTTTGTTGGACAGTTTCTCAGGGAGGGAAGGAGGGAGGGAGGGAGGGAGGGAAGGAGGGAAGAAGAGAGCAGGAACAGCAGGAAATGGGTTGATCCGGATCGGGGCAGATTGTGTTCCCAGTGCGGATTCAATGAGTCCACCACGGTCTCCAGGACTCGGAGACGAACCAGGGAATTAGCTTTAGCCTCTCGGCCGCTAACGAGCCGCGGCTAGCACCAACAGCAGGAGGTGAAAATTTTTTTATTTTTATTTTATTGCCGGGCACACTTTTCTAAATCAAGTGCTAGTGATCAAAAGACCCTCGACCCTCCTTCCTTCCTTCCCTCCTTCCTTCCTTCCTTCCTTCCTTCTTTGCTTCCTTCCCTAAACCTAAACCGTCCTCTCGCCTTTTCTTCGCGAAAACATCTTTTACCCTCAAAATATATATCTAATATATTCTCTATATATTTTTTGTACTGAATTGTAGTTATTATAATGTACCATGCAATCTTTCCAGGACATTTAAAAGTCTCTTCTAAAGAACACAATTGTTGTGAAACTATTTACAGCAAATAACATTTCACCTGCATAGCTCTATTACTAAATATATTGTCAAAACATTTGTGATTTTTGTCGCCCCCCCCCCCCCCCCCCCCCAGCTGAACCCCAGTCAGTCACACAATCATCCTCAGTTTTGGCACCTTTCTGTCCAACTGGATCGCTAGGTTTGGAGAATATTGCCTCATACATTCAAGACTAAAAGGACAGTGTGTGTGTGTGTGTGAAAGTGTGTGTTTCCTCTTTTTTTTGTGCAAAAGACAAACACAAGGTGAGAGCGACGTCAAGGGTCCGAAGTGTGTGTGTGTGTTTCTGCAACAAAGACACTAGAAGCCTCGATGCCGAACCAGAAAAAAGGCCATAGTCTGTTATATTAAAGGGCGGCGTGCACCTTTAATTAAACTCTGTTTAGCAGAGCGTGCACAACAACAACAACAACAACAACAACAACAACAACAACAACATGCTGCTGCGCTGAAGAAGCTTCCTTTGGCAGATTCCACTACGTCGTCATGCAAGAGCCACAGAAAAATAGACTTTAACAATAAAAAAGGGGGTCGACGCAGCGACGCAGCATAATGAGTTAATGAAGACACTGTGTGTGTGTGTGTGTGTGTGTGTGTGTGTGTGTGTGTGTGTGGGGCTAAATGTAGTGCACGCCGGTGTAACGTGAGCTAGCGGAGCTGAGGTGGTGAACACTGTGCTTTAGTTCTTCCTTTAAGGGGTTGGCGTGCGTCGTCCTAAAAAAAGGTTGTGCAAGTGGCAGGTTTTTGATTGACAGGATACAAACACAACCACCACGACTTAGCTCCGCCCCCTCCGTCTCTACGTCTCCTCCTCCTCCTGCAGAAACATTACTGGATTTCTGGTCTTTTTTTGAGTTTTTAAATTATTCACGATCGCCTTTTGGCCCCTAAAATGTTTCTTTGCCGTTTCTTTTTTTAAGTGCACTGCAAAAAACTCAAAATCTTTCCAAGAATATTTGTCATATTTCTTGTCAAAATGTCTCATTTCTAGTCAAAATAAGACTCATCACCTAAAAATGAGCTTGTTTTTAGATAATTTTCACTTGTTTAAAACATATTTTCACTCGTTCGTAATAAGAAACTTGATCTTGATCAGATTTTTCTACTTATTTCAAGTGAAAATCTGCTTGAAAACAAGCTACTTTTCAATGCAGTGAGTCTTATTTTGAGTAGAATGAGATTTGTTTTGACTAGAAATGACATTTTGACTAGAAATAAGACAAATATTCTTGGTAAGAGTTTGAGTTTTTGCAGCGTTGTGTGCAAAGAGGAAGCAGACCAAACAGGCTCCTATTGGCCGAGATCTAGAGAGAGGATCCACTGTGAAAAGTCCCTGAGAAGGTTGTTGGCTGTTACTTGGTTCTGTTTTTAGTTTTTAGTTTAGATTTTTTTTTTTTTAGTTTTTCTTTTGAACACGTTTCTGGACTACGACACATGGACGTGTAGCGCGGCGCGGCGGGAACCGGAGCATGCAGGTCAGGACATGCATTTACCTCTGAGCTGATTGATTGGTGAGAGTCTGGGGCTTCACACACACATAGGCTACACCCCCCCCCCCCCTGCCCCCCCCCCTCTCCAAAAAAAAGAAAAAAAAACAGGAAACACACTCTAAAGTGATTATCATTGGGTGAGAATTGTGGGAAATGACTATTCTTCTTCTGTTTTACAGGTTAGCGATACCAAGCTAGCATCCGAGGAGAGAAATGGCTAAACTAATAAGAGACGGTGGTGGGGGTGGGGGTGGGGGAGGGGGGGCTGTGCTTTTTGGCTGGGGTGGGGGTTGTACAGATATTGATCTCCATATTATCACTGAATCTACGTCTTTTCTTTCTTTTTTTTTCTCTCAGGAACCAGCGTCTGGTTAGTTACCGTTAGGATACAGAGCAGCAGAGAGGAACAACGACTTTGTGCCTTGGGCCGTCAACACCAGCACCGACCAGTCCCACAATCTAGTGTCTTCTTCTTCTTCTTCTTGTGTCTCTCTCATTAAAACCCAAACAAACAAACAAACAAACAAAAAAAAAAACAGAAAAAAACCAAACGAAGGAACCGGAGGCGACGGCCGTTAGCTTCTCCTACGAGCCGACTCCTCTCCGATCGGACCCGATTCTGTTTGTTCAAACATCACACGTCGGTCGGAAAGCCTTTTTTAAGTACCTTTTGTTTTACATAAGTCATCTTCCAGCAGATTAATGGGGTAGCTTAAAGGAATAGTTCACCAAAATTGAAATTTCTCTACTCACCCTCATGTGGACTAAGGGCAGTTACAGGGTCTCGGCGTAACAGTGTCCATGTAACGGTTGCAAATGGACACCAACTGTCTTCGTAACAAAAGGACACACCAAAAAACATCCAGATACCTCCATGCTGCTCAGATGTAATGTCCGTCTTGTATTGCGAAATTTGGACGAACCAGGAAGAGGAGCTTCTGCTGCAAAACAAGCTTGAAATATAGACTTGTTTAATTTTTTTCAGGACAATTTCTCATGTTGGGGCTTCAACACAGGACGGACATTACATACGAGCAGCATGGAGGTATTTGCAGCCGTTACATGGACATGCACTGCTACGCCGAAGACACGGAGGACTCTGAAACTTCTCCCAGCCCTTTAGTCCACATGAGGGCAATTTGAATTTTGGGTGAACTATCCCTTTAAGGGGTTGGTGTTGGATTGTCCTTTCCACAGAGAGCGAGCAAGTAGGTCTACTGTCCATTCAGTTTGTGTTTGTTTGTTTTCCTAGCGAGGCCAGTGCCAGTATCATGACCCCTGCTGCTGCTGCTGCTGCTGCTGCTGCTGCTTCTGCTGCTTCTCTAGAGTCCCGGCCTTCGCCTCCACGCCACCGCCGTTTTTACACACGGGGACGCCGACCTGCAAGTTCTTGCAGCGGCATCCGGGCCGACTGACGTTGTCGTAACACTTCTGTCCCAGCTTGGCCAGGCCGGTGGCGGGCAGGTAGCAGACGAGGCACGGCAGGACGAGGGAGAGCGCGGCCATGAAGGACCAGCGCGCGCAGCAGTTGGCCTGGGAGCACGAGCAGGGCTTGTCGGCGCACGAGCCCTCGTCGTCCTCGTCCTCGGTACAGTGATAGAAGATCCCTTTGACCAGGCACATGCAGGTGGCGGCGTCCACCAGGCTGCGGGCCGAGCACAGGCACTCCTGGTTGCAGACCCAGCAGGAGGGCAGCGTCCTGGGCAGCGTGCACTCCGTGCAGCGGCACTTCCCACAGCGCTCGCACAGGAGCAGGTGCTTCTTCTCCGCCGGCGAGGAAGGGATCACCGACGCCAACCCCAGCCCCAACGCCGGCTGCTGCTGCAGGTGGTGGCCGCCGGCGGAGCACACGACGCCTCCGGCAGCCGGCGACGTCTTAGCAGACTTGAGGTCCAGAGACTTGGAGGAGGAAGCAGAGGAGGAGGAAGTTAGTTACCTTTACTTTACTTTATTCATTTATCTAGACAGGACAGTGCATATTAATGGACACACTGCAAAAAATCAAATATCTTACCAAGAATATTTGTCTTATTTCTAGTCAAAACAAATCTCATTACTACTTAAAATAAGACTCATCACATTTAAAAAGCAGCTTGTTTTTAGACACGTTTTCACTTGAAATAATCTGGTAGTGGGGCACGTTGCTTTAAATTTGCTTAAACCGGCAGATTTTTCTACTTATTTCAAGCGAAAATGTGTTTGAAACAAGTGAAAATGATCGAAAAACAAGTTTTTTGTGTGGAAAGGGATTGTTTTGACTATAAATGAGACATTTTGACAAGAAATAAGACAAATATTTTGAGTTTTTGCAGTGCAGTGAGTGCATGAGTACATGAGCAGGGCCGTAGGGGAGAAAAGTGATGACAATTCAGGGGGGCCCAATGCCCGGAAGGGGTCCACAAAACCCCGCTAGTAGTCTAATCTTTGTATGACTGAATTATTCTGCATAAGACCCTGATTAATACTCATAGTAATGCTGCATTAGCATCATAACAAAGTAGGATAAATAAAACGTGATTATCTAAAAACAAAAAGTGGAAAAGTCCCACTTAAGTATTCCTTCAAGGGACCCAGAATTCCTAGCAACAGCCCTGTAGGAGCCAAAACGCGTGCTAAAGTGCCCTCTTGCACAGGGGAAATGGGGGGGGGGGGTTCCTTTTCGCCCCTGCCCTTCTAAAAGCCTTTGCACGCCACTGCTCATAAGCGCGCTCACATGTTGCACCCGACTCCATCAGTCAGAACCAGCTCACCTTAGATTCAGAGGAAGTGAAGCAGGAGGAGCCTGGAGGAGTCCGGGTGTTGACGGTGTTGCTGCTGCAGAAGGGGGGGCCGTGGTGGTGGTGGTGGTGGTGGTGGTGGTGGGGGTGCAGGTTGTCCACGGTTGGCGTGGGCGCGGCGTGGTCCAGCAGCCTCTGGTCGGACGAGGTGCTGCTGCTGCTGCTGATGGAGCTGGGCCGCCCGCTGAAGGAGATCCAGGGATGCGTGGTGGCGTCCTGCTGCTGCTGCTGCTGCTGCTGCTGCTGCTGCTGCTGCTGGTTCTGGTGGTTGTGGTGGTGGTTGTGGTTGCCCCCCAGGAAGAAGGCCTCCTGGTTCTGGTTCTGGTTCTGCCCCAGCCAGGTGATCCTCCGGTTCATCCCGGCGGCGGCGGCGGCGGCGGCAGACTTGTGGCTGCTGGGCGGCGGCTGCTGGGAGACGACGGCCGGGCTGTCGATGTAGTCGTTCTCCACATGCGAGGACTTGATCTGGTCGATGGGGTAGATGATGGTGAGCGGGTGCTGCTGCTGCTGCTGCAGGCGGCTGTAGGGCACGCGGCTGTCCAGCTGGGGGGCCAGCGGCGGCAGCGGCAGCGGCAGCGGCGGGGGGGAGATGAGGGAGGAGGACACGCCGGGGATGTGGTGAGGAACCCTGGACTCCATGTGTGTGGGCTGGTGGCCTCGCACGGCTTCACTCTAAAGCAGCATTTAGCAAAAGACTGCAACGACAGACACACAAAAGACACCAACAGTTAGTGACCGGCCGGTTCGCTGGAGCCGGCGCTGGAGCCGCCGCCGTCGCTCACAGGAAGTAGATCAAGAAACAAGGCAGAGAAACTGAAACAGACTGAACAAATAAACCTCAGCATCAAGACAAGACGACATGCTTCATCCACGGAAACTACACAAAAACTCAAAAATCGTTCCAAGAAGAGGCCTGTGTGTCTCATTTCTAGTCAAAACTAAACCCTTTTCACTTAAAATAAGACTCATCACCTAAAATGATCTTGTTTTTAGATCATTTTCACTTGTTTCAAGCACATTTTCACTTGAAATAAGTAGAAAAATCTGCCAGATAGCTCCACTATCAGATTTTTCTACTTATTTCAAGTGAAAATCTGCTTGAAAGAAGTAAAACGTGTCTAAAAACAAGCTGCTTTTTAATATTTTGGGTCTGATTTTAAGTAGAATGAGATTAATTTTGACTATAAATGACATTTTGACTAGAAATAAGACAAATCTTCTTGGTACGATGTTGAGTTTTTGCAGTGTACGACTGAAACTCACTGTGATCGATCGTATTATATCAACAACTACCACAGATGAACAACCACTTTACTACAGACTAGATCCTTATTAAATGTGTAACACCAAAGTGTTTCAGCCTCCTCCTCTCCCTGCAGCTCCACCACGTCTCTGGATGCAGCAAGAGCTCCCAAACTAAACGATCTTGATTTTTTTTTTTGAAGTCTGAATACCAACAGGGTTTCAAACCTCCTCCTTTCTAACGTTGACATTAGAACAATAGACGTTGGGCTCTCCTCGCCTCCCCTCCAAAAGGAGCAGGGAGCACCGAGAGAGCAGGGCTTGCATGCAAAAGACTCCAAGATGCAAAACAAGGCAAGAGCGAAAGAGAAAGAGAGGAGAAGGGAACGGGAACTTCAACAAAGACAAAATGACAAAACGGCTAAACAGAGTCAGACAGGAGAAATAAAGCATCAGATTTGAGCTTTTATGAACGAAGAGAGGGATCTTGAGATTTTGTGAATGAAAGTGCAGCTTTTTGTGAATGAAGCTGCTGCTGCTGCTGCTGCTCTGGTGCTGGAGCATGAATCAGTTTCTCTCAGTCATGATGATGATGATGATGAGGATGATGATGAATGGCTTCATCCATTTTTATCAATGGGCGCTCGGCCCCAAGCTTTTTTTAAATTTTTATTTCACATAAAAACAAGAATGAGGAAAAGATAAAAGAGGAGGATGAAGAGGATGAAGAGGAGAGGAGAGAGGGAGAGAGACCAACGGCGCAGCCCAGCAGACATTTCCACTGACCCATATCTGCAGCTTCACTTCCCTTCCTGCCAAATCCAGACTGGAGCTATTCACACAACCGGATGCGATGTGTTTGGACCTTTTTACACAAGAGGTAACATGAAGTTTCCTAATAATAATAATAAAAGCAGCCTGTCGTGATGGTTTTAACGCTGTCGCTGCACATGAAGCTGTTTATTGATATCGACTGTTGAATTTAACGATGTCTGATGATTTTTTATTGTTTTCGTTCTTTAACATTTGCAGCCGCTGGTTGAGAAACCTGTTGCGACATCGCTGGCACCGGCACGATCGTCAAATCCAGACCATAATGAGCTGCTCCAAGTCGGAACTGTGCGTGTGCGTGTGTGCGCGAGCTCGTCCCTCCCTTCAATATGTGAATGAACTGAGTCATAAAAAAAAACGGAGGCGGCCGCTCGGTGCGTTTCTATAGGAGGAACCGTGACCACGTAGCCTCTCTCTCTCTCTCTCTCTCTCTCTCTCTCTCTCTCATCTGTAGATTAACCTGAGTGTGTGTGCGCGCGCGCGCGTGTGAGCTCCACGGTGCAGATGGTGAATCTCTCACCGTGTGTCACCACCGAAGTGCGTAGTTTGATGCGTAAAGCTGGATGAAGAGAATAAAGACTGAACTCTGCTGTTTTTTTTTATTATAATAGGCTAATAATAATAATAATAATAAAAATCTTAATAATGTTTTAAATAAAAAATAGCGGAGGGGAGTTAATTCCAAAAACACCTGACACACACACATACACACACACACTCCAGCTCCAGCTCCATGGCGTGACAAGCAGGCGGCCGCTGCTGCAGCGAGACACGCAACCCGGAGCTCGAACATGTTGTCGAGACTCGGAGCTTCAGCCGGAGCCGCTGCGGTTTCACACTTCAACCATCAGACTCTGCTGTTTTACTGCTTAAATAGATGTAAATCTATGAAGCTCAAGCTACACACTGAGACTCCAAACCAACAACAGAAGAAAAAAAAGGAGGAAAAAGCTGCGTTTGGAACAAGTTGTGCTTTAAAACACGACAGCGGCTCCTCGACCTGCTTCTGGTCCCAGATCAGTGGTTAAATATTGACTCAGTGTGCAAACAACACGGCGCTGCTGGAGGAAGAAGCAGCTTGTTGCAAAAGAGAATTTGCAGGAGCGTTTTCTTTTTTCTCTCTCTCTCGTGGATCGAGAGCGGAGGCGGCGAGCGGAGCGGAGGGAGGCTCGGTGCAGACACACACACATAGACACACACACGCACGCACACAAACTTAACAAACAGCGAAGCAGCAGAAACAGCAGCTGGTTGGTCACTTACTGTGTTCTCAGGATAAAACTCTCATGTCTTCGTTGCGCACCGCGGGTATAATATCCTACAGAGAAGCTCCAGAGAGAAACGCTGCTGCTGCTGCTGAGTTCACAGACAAGTCCAAATGTCGGAGGAAAAATAATAATAATACCGTGATGTGAGCAAGGAGCCGAGAGAGAGAGAGTCTCTGCTTCCTCCGGCTCTAATCTCCACTCGCTGGTGCGTAAAAGGCGACTGCGGTTGTGGACGCAGAGCTTTGGGTCTGATGTTGCAACCACCGAGGGGGAGGGAAGTGAGTTTTTATGAATGGGAGGGTAGAAGAGGAGAGGAAGGGGGAGGACGGCACTGCGCAGATGCCTCGGCTTCTTTTTTCTCTCTCTCTCTTTTTGTGAATGGGAGGGCAGAGCGAGCGACTCGGGAGGGCTGAAATGCGGAGGTTACATTTTTATGAATGGGGAGGACTCGGAATGGCATTGCGCACGCGCGATGCCGAGATTTTTATGAATGGGAAGAAATGGCGAATGAGGCGTGTGTGTGAGAGAAGGAGAGAAGAGGAGGAGGAGGGAGGGAGGGAGGGAGGGAGGGGGGGTAGGAATGAGGAGGTGGGGGCTTTTATTGGTCACAAGGGCAATGTCAGGCCTGATTTACATAAAGAGTCTGCTGCTTTATTTTAGCTCCGGTAATTTATTTATCTATGCAGCAGCAGCTCGAGCCTCCTCTTCCTCCTGCTGAACGGAGGAGGAGGAGGAAGAGGAGGAGGAAGAGGAGGAGGAGACGTGATGATGATGATGATGATGATCAGGTTGTGTAATAAAGGCGAGAGCGAGTGGGTTAAATCTGCAGCGCGTGGAGCTGGAGGCTGTGATATCACATCGCTCTGATTGGGAAGAATGACGGAGATGCGTTCAAGGCCCGTCGGTCAGAAACAACCGAGTCCTGCAGGAACCAGGGATAAAATAATTGTTGTAATGATAATAATAATGAAAATAACTGTAGTCTAGAGGTTAATTTCTGTTTGCAGACAGTGTGAGTGTGTATATGTGTGTGTGTGTGTGTGTGTTGAGGCCTCAGGATAAATAAAAACACTTCCGGTTCCATCTAAAGCCGTTTTTATTGCGAACAACAAGGACGTGCCCTTCCTTCCTCTGCAACAATGTGAAGTATGACTACAGCCTCTATGGCAGCAGAGGAGGAGGAGAGAGAGGGGGGAGGAGAAGGAGAGAGGGGGGGGGGGGGTTATAACGCCTACTCTGAAGCGCAGAGCAGCATGAGGGCAGCGGGATTCACAAAGGGACAGGATGTTGTTGATTTGTACCGAAACCACACGGAGGAAATGAGTGTGAGTTTCCTTTTCTCCCCTGACATCCCAGTGTGTGTGTGTGTAGCCCCCCCCCCCCTCTTACCCCTCCTACCCCTCCCTCGGCTTGGGGGCTTTTTAACCAGTCAAAGGTTAACAGTTGCCCCATTATCCGCGTGCACACGTTCCTATGGCGACCACCTCCAAATTAAGGATTACTGATTGTAGACAGAGAGGAGAGTTCATTTATTTATTTATTTATTTATTTATTTATTTAGCCCTGATCTCAGATCTGTAGCCAATAATCAACTGATCACCAGCTGAGGTCCGGATCGATAACAAAAATGGCGGCTGAAAATAAAAAAACAAAAAAACACTGACGGTTTAAATAACTTTGATCTTTTATTCTATAACCTTCTCATGTCCCATGCTACACAATAATATTTTTTATATAGAGATTTAAAATGTGTCTTTACTGTTGTTTTTAACATAATAATCAATGTATTTATTAGCCTACTATAGCCTATTATTTCTGCAAGAGGAACACAACAACAGACACACAATACATACAATAAAAGATAATAAAGCTTAAAAAAAAAAAAAAGATATAAAAAAGAGACAACTGTAGCTGTATTACATTAACATAATAAAACAATAAATAATGAATATAAAGTGAGTGGTTCAGATTACAGCACTTTAACATAAAATAAATAAAAATACATGTGAATGATGTTTTAACTGTAACGTTTTAACCCTTTAAAATACTTTGTAACAACAACGTGACTCATTAATACAAAAACCTTTTATGCTTTTATTTAGTGAAGCTGTGAAGTTGTGTTACAGTCGACACAATGAGAGCTTTCTTATCAGATGTGTAAAACCTGACAACATGTCAGCCTCTCTCATCACACACAGAGACACACACACACACACACAGACAGACACACACTTGCAGGGTTGTGTGTCTGCAGCTGCGCGTCCTGCAGCCTCGGCTTCGCTCGTTGAGTTGAGGATTTCTGCTCGGTGTGATCATCCAGGCAGACATGCACGGAAGGGACGGCCTAGATTTCTCTCCAGAGCCTCCCTCCCTCCTCACCCCCCCCCCTCCCCCTCCCTCCCCCTCCACCCCCCCCCCCCCCCTCCTCCTTGCCTTCTTTCCTGCCACATCTGCTGCTACTGCTGTGAGCTCAGGACAATAATGGACAGTCCCATCTGCCTTTTGACGTTGATGGTTGAACGTCACCTCACTTTTTTTTTTCATTTCCTCCAAAA
The DNA here is from genome assembly GCA_030347415.2 of Decapterus maruadsi. Taxonomy (NCBI): domain Eukaryota; kingdom Metazoa; phylum Chordata; class Actinopteri; order Carangiformes; family Carangidae; genus Decapterus; species Decapterus maruadsi. The sequence continues at coordinate 1,278,697 of CM064907.1, read as the reverse complement.
AAAACCCAACAAACGCTTTTGTGTGTTTGTGTGTGTTCGTTATGTAATAATAAAAAAACTTGTTTCACACAGAGAAACATGCTCACACTGCAAAAACTCAACATCTTTCCAAGAATATTTGTCGTATTTCTAGTCAAAACTAAACTCTTTCCACTTAAAATCAGACTCATCGCCTAAAAATTAACTTCTTTCAGATCATTTTCACTTGTTTCAAACAAATTTTCACTTGAAATAAGTAGAAAAATCTGCCAGTGAAAGAAAGTTTTTGAGCTTTTTTATAAAAACTTGACACACTATCAGATTATTTCATGTGAAAATTGTCTTGAAAGAAGTAAAAAGTGTCTAAAAACAAGATACGTGAGTCTTCTTTTACGTATAATGAGATTTGTTTTGACTAGAAATAAGACAAATATAAGATGTTTTGCAGTGTAGTGTAAATAAATCAAATTACAGCCTCTTTGTTTATCACTTATCAACTGGATCTGCTCCACTCGTCTTATTGCTGTTTGTCTGTCTTGTTGTTTCCTGACTGTTCCCAAGAAACAATAGCTTTGTGAGGAGGTGGTAATTGTCCTGTGTGTGTGTGTGTGTGTGTGTGTGTGTGTGTGTGTGTGTGTGTGTGTGTGTGTGTGTGTGTGCTTAAATGCAAATGCACAGCGATGGCTCTCAGCCGACATCAAAAGCTTCCTGTTGCAGGTAAGCTGTCATTTACCCCTCCCCTCCTCACTCCTCACACTTTACAATACACATCTATTTAACCAGTTACAATCAGCGTGTGTAGGTGTGTGTGTGTGTGTGTGTGTGTGTGGCTGCAGACCCACAAACTGCAGGTCGCACAAGAGTCTCTGAGCTCACGGCTTCACATGATGACGACACAAGAACAGGAAGTTTCACCGGTTTAACAGGGTTTTAATGTGTGATACATGTGTTTATTGCATTAATGTCAGGAACCTCGATTTAAACAAACATATTTCTCAAAATTTTAAAATGCCCTCCATTTAAACAAACATATTTCTCAAAATTTTAAATCAAACTCATCAAATACACAATCCAACAACTCTAAAACTCTCTTGCATGCATGTTGCATTGCATGTTTTGCATGAATTTTCCCTCTAAAACAATGATGGAAACCAAGAAATCCCATAATGAGCCTCCGTAGCGTAGCTTTGAGCAGCTCACGGCTCTGCTCCACCGTTCTAAAAACAGCTTGCACCGACAATTAAAGGTAACGAACCTTCTGCTATGACAGTAGGGGTTATGGTGATGGGACAGTTTGCTAAAATGTCGAACTATCCCTTTAACACCAGCCTCATTGAACATGCACAGCCTCCAGTGCGTAGACATGTCCAGACCAACCTCCCCCTCCTGACATGAATAACTTCCTGTCTCCAGTCAGCTGATCCCAGAGCAGCTCCGTCCCCGTCGGCCTCGTTCACTTCCTGTAAATATTTGTGTTGTTAAGTCACGTTGAGCGATCGTCTCTCTCTGTGTCTCTGTACACATCATCACAACAACACAACGGCCGTGTCTGCTCATGATGAAACTCATGTTGTTGTTGTTGTTGTTGTTGTGGAGCTGAATGTTTGTTAGTCAAATGACCGGAGGATGTTGATGCAAAGACGAGTCAAATGTGTTTCACATCTGAACACGATGTTCACTGGTTCTCTGGTGTAAGTTCTTCTCTTTGTTTCCTTAACGCAGCGTCAGTGAAACGTCCCGTCGTCTGTGATGAAGCCTCAACGGCCCAGAGACGATGCAGGTCGTCGTCGACGACAGAGGAGTGTGAGTCCCAAACACACACAGACCAACACACAACTGATACACTTTGGCTGAGTTGTTTGTGAAAAGGAGGAAAATACAAAACCAAACAGGATTAAAGTAGTTTTTAAATGTGCGAATGAGAGTTCGATGAAACTAGTTAACAAGTGAGAATCTGAAATAGTCAAAACTAAACTTGGTCTAACGGGTGAAAGTGAAGCGTTGGAATAAAAAAATGTCAAAAATAAAAGTTAAACAGTTAATGTAGCTGGTTAGAAAACTGTTAAAAGTAATAAACAAAACAACTGTGAGATAAAATTCATGTATGTAGCAACATTTAAAAAAAAAAACACTTAAAGGGATAGTTCAACATTTTAGCAAATTGGCCCATTACCGGTTTGTTACCTTTAATTGTCGGTGCAAGCTATTTTTAGAACGGCGGAGCAGAGCCGTGAGCTGCTCAGAGCTACGCTATGAGATAATAACAGAACATAGGGATTATGGTAATGGGCTAAATTTGCCAAAATGTTGAACTATCCCTTTAAAGATGATTGACATCAACTTAAATGAAGCGGCTAGTTTGACATAAGGAAATAAAAAGGGAATTTATTCGACTGCAAGTGAAAGCTAAAAGCTAAAAATAATAATAACAGTTGAAAAACTTCAAATATAATGTGTATTAATCAATTATTTTACGCACTGGACCTTTAACTTTATTAACGATATTAATATCCACTAAAACGTTAAGGAACAAGGTCGAGTCGATCGTCATCGCCACCTGCTGCTGTTGAGTCTCTGGAAACAGTTTCAGTAACAGTGAGACGGTGGCAGCAGCAGCGCTCTCCTCACAGGTGCATTGTGGGAAACACTATATATTATACTATTACTATAGGTAGGTAGGTAGGTAGGTAGGTAGGTAGGTAGGGAGGGAGGCAGCTCCAGCTCCAGCTCCAGCTTCAGCTTCAGCTCCTCAAATATTGACTTCCTTCCTCTCGGCCGGCGCTCGGCGCTCGGCGGCTCAGGAGGCGTTTGTGTGCTTTGGAGGCAGGAAAGGTGTGTGGTCAGAGAGGTAGGAAGGAGGAGGAGGGGGGGGGGGGGTGTACGTGTGGTTGTGTGAGTCTGTGTGTCCACATCCATCAAAATAAAGAGTGTGATGACTTTGGCCTGCCCTCATTGCACCATAATAGGATCCATTAGAGCTCATTCACTCAGCGCCATTAGAGAGGCTGGAAATTCCTGTAAAGGAAAAACAACAGATTGTTTTGTAACTGGATCCTATAACGACCGCGTTCATTTCAATCAAACATTTATTTGTAAAGTTGCGAAATCCTCCTTTTTTTCCCCTTTTTTTTTAGATGCATCAGTAAAAACATTAGATTCACACGATGCAAAAACTCACAATCTTTCCAAGAATATTTGTCATATTTCTTGTCAAAACTAAACTCTTTCCACTTAAAATAAGATTCATTATCTTAAAAATAACTTGTTTTTAGATCATTTCACTTGTTTCAATTGAAATAAGTGGAAAAATCATCCAGTGAAAGCAAGTTTTTTTGTGCTTTTAATAAGAAACTTGCTCCAGATTTTTCTACTTATTTCAAGTGAAAACATGCTTGAAAGAAGTAAAACGTGTCTGAAAACAAGCTGTTTTTAATGTCATGAGTCTTTGTTTTGACTAGAAATAAACAAATATTCTTGGTAAGATGTTGAGTTTTTGCAGAAGATGAAAAATCTTTCTGTTTTTACCTCCAAAAACTTCAAACCTCAGACTTTATTCCACATTACGTCGACTTCATGTCTTTCAGGAGCGTTTGACATTTTGAAAAGGAAATGTTTGTGACCAATAATTTGCCATGGTTACGCTGCAGGAGGAAATGGGTTCTGTGGCTGCAGATAGTCACACCCATTGTGAGAGAGAACGGCGCTGGTCGGGCTCAGAGAACCACAGCGAACCACGTCCCACCGTTTTGTTTTCTGCTGTTTTCTGTTGCTTTTTTGTTGTTTTTCTTTCCCGGGCGGCCTCGTCAGGAAACGTGGCCTCACCTGGTCTGGTCTGGTCTGGTCTGGTCTGGTCTGGTCTGGTCTGGTCGGGTCTGGTCTGGTCTGGTCTGGGCTGGTCTGGTCGAACCTAAAGACAACATCCAGCAGCATATGGCCTGCTGCAGATGATTTTCTTTTCCATGCAATGTGCAGCAGAGAATCACAGAGTCTTATTAGGAAGATTTAGGCTCAGATAATGTTGAAAAGTGGAAAGAAAACTCGACTTTATTTGGTGAAATTTTTTTGTTGTTGAAATTTTTTATGTTTTTTTACAATCTGGACCTTATTTCTAGCATAAACTCCAATCATTTCCTCTCTCAGATAACTTTGGTGTCGTTACAAGTGGTTGTGATGAAATGAGCTCCATCCAGAGCCGCGTATATCCGTATAATGGAGTCTACAGGAGCAGAATGCAGCCTCTAAATAACACATTATCTGCAGAGAAACTCCTTCATTTAGTTCTGATAGGCTAGTGCTGTTCCCCTCTGAGTCCAGGTTAGCTGTTATCAACATCCAGGGTCTGTAGGTTGACCTGCTGACCTCTGACCTGGATGATGTCATCTCTGTAGGGTGACCCTGACCTCTGACCTGGATGATGTCATCCAGCTGCTCATTTTGTCATTCTGTAGGTTGACTGACCTCTGACCTGGATGATGTCAAACTACTGACCTCGGACCTGGATGATGTCATCTCTGTTGGTTGACCTGCTGACCTCTGACCTGGATGATGTCATCTCTGTAGGTTGACCTGCTGACCTCTGACCTTAGCAGTCCACAGAGATGACATCATCCAGCTGCTCATTTTGTTCTGACAAGTCAGAAACAGACCGAGTCAACCTAGCAACAAGAGATGACATCATCCAGGTCAGAGGTCAGCAGGTCAACCTACAGAGATGACATCATCCAGGTCAGAGGTCAGCAGGTCAACCTACAGAGATGACATCATCCAGGTCAGAGGTCAGCAGGTCAACCTACAGACCCTGGATGTTGATAACAGCTAACCTGGACTCAGAGGGAACAGCACTAGCCTATCAGAACTAAATCTTGGTGAAATGAAGGAGTTTCTCTTCAGATAATGTGTTATTTAGAGGCTGCATTCTGCTCCTGTAGACTCCATTATACGGATAAGTATCTGGGGAGGAAATGATTGTATTTTATGCAAGAAATAAGGTCCAGATAGTAAAAAAAAAAAGGCAATTCCCCTTTAAAAAAGCCTTTAAAACCCAGAGCTGGAGGTGTGTGTGTGTGTGTGTGTGTGTGTGTGTGTGATGATGATGCTGCTGCTCTGTCGCTGACCCTGACCTTTCAACTTCCTGAGCCCGGGGGGGGGCTGGGGAGGGGGGGGGGGGGGCAGCGGGAGAATCTCCCTGCAGGGATCAATAAAACCTTCTCATTAAAACACCATGATACATTTTTCCTATGGGTGGTCGCTCCCAGTGCATCATGGGAGTTCGTCGCCTGGAGCTCTGACCACGTCTTCATACGATCACAACTCCATAAACTCTGGTGAATCCTGAAACCGGCAGCGGAGCTTTACGACTCTTTAGCGCTCCAGGGAAGTTACGGCAAAACGTCTGAGGCAGCGCAAGGAATTCTGGGAGCAGGATGTAAATAAACAAACATGGCCGACCGTATGGAGTTGGCGCTTTTTCATCATTTCAGTCGTCAAAGCTGCTGCTCATTGGCTCATTTGACTGAAACGGAGGGAGGAGAAACTTTTATTTTACGTTATTTGTATTTTTTGAAACTTATTTTATTGATTAATGCACCGAAAACTAGCGTCTGAGCTGCTGCTAGTAATGCATTAACAATACAGATAAATAACATCAGAGCAAAACCTTGCTTTAATCAATCACAGAAACATTAAAGCAAGAAGCACAGAGCTGCAATGAGAGTAGATGAAGACACCAGGAAATAGACAGAGCCCACACTGATGAACCAGCTGCAGCAAGACAGTGGAAAATGATGTTTTTTACGCAATAAGTAGTGAAGTGCAGGGTTTTTAATTTAACCACAGTTTTCTCCTGAGTGATTACAAGATGCAACAGACGATGCAGACGTTCAGTTCATGTTGTTGTTGCAGCAGAATCGACTGCTAACGTCTTTAAGGTCGATACGCTGCATTTTCACTTTATTTCTTCTCCTTTTGTCTCTGACTCTGCTGCACAGAAACTAAATATACATGCAGAGAAGGAAGGACAGCTATAAACATTCAACAACATACACACATGCACACACACACACGCACACACACACACACACACACGCACACACACACACACAGACTTGGCCTTCCATCACAGTTTCCATAGTCAAGCGGCTGGCTGATATTATGTCTAATTTCAGGCATGTAATTAGTGTGTAGCCTGGTCTGGTTCTGTCTGGGTCAGTGTCGAGACTGTGTCGGAGTGTGTGTGTGTGTGTGTGTGTAAGTGCATGTGTGTTAAGAGCAGCGTGTGTGTGTTGAGTGTGATGTTAGCCAGCAGCAGGACGGAACCGTACATGAGGGCAGATTGAAAAACACATTAGAGGCCGATGCAGATGCACGTCGTCCATATTAAACTCCAATGTTGAGATTTTGGCATGTATTCATGTATTCACATGTATTCTTTCAGAAAAGTCTAAACAAATGTTAGAAAATCCACTTTAAGTTGTTTTTATTTTACTTTCGTCAGTAGATTTCTCCTAAATTCACCAGGAGTTAGTCTGACCCGTGTCATGTCAGGTGTCGTTGTAAAGCTCTGTCTCTCCTCAACAACGATGTCGGCTCCAAATATGGTCATTTCCTTTTTATCAGCAACAAATCGTTAAAGTACGATTGACAACAACAATCTATGGAACTTAACAGTCCAAGTCTTTAAAGGACGATTCCTCAGAAAAAGAGAAATCTCTAGAATCTAGAAATCTCCACTTCCAGACACCAAACCTTCCACTTTGATCCCTGTCTATATCCTGGAGGTTTTTCCAGAGGGGATTGTTGATAAATCATTCACAGCCTCATTTATACAACATTTTATTACTAAAAACAGGGTGAAATTGGATTTTTTTAGGGCTGGTGACAGTATTTTCTCATTGACAGAGTGATAAACAGAGAAATCCACAATCCTCCTCTGGAAAAACTAAAGACTAAAGTAGTTTTATCCATTGGTCAGATTTCAGTTCTGGAAATTAGTGCATATTTCATCAGATATCGCCTCATTTACATATTTAAACATAAAACTTGACAAAACTTGTAATATATAAAATATTTGTCTTAATGTGAGAGATGAACTTGGGGAGTTTCATGGTGAAATCTGTTGCAGGAAACACCACAGTCTTCAGTCTGAGCAGTTTTTACGTCGTGTGAAAGTTTAAAGTTCAAAATGGTTTGAATATTTTCACATGCGTTCATATATGAAGTGTTTGTGGTGAATAAACCACATAGTACAGATACGTTACTCTGTCTTTCTTCTTCTCCCTGTTGTTTAAAGGGTTTTTCCCCTCAAAATCGTGTCTAATGAAAGTTTTTCTGAATCAGATGAGAGGTTTAAAGAGAGATGATGTATTTATAGATTAGACGTGAGCGGAAACACAGGTGGGAGAAAATTAAAAATATCAACACCACAGTGGAAATTAACTTTATATCTGTACTGTCACTTTAAATGTCTATGTGTGAATAAAACTATACAGAGTCAGAGCTGGATTATAGAGTTCAGATTAATACATTAAATGTGTTATTATTAAAGCCTTTGGAAACATGACTTTAAATAGTAAAGATGCTTATATTATATCAAAGTCAAGTGCCTCATTAAGCATCTACAAAAGTCTGAGTGACAATAACTTATTATAACTGTTAGAAAACCTGGTTTTAAAACAGCTCATTTTGCATTGAGGCATGTATTGAGGTCTCTGGTCAGGACAGTGTGGGCGTGGCAGATAATGCTTATGATTGACAGCTCCCTCGTTTTGATTGACAGCTGGCTCCGCTCACTTCAAACAGCAACACGGCAATGGCGACCGTTAAAAAAAAAAAAAAAAGTCCTCACCGGACTGTGCATCGATCGATGCTAGCTATCTAGCTAACTAGACTATAACCAGCTTTCGTTTGGGAGCGATATAACCAGGGTTCAAAATTAGCGGTCGCCAGTCGCCAGTGGCGACTAACTTTGAACCTTTGGCGAGTAAAGGAAGCCAGCTGACTGGCCACTCTGGCGAGTGAAAAAAAATAGGGTCCGGTCAAACTACTTTGATGTTCCTCCCGGCCCGGCTGTGACGCTTGGGTTGTGCGCCGATGTCGTGCAGATCTTCAAGCTCACAACATGCTGTAAAGCAAGGATTTGTGAGCTTGTAGATCTGCGATCCGCCATTTTCTCTGTTAGTCCCGCCCCGTATCCAGGGAGGCCGAGACGCGATTTGTGTTCAGCTCCGACAAGCGGTAAAGGAGAGGAGAAACAAACAACAGAAAAGAGGCCATAAGGCCAGTGGCCATAACTGTTCCCGGTCGAAAAATGTGGAGGCACATTCCGGGAGTGTGTCCACCCTCCAAATCTCCGAGAACGGAAAAAAACAACCAGGCTAATCACCGTGACGACGTAGCGACCACCGCCGAGACTGCTGTGAGTTACGCTAGAACAGATGTGGGCAATTTACGGCCCGCGGGCCGGACGCGGCCCGTGGACCAAATCAATCCGGCCGCGCGTGCACAAAGGAAAAAAAAAAGAAAATCCTCCATCATTTTATGTAAAGGCGTACAATGACTTGCAACTGCTATATGGCCCGATTGCTTTTATTACGTATATTGATGCGCATTAATCAGCTGTTTGATCGCCCCTCTGGAGCAGTAGCGGCTCCTCTCTCTCCTCCGTCGGAGCTCCGGCGTCCGACGGAGGAGAGAGAGGAGCCGCTCTGCTGCAGGTTTTCTCCACAGCTGAGGTTCTGACCACCGCGACTCTGTCAGCACGAGACCGGGCCGAATCATGTCGGAACTGCTGAAAGCGCCATCACGGCACCTAATTATAACTTCCCAAACACTGAAAATTAGCAAACTGTGATTAAAAGAGCATTTTATGAGATCACTGGCGACCTGTGCCACTGCGGGTCACCATGGTGCTGTGAGGACTGCATGTGAATGCTGCATTCAGGTGCAGTCGGAAAAACGGCCGTTGGTAACAAACCAGATGTCATTTTAGTCATCTGCCTTGAGTCCATAATACATTATGTTTCTTTAGTGACCTATGATGGATATAAATTGAAAATGCAATTACATCAATTGTGTTGCGTCAAATATATAACGCAATATGTCCACCAAATATGTAGTTTAGGCTAATCTGGCAATAAATATTATGTTTCAATTTGATTTCGAATCATGTGGCCCTTCACTCACTTTATCGGAGTCAATGTGGCCCTCTGGAAAAAATAATTGCCCACCCCTGCGCTAGAAAGTTCAACCAGAGATGGTTCACGACAGAATCGAGAAAGTATGTTTTATAAATAAACCTTTAAGGAAAAAAAGGCAAATTTGACTCATTCCCTTATTCCACACAATAATATGCTAATATTGCTATGATATGTGTTAAAAATGCTTTTGAGTGTATTATAACAGTTAAACACATATAAAAATATACAATACACGATGAAAAATATACAAAACAACTATACATAATTTTTGGCCAGTAAAAAATCTTTCTGGCCAGTAGATTTTTAAAGCTCACTAGCCAGTTGGCCAGTGAGCAAAAAAGTTAAGTTTGAACCCTGGATATAACCGTCTTTTGCCGTTGTCGCACAGAAAAAAATGCTTCTAACCGTCACTCGCGCGCGTGTGTCTGTGTGTGAGCGCGTCGAGGGGCTGATTGACACAGACAGGTCGCGCTAGAATGCTAATTAATGCTAATCGCTAATGTACTCTACACCCCATGCTCGACACACATGCACACCACCACCGCCATCCCCCTCTCCCAAAAAAACGGCTGGGTGTAGAGAGGAGTTGTAAAGAGTTGTGATGAGTTGTGGGCACACAACACAACACAACACAACACAACAGGCAGACAGAGACAGACACGGCAGGTCGAGCTAGAACGCTAATAAATGCTAAAAGCTAATCGCCGATTTACCCTCTCCCCCCCCCTCCTCTCAAAAAAAAAAAAAACGGCTGTAGAGAGGAGCAGTGAGGAGCTGGAAGGAGCAATGAGGAGCTGGGGAGCTGTCATAGAGTTGTGAGCAGAGTGACTGACAGGGCTCTGGTTGGGAGGACTTCAGAGGAGGAGCGGCGACCGGGAGCAGAACGGTTTTGTTTGCCACCACTGGGGGGCTGGATCAGACGACTGACGTAGTGATTTATGAGTGGTTAGGATTTATAACGTCATAAATCAGAGAGATAACTCCGCCCAATTTATGGTGCGTTCAAGACAACTCGGAAGTCGGGAATTAACGAGCTCCGAGTTGTAAAAAACGAATTGAACGGCGTCGAACTCGGAAATTACAAGTCGGAAACTCGGGTATCATTTCAGAGCTCCGATTTTCCGAGTTGACGTCACCGCAACAGAAAACATGGCGGCCTTCATCTTAAACGGTAAGGTAACGGTAAATTTTAAGTTATTCGTTAAGGGTTTAATGCATATTTTTGTGTGTGTCATTGTAGTATATGAAATACGTGTGATTATTGTATTGTGTGAGCTACTTCATCACCTGCGGCGTGTCCTCTCCTCTTCATTTGCCTCCACAATAAACATAACTTGCTGCTGCATAAATTTCTCATATTCAGCCATGAGCCACAATATACCGAACTTCTTTCTGGCATCCATGTTTTCTTCTTTTCCGAGTTCCTGCGGCGTGAACGCTATGATGTCGGAAGTCGGAAATCCCAACTCGGAAATTCCCGACTTCCGAGTTGTCTTGAACGCACCATTAAACCCATTTTTCAACGGTTAAAAAGACAAATATTTCGAATTTGGATGATAACTGATTTCTCATATTTTTACATGTTAAATATTATCTACATAAGACCCTAAATTACATAGTTAGAAGACTTTTGTGGATTTGGGTTTCCAAAGGCTTTAACATTTAACACATTACCATTGGGTTTATTGTATTTTGATTTAAGACAGTGCATCTTATTTAGTTTAGTATAGGCTACTCTACGTTTGATATGTAAAATCTGTAATTGCGTCATGTCTATAAATAACCAAGAAATAAGGGTCAATTTTATAGTAATGTTGAGAAATATAACCAAGAAACCTTTGATTGCATAGAAATAGCCCATAAAAGTTTGTGTAATCTTTTATTTTGTTGAGATTACTATGAAACTGACTGTTATTTCTTGACATTATCACATAATTAACTGCCTGTAAATTAAATTAAAGCGTTACCAAATATACAGTATGTTTGATATGTAACTTTAGATTAGAACACATATTCACCATCAACTAGGTGCTTATTAATATGCATATATGTAGCTTACCAGCTCCTTTTTATTAAGCTATTAACACTTTATTCTACAGCCTTATTCTACCTCTATTACACTATGAATTCAGATTTTTCCTGATATTATCGCTTATTCTTTGTAAATTAATGCATTGTTGTTTCTGAATAATGATGTGAATAACCAGTGGGTTATCGGGGCAGCAGCACAAGAACAATAATTCTTCCTTCATCACTATGAATTAGTTGCATTAATGCATTAATTTACAATGAATAAGCGATAATTAGGAGTTAATATCAGGAAAAATCTTAATTCATGGTGTAATCGAGGTAGAATAAGGTGTTAATACGAGCTTAATAATTACTAATAAGGAGCTAAACTACTTTTATTAATGAGCACCTGTGAATTTGTGTTCCTTAATCTAAAGTGTTACCGTAAAGTCTTTATTTGAGTGTGTGTGTGTGTGCGTGTGTGGATGTGTCTGTCTGTGTGTGTGTGTGTGGCGTGTGCGTGCGTGTGTGTGTGTGTGCGTGTGTGTGTGTGTGTGCGCTCACGGCGACACTTGGAATTCCCAGAATGTGAGCGTTTCCTCGAGGCCACGCCCCCTCACGGCAGGTCACGCTCCAGTGATTGGTCGCTCCCCGGAGGTCGGAGTGCAGTCGGGGTCCTGTCACTCCTCTGAACAGAGGTCAAAGGTCGACTTCCACCGGAGCTTTCCTTTCCTCCCTTCCTTCCTCCTCTCTATCACAGACAAAGATCCATGAAGGTAAACTCAACTCTTTTTCCTCACGGAGAGAAATAAAACCCTCCATCCGTCAGCGTTTACAGTCGTTCAACAGAATTTGGTACAAAAATGAACAGAAACACGTTAAACTGCAAGAAAACCAGTCAATTTGCATCAATATTTTAATCGATCTTCAGATAATTCGATGGACAAGTGGATGGAAACACGGTTCATGAGTCATCAGGTATAAATATCTGACTGTGGTTTGAGTCTGAAGCTTCAAATATCAGATTTTAAACATGATAATCTCAACGTTTCATCACTTTGTTCCTGCAAAACGGTTTCGACCGTGTTGATGAAATTATTCAGCGTCGGCTCGTCGTCCGTGGGCGTTGTTGAACTGTGGTGTCACGTCCTCATAACAGAGAAAACACTGGAACATTATTATTATTATTATTTATTATTATTATTACGTGACAAAACAAAGACCTTGTGGAAACAGACTTGAACTAAAACAGGTTTTAAACACCGATGATGAAACGTAGACAAGCGTCCGACCCATATTTGTATCCGATGGCGGTGAACATGTTAACGTGGCGGCGGTTATCTAACGGCGCCGCTGACACACAGTCATACATTACTGAACTAAAGATAGGTTTCCTACTGTCAGCGCCGCAGCCGCCCACACGCTGCCGGTTATTAATCACATCCAGGTTGTTTAGAGCTGATTGAACATATTGATACAGAAACCAGCAGATGACAGGATGTTACAGGTTCCTGCTGCTTCAAACTCAGAATAATTATAGATTATAATAATAAACTGTCTATCGATAACTTCCCTTAAAATAACCCAAACTGTGACTTTAAAGGGACAGTTCAACATTTAGTCAAATTGGTCCATCACCATAACCCCTATAGTCACAGCAGTGGGTTCGTTACCTTTAATTGTCGGTGCAAGCTATTTTTAGAACGGTGGAGCAGAGCCGTGAGCTGCTCAGAGCTACGCTACGGAGGCTCATGGGATTTCTTGGTTTCCCTCATCAAACTCATCAAATACACAATCCAACAACTCCACAACGCTCTGGTGGACAAGTTGTGACCTGCACATTCACCACGCTATGAGATAATAACACAACGTTACCACACAGAGTTGTTTTAGAGGGAAATACAGAGACTGATGATGAAAAACTGTCCCTGAAGGCAACGTGCATCAGAGGTTTTGCATGAATTTCCCTCTAAAACAACAAATAAAAATTATTCCAAAAAAAAAGTCAATCAAAAACAGGCCAGATTTTCCACGAGACCGATGAAAATAAGCAGTTTATATGAACGACAGAGGCGTTTAACTTTTTTCAGTGTATATTTCTCTGTTTGCTTCTGTTTTCAACTTTTTTGGTTCATTTTGTTTGATTTTCTCCTCCACGTCTTCTCTTCCTTTTGATAATTTGTCTAATTTCATGTGTTTTCCTGAGCTTTCCTCTGCTGCTATTTGCAGAAATAAGAACAGGAAGTAAATCTGTCACATCTAGTCCAGTGAAGTGGAGAAGCCAGTCTGAAACCAGGTGAGAAATCCTCGTTTTGTTCATGTGAAACAGGCAGAAATAGAGACGGGACGGGAGTTATAATAGCTGCTGCATCATCATCATCATCATCATCATCATCATCATCATCATCATCATCATCATCAGCTCACAGATACTCTGATGACAAGTTTAGATAAACTAGAGGATGAGATGAGAGGAGTATAAACAATCAGAGCAGGAGGAAAGGAAGGAAGGAAACAGGGAAGGATGGGAGGAGAGGAGACGAAGAGGAGACAGAGCGACTTCCTGTGAGGCATCGTCGGTCTGGAGATGAAGAGGATGAGGAGGATGAGGAGGATGAGGAGGATGAAGTGGGAGGTGGAAAATCTCAGTCTCAGTCTCATGTTCTCAGGAATCTGCCCACGGTGTGATTCTGCTCTCAGGGCCAGATGTGAAGTCGTTGTGTATCAGCAGCAGCAGCAGCAGCAGGATGAGGGAGGGGGGGGGGGGGGGGGGGTTATGGGAACAGGGACAGACTCACATGTTGGAGCAACGCTGGACTTTTATTAAATGTCTGAGTGGATGAGGCTGACGTGACAGAGACAGACGAGTTCCTCTGAGTCTGAAGCAGCTGCAGCTGCACTTTCAGTTTCATTTTTTTCATTTATTTGAAAAGGGACAGTTCACAAAGTTCACATGGAGGGGATTTCTATCCTGACACTCATACGTAACAATCACCACACGATACAGTAACATTTCAGAACTGAAGTATTAAGATACAAAACACAAAACAATATTATAAATACAAAATAAGTTCAACTCATTCAACGCGTTACATTAAAGGGATAGTTCAACATTTTGTCAAGTTGTCCCATCACCATAACCCCTATAGTCATAGCAGTAGGTTTGTTACCTTTAATTGTCGGTGCAAGCTATTTTTAGAACGGTGGAGCAGAGCCGTGAGCTGCTCAGAGCTACGCTACGGAGGCTCATGGGATTTCTTGGTTTCCCTCATCAAACTCATCAAATACACAATCCAACAACTCCACAACGCTCTGGTGGACAAGTTGTGACCTGCACATTCACCACACTATGAGATAATAACACAACGTTACCACACAGAGTTGTTTTAGAGGGAAATACAGAGACTGTTGATGAACAACTGTCCCTGAAGGCAACGTGCATCAGAGGTTTTACATGAATTTCCCTTTAAAACAACTCTGTCTGTTTGAGCAGCTCACAGCTCTGCTCCGCCGTTCTAAAAATAGCTTGCACCGACAATTAAAGGTAATGAACCTACTGCTATGACTATAGGGGTTATGGTGATGGGACAATTTGATAAAATGTTGTATTTTAGTTCAAAATAAGAATTCAATCGATTAGCTGAACATAACTTCTTTACAAATTAAGGCCTCTTTTATTTTCAGTGTTGGTTACATGTGGTGTGAGCCGATTCCAGTCACTGCTCTATACATACATATATATATATATATATATATGTATGTATATACATGTATGTATGTATATATTTACATTACAGGTCTCTTAAGTGCCTCAGTTCTTAAAGTGTCTTTGATCTACTGTCATCCATTATCTACAGATCATCTTCTTTTAAAACATGAAACTCAAACTTCTCTTTTGAGGTTTTTCTACAGTTTGAGATAAAAACAAAACCTGTAAATCAACACAAACCACCATCCTTTAAAATCCCACTTTGATTCACTGTTTAGTTGATTTAACTTCTGTCTTTCACTTTGTTTAATGGATCTAAACTGTGTGATGGTGGTGTTTCAGTCTGTAGAGGTGAAGCTGCTTTCACTCCTGGGAGTTGGTGTGTGTGTTTGGTGTGTATTTGGCGTGTGTTTGGTGTGTATTTGGTGTCCAGATGTGAGTGTGTAGTGACTGTGCTTCACACGCCTCTGATTAATAGAACACGACCTCCTCCCGAGCCGAGAGGATGTGGCTCTGCAGCGAAGCTTTGACTCACTGACTCTTTTGTTGCTGCAGGATGAGGTGGTCGGTCCCTGAACGCAGCACCAGTCAATACAGGAAGTGAATCAGGGTCTAATACTCAACCAGAAAAAATAAAACAAAGCTGCAACCTCCTTTTTTTTTTTTACACATAATGCAGTTCTCACTAAAATGACTCATCTCAGTTTTCGTGATCATCATCAAGACACTTTAACTCCCTGATGTTTCACATTTATAACAGCAGCATCTATGCACACGTTTAGGTAACACTTTGATTTACACTGATAATGTCTAGAAATAGCCAAGAAATGACAAATAACTGCGTAGTAATGTCTAGAAATGGCCTAAATAACAGTCAATTTCATAGTAATATTGGGAATATTTCCAATAAAGAACAATTAATAGCCTAATCTTTTGTCTTTAGGACAAACATGAGATGAAACTATGAAACTGAACGTTATTTTAAGGCTGTTTCATAGATTTTTATAGTCATTGTCATAATAATACAGTTATAAATAATAACGAGATATCGTTTAGAGCAGCTTAATACTGACGCAGAACTAGTGCAAGAAAGTTATATTACATTAATTACATTAATGTCCAGAGAGGCCCAGTGGGGGGAAAATGCATTTAGTGCATAATATAACAATACTGTCCCACACATTAATATGCAAATACTTGTTATTTCTTGACATTAACACATAATTAGTGGCCTGTAAATTAACGTGTTACCAAACTAGAAACATTTCTATTCATCACATGCAAAAAAAACTGCAGTTTCTCAGTTTTTAGTTATTTATTCTGAGTTTTGTCCCCAATGAGCCACCGTAGTTCTGCACAAACACATTATTATGATCATATTTAACCAAAACCTTATCTTTCACTGTTTAGTCAAAGAAGAATCATCTTCATCATCAACCCCCCCCCGCCCCCCCCCTCCCCCCCCCCCCCCCCCCCCCCTCCCTTCATCATCACACCTTCATTTCCTTAATTGATCTGCACATCCTGCACATCAGGCAGATTAACCTCGGATTAGCAGGTAAACACAGCGCTGTGTGTGTGTGTGTGTGTGTGTGTGTGTCTGTGTGTGTCTGTGTGTGTGTTCAACTGGAGGGGGAAGTGGAGTCTTTGATCAGGCTAATGAGCTGCCAGCCCCCCCCCCATGGCCCCCCCCCCCCCCCCCCCTCCAGGGCCTGTTGCTGCTGTTTGGCTGGGGGTGAATGGACACCTGAAACAACACGGAGACACCACCCACACCCACACACACACACACACACACACACACACACACACGCTCATCAACAGCACACACACATCCTGCCACCATTATTGTCACACACCCCCTCCCACGTCTCTATCCATGCAGTCACACCCGCATCCTGCCACCATTATTGTCTGCCCCCGCCCTCCGGCCCCCCCCCCCCCCCCCCCCACCCCCCACCCCCTGCTAGTCGTCTCTATCCATGTGTCAGTCACACCCGGGCTTCACTTCCAGCTCCTCCACCCGACTAACAGTAGCCTAACCTCTCACTTCTTCTTCCCTTCCTTCCTTCTTCCCTTCCTCCTTCTTCTTCTTCTTCCTTCCTTCTTCTTCTTCTTCTTCTTCTTCTTCTTCTTCTTCTTCTTCTTCTTCTTCTTCTTCTTCTTCTTCTTCTTCTTCTTCTTCTTCTTCTTCTTCTTCTGCTTCGGTGAATCCACACTAAAATACAGACATCAGATATATTTTGAGTGATCATTTGATGATGTAAACGACAATGAAAGAAAAAATGAGTGAAAAGGAATAGGACGTGAAAATTTGTTTGAAAATTTTCTTCCCCCACCCCCCCACATGCTTCCCCCCTTCTTCTTCTTCTTCTTCTTCCCCCCTTGCTTCCCTTCTTCTCCTTCCCCTTCTTCACCCCCGATGTGTGCCACTCAGGGTGGTGACAGTCGGAGATGCCACTATCGACACGAGGGCAGTCAAGCGATCAGCGTTTGTCTTTGCCCTCCTTCACACACTCTTCTTCCTCTGAGGCTTCTTCTATCTATATTTTGGTGCATAATTTGATCATTGAAAATGACTGTGTGTGTGAAATTTGTTGAAAATGCCCCACCAACCCACATGGCCCCCCTGTGTGACCCCTCACCCCCGATGTGTGCCACTCAGGGTGGTGACAGTCGGAGATGCCACTATCGACACGAGGGCAGTCAAGCGATCAGCGTTTGTCTTTGCCCTCCTTCACACACTCTTCTTCCTCTGAGGCCGGTGCAGCCTGTTGCTGAGTGTGTGTGTGTGTGTGTGTGTGTGACCCACTGACCCATGACTTGATTGTTTCTCGACAGCACTTTTCTTATTTCACAAAGTGACGGCCACGAGACAATATATTATGTGACCTAGATTTGTTAGAAATACTTTTTTTTTAAAAAGAGAAGAAAGTTTGAAACACAAAGAGCAGCCGGTTGTAACGCTGGTTAAAGGGATAGTTCAACATTTAGTCAAACTGTCCCATCACCATAACCCCTATAGTCATAGCAGTAGGTTCATTACCTTTAATTGTCGGTGCAAGCTATTTTTAGAACAGCGGAGCAGAGCCGTGAGCTGAGGGAAATTCATGCAAAACCTCTGATGCACGTTGCCTTCAGGGACAGTTGTTCATCAACAGTCTCTGTATTTCCCTCTAAAACAACTCTGTGTGGTAACGTTGTGTTATTATCTCATAGCGTGGTGAATGTGCAGGTCACAACTTGTCCACCAGAGCGTTGTGGAGTTGTTGGATTGTGTATTTGATGAGTTTGATGAGGGAAACCAAGAAATCCCATGAGCCTCCGTAGCGTAGCTCTGAGCAGCTGACGGCTCTGCTCCACCGTTCTAAAAAATAGCTTGCACCGACAATTAAAGGTAACGAACCTACTGCTATGACTATAGGGGTTATGGTGATGGGCCAACCTAGAACCTAGAATTTATTTGACCATCTCCAACTTTCTAAACCCGTCATAAGTCAAATTACAGGTCTGTAATGATCAGGGGAGAAACTTAATATTAAGGTAGAAAACTACGTGCTTCACCTCATACTCTACTCACCGTCCTCCCGTGTCTTACAATAACTGAGAAGTTCACATCTTCACAACAAAGTAATGCTTTATCTGCACGATCTCAGGCCTTTTCAACCACAGCTGTGTCTGTGTTATATTTAACTCTGTGGTGCAGCAGCACTTTCTGTCATCTGCTGCAACACAGGAAACCTTCAGCTCAGAAGTTTCCGAGGTGAGGAGGATGGAAACGTTACAGTGATAGACTAGAGCTGCATGGGCCTGGAGCCAGATCCGCTGATGATGATGATACGATGATGGTGTCAGCTCTTTTAAAAGGGATAGTTCACCCAAAATTCAAAACTCATATCGACTTAAGAGCTGCACTGCAAAAACTCCAAATCTTTCCAAGAATATTTGTCTTATTTGTTGTCAAAATGTCTCATTTCTAGTCAAATGAACTTTAAATTAACTTGTTTTCAGATCATTTTCACTTGTTTCAAACTAATTTTCACTTGAAATAAGTTTTTTGTGCTTGTAATAAGAAAGAAAAACTCGCTCCACTATCAGAGCAGTGAACTGAGACACTGGGAGCTTCCGCTAAAAACAAGCTTCAAATATAGACTTATTTAATTTTTTCTGAACAATTTCTCATGTGTTTCTCAACACCAGAGGGACGTTACAGACGAGCAGTATGGAGGTATTTGGATGTTTTTTGATGTGTCTTTTTGGACCAAGAAAAGTGGTATCCATTCAATTCTCACAGCTCTTTGTCGACATGAGGGTGAGTAGATAATGAGTGAAATTTGAATTTTGAGTGAACTATCCCTTTAAAAAAGAAAGAGTTTTGAGGTTGAAACTTAAAGGTTATCAGTGAAGGATGTCGGTCATGTGGTTTGTTGCTTTACTTCTCGTCTCGCTGACATGACATCTGACTCATTCCTTCACTGTGATTCATTGATGTGTTTAATCTAAACCTAATATTTTGTTCCGAGAGTCAAAACAAACCCACTGATTGTAATCTTAATCTTATTATTCTTTCTTTTCTTTTTTCTATTAATCTCACACTTTCCTTCGCTTCGCTCCACCAGCTGACTTATTACTCATCTCCCACGGACAGTTGTGCTGTTGGTGTCTCAGTGTGCGCTCAGGATGTTTTCACAGCGCTCGCTCTTGACGGGGTGATTTACATCCGCTCAGACCTTCTCGCCGCACACACACTAAGACACGCACACGCCAAAGCCACACAAACCCACATGCACGGACGGCGCCGACCAAAGACGTGCTCAGCGAGAAAACAGGTTGATGATCAAACTGGTTTAACAGAGGCCTTATGATGTTTGTATAGAGATCTTGTCCTAGAAATCTGTTTCACATCCTCAACCCTGACAGCACTTCCGCTCAACTCTGAATGTGAGGGTGATGGATATTTCAGAAGTTTAGCCGCGTCCTGTCAACTCAATGTTCCCTTTTTTTTTTCTTCCTTTTTCTCTTAAAGACTCGCTTTCCTGGCACCGGGTTGAGACCGCGAGGCTCTCATGCAACAATATGTTTCACCTCGATCGAAGCAAAAAGTCATATATTACAAACAAACGCACACCTCGACACATGGTGAGTTCACAGCTGTTCACAGCTGCAGAGGTCGAAGGTTAACGTTTCATTATTGCTAGAAAAGAAAAACAACATGAAACCCAACATTAATATGTACCAATATATATTCAGACTGTAAAGTGTCATGAAGAACTTTGGTCTGGTCTAAATGTCTGTGAAGAAGATGAAACGATCCACAAAAGACATAAAGTTACAGATCACACATTCACTTTACATTTTAAACAATATATATTTTAAAAATTTCATCCATTTCCCCCTTTGTGAACCATCCCAGTGTGTAAATAGTGAACATCTTGTAGCTCCAGTCTCCTGGGTTTCATCCTGTTGCTGCTTTGTTTCTCTTTTCACTTTGAAACTGTAGAAAACTACAATAATGACACTGATATTGATGAAAATATTGAAAAAAAAATATTGCTTTTTGGAGATCATTTCATCTTCCACTTGATGAACATTACTGTAACAGACATTTGGACACTTTTGGAAACTTTTGCACAATGTTATATTTGAGAAAGTAGCCTAAAAAATTAGGGATGCACGATATATCAGCATTAATATCGGTATCGGCCGATGTTAGTCATTTTTTAACATATCGGTATCGGTCCGATGAGGGCTGATATATATCGGCCCATATATATCCGTATGCAAAACCTGCAAAGTTGAGGTAATGCGAGGAGGACGGTCGCCTGTAACCTTGTTATTTGGAAATAAAATACATTCTGAAAATAAAGGAAGACATTCAAAAATTCAGTTTGCATAATTTTCAGTCTGTACAAAAATGTATCATCTCAGAAACACATATCGATATCGGTAAAGTGCTTATTGGTTATTGGCCATAACAGAAAAATTCATATCGGATATCGGTATCGGCCAAAATTTTCATATCGGTGCATCCCTATAAAATATGTCTGCATGCATGGTCAAGGTTATTACACTGCAAACACTCAAAATCTTTCCAAGAATATTTGTCGTATTTCTTCAAAATGTCTCATTTCTAGTCAAAACGAAACTCTTTTCACTTAAAATTAGACTCATCACTTAAAAATCAACTTGTTTTTAGATCATTTTCACTTGTTTCAAACTAATTTTCAATTGAGATAAGAAAAAAAATCTGCCAGTGAGTTTTGTGTTTGTAATAAGAAAGAAAAACTTGCTCCACTATCAGATTTTTCTACTTATTTCAAGTGAAATTAGTGTTTCAAAGACGTAAAAAGAGTCTAAAACCAAGCTGCTTTTAATGTGAGTCTTATTTTAAGTAGAATGAGATTGTTTTGACTAGGAATAAGCCAAATATTCTCGGTAAGATATTGCGTATTTGCAGAGTGAGCATCAGAACAACATCATAAGTGACTTCCTCAACTCATCGTCCACAGCTGCTTTGTTAAAACTGTGCGTGTGATATAAATACTGTGTTGTACGTGCACTGTGGATGTGTCTGGTTGTGTATCTGCTCTCTAACAGCGTCCCTCTGTGCTGCACCTTCCTCCCCCTGTCGTTCTCCGGCTCAGGTGAAAAGGATCCTGGGAACAGTCGGGCTCCAGCTTCCCAAAAAGCCTCTCAGCGCTGGGAGCTCACAATGGAACAAAGATGGTCTCAGTGTTGGGATGCTGATGGGGAAACCCAACCCAGACTGTAATGACCGCCGCTCCACGAGGACGGAGGACATGATACATGGACTGTACGAGCCTGCGGGACAATATCTTTACACCCCGGTGGGTCGTACAAACGCAGAACGTCTGGTAAAGCCACTCCACAGACCAGAACAAAGTTAGGGCACAAAATATGATCCGATGAGTTATTACACGCCAGCCTCTGCTACGAGAGTCTGTCGAGCACACAAAAGAAATTCAGGAGTCACGGTGCCAGAGCTTTATTTTCTTTTTTAACAGAAACCCTCCAAAATCAAAGATGGAGGAGGCTAAATCAAGATAAAACAGATGGTGAGAGCGAACAGGAGCCGTGGGTGAACAGGAGAGAAAAAAAAGGAAAACAGGTGACGAAAGACAGAATTTGCATTATTCACAGGGTGTGACACCACAACACAGGCTCCAATGATAAACATGTGTGGTGGTTTGGGGCCGGGCTCGTGGCCCCCCAACCCCTAAACAGGCTCTGATTCTGGGCTGGAAACCGGGGTCGAGTCCCTGCAACTCACATGTTCAAGGATTTAAACGTTTTAGTGCAAATCATGTAGTCTGCTGCGATCACCACAGACCAGATCCTTTGGTTGTCGGGGCTTTGATTTGGGCGGATGCTGTGACTGTGACTAGAAACACAGGCCGAGATAAATGACGGTGATCATTTATCAGGATTTGGTTGTTAGCCACGGTAGAAGGTATGCTAACAGCTAAAGGCTAGAAGCTAAAAGCAACTGAGCTCAAAACTAGAATCTAGAAGAGGCTTAAAGCTAGAGGATAGAAGCTACTGAGCTCAAACTAAAGGCTCCAAGCTCAAAACTTAAGGCTAGAAACTAAAATCTAGAAGAGGCTTAAAGCTAGAGGATAGAAGCTAAGCTACTGAGCTCAAACTAAAGGCTCCAAGCTCAAAACTTAAGGCTAGAAACTTAAAGCTAGGAGCTAAAGCTAGGAGCTAAAGCTAGAGGCTTAAAGCTAAAAGCTCGAAACTAGAGTCTCGAAACTCAAAGCTGTAGCCAAACTATAGAAGTTAAAAGCTCAAAACTAGAAGCGAAACGCTCAAAAACTAGGGGCTAGAAGCTAAAAGGCTAGAACCTCAAAACTAGAAGCTAAAAGCTAATAAGCTCAAAACTAGAGGCTAAGCTAAAAACTCAAAACTAGAGGATAGAAGTTAAAAGATTAGCTAGAACCTCAAAACTCATATATTCAATCTCAAAACTTAAGGCTAGAAACTTAAAGCTAAAGCTAGAAAAACTAAAGCTAAAAGCTCAAAATTAAAATCAAAGCTAGAGCAAAGAATATTTGTCTTATTTCTTGTCAAAATGTCTAATTTCTAGTCAAAACTAATCTCATCGCATAAAAATTAAAGTTGTTTTCAAAGTTTCACTTGTTTCAAACAAAGCTCTTGAAAACTAGAAAAATCTGCCAAAAATTTTTGTGCTTGTAATAAGAAAGAAAAACTTGCAAAACTGGAAGATTTTTCTACTGATTTCAAGTGAAAATTAGTTTGAAACTAAGCTGAAAACTGAAAACAAGTTTATTTTTAGGTGATGAGATTAGTTTTTAAAAGATTTTGACAAGAAATCAAAACTCTTGATTTTCAATTTCAAAGTGTAGAGGCTCAAAGACATTAAGTTGGACACAAGACTAAAAGAAACATAAAATGAAGTTGATCTGGGCCGTTGACTTTCCTTCCTGCACCACCATAACCAGTGCTTTAGCATCAGATTAGCACCAACATCCCACGCCAGTATGGTAGCCTATTATAGTCTCTACTTAAACTTTGACATATGAGTTCACAACTGCACCACAGTAAAGGCTCATAATGTGCATTTTCAGTTTGCAATAAAGGCCTAAATGAATGTCAGTGCAAACAAAGCTACAAATCTTGAAATGTCACTTTCATCTTTGCCTATGGTGGAAATCATTATTGAGATCAGTGTGGAGTGATAATAAGACTGGACATGAATGTTATGAGTCATGTTTTCCAAAATTCAGTTTTTAAAGCTGCACCTTCTTCTTCTTCTACCTGCAGAGCCGCCAGCTGTTGAGCTACATTAGCATTGGACTGCACGGCTGCCGACACAGAGGATCGTGTAACACGTGAGTCGCCACATTATGACAACAGATATTGACATTATTCTGTGCACGGAGGAATTTGTGCCCACAGTTTTGCCTGAGCGACCTTACGTAGTTCCTACCACAAGGCATCGAGCCTCCCCGGCCTGCACGAGGTCGGTCCGTCTGTCCGTCCGTCCGTCTGCGTGGGTGTGGTCGGGCCTGTCTGAAGTCTCTGAGGCTCAGAGTGGAGCATTGTACAAAGTGACAACCCCATCAAAGAGAGCGGGCTGCATAAAAGGACGTTTTATGACTCTGCCCTTCAAAAGAACAGTTTGAGGAGTTCAAAGCACACACACAGGGAGAGGCAGACTGTGGAGAGAGAAGTTCAGTGCAAAAAAAAAAAAAAAAAAAAACCAAGAGTGAGACAGAGGATGGAAGAGGGAGAGAGAGAGAGAAAGACATAAAAGGCAAAGAAAGGAAAACCCTCCAAAGCCATTTCATATCTCTCATCAAAGAGCCTCACTAACCTGCCTCACTTTGCATTTCCAGCTCGGCGCTAAATCTTCAACATGAGGTTGTCGTTCTCTCCACGGTCGACGCACATCAAGCCCCAGACGTGCAGGCGTTTGATCGATCTCACCCGTTGAGGGCACACACCTTCCAGCCACATGCGGGGGATTTCTTCAGAAGACAGGAAATGTCATTTTGTGATTTATACAAAGGTAGTGATGGATAGTTAAAACGGGGGAACAATGGTCAGCGCTGACGGACGGCCCTTTTGTAAAGCTATCCGCCATCGCGCCAAGATTTAAGGCCTCAGCTGAGCGGCCTGGCACGCAGGCAGACACCTACTGTGTTTCTAATTAATGGGTGTAAATAAAAGCTGTCAAGGTGCAGATTCTCTCCAAAATGCTCTCAATCTGCCAAAAACAACCAATAAAACCCTCCCTTAGATTCACACACATGACACATGATAAATATATCCCTCTAAAATGTGATTCTTTTGAAAGCGTCCAGGAAGCTGTCACGCTCTTAGAAATACAACCGCGAGCTGAACGACAGGATGGATTTGATATTTGACATCCAACACTCGCTGCAGTTAAATGGCTGTTTGGTGTTCACCTGCTCTGGAGTCGGCGCTTCGACACACAAAACAATACAACGCACAACTGTCTTGAATTTAGTTGCACGACTACGACGGAGAAACAGCAAACGTTGCAGCTTTAAAAAATAAGAATGTGACCACAACAGCTGCAGCGAAGACAACGAAGATCAGCGACACTTTGTGTTTCATCATCGTCGTCGTCGTCAGCCATGTTTCATCACTCGTCCCTGGTCGTCGAGGACGCTGGAGCGACTCCGTCCTGGAGCCTGAGTGTCTCCGTTTGTGTCCGTCCACACGACAACACAACGAGCACAGTCGTAAAACTCTGGAGCCGTCTGGACTTATCCCAATAGGGCAAGAAACATAGCAGTAAAGGGACAGTTCAACATTTAGTCAAACTGTCCCATCACCATAACCCCTATAGTCATAGCAGTAGGTTTGTTACCTTTAATTGTCGGTGCAAGCTATTTTTAGAACGGTGGAGCAGAGCCGTGAGCTGCTCAGAGCTACGCTACGGAGGCTTATTATGGGATTTCTTGGTTTCCCTCATCAAACTCATCAAATACACAATCCAACAACTCCACAACGCTCTGGTGGACAAGTTGTGACCTGCACATTCACCACGCTATGAGATAATAACACAACGTTACCACACAGAGTTGTTTTAGAGGGAGATACAGAGACTGATGATGAAAAACTGTCCCTGAAGGCAACGTGCATCAGAGGTTTTGCATGTATTTCAAACTCTGTAGAAACTGTTGAAAAAAAGCAACCAAAACAGCAAAAAAGCAACCAACGTGCAAAGTTCCCCTTTAAAACTAACACAATGTCATATGGATATACAGAACAGGCGACAACTAGACTATAGTGTCTATATAATGTCAGATTATAAGAATAAATGCTTTTATTCACAACATAACATCATTAAAAATATACTTGTAGTTTTGCACTGCAGCTGGGACCACAGAGGTCACAGAGGTCAAGTCATCTACACACACTGAGGACTTGACTTTTGTTTAAATTTTTTTTGCAGTTTTTGTAGTGTAGCGCACACAGGACACTCAGACCCTGTGGTTGAGTTCATGAATTAGTTCAGTTGTGTTGTGTCCAATGCTCAGCTGCCACATGTTGTGTTGTGTTGTTCCCTCTCCTCTTTAAAAACGTTTGTTTCCTTGATTGAAGTTGTTTTCCGTTGTCGTGTGGTGGTAAAAGATGTGTCGAGTAACACAGACTGAATGCACAGGAAACTGGAGAAAGCGAAACTAATCCAAACAATGAAACAAAGACGGAGGAGGAGGAGGAGGAGGGAGAAGGAGGGAGATTGGAGACAGACGGCAGGTAACGGCTCATTAATTATGGAGAGAAATGTTCCCGTCCTTATTGAAGCGCGGTGTTGAGCGCAGATGGCGTCTTCTCCCCGACGCCAGCAGCAGCGACTGTACGTTCATATAATATAATGTACAACTAATACAACAACTACTGCTCATTAGCACGTCGTCATAAACACATCGTAGACGTAAAGATCACATCCATGCAGGCAGGTGGCTTTATGTCCACTTTATGTGTGTCTGAGTGGGTGTTTCACTAGTGCTGGTGATTAGAGTGTGTGTGTGTGTGTGTGTGTGTGTGTGTGTGTGTGCAGGAGGTGGCAATCCAACCCTGGTCTCCTTCACTAATCCGCCCGGTAACAAAGAGCTGCTTCTCTGCTCTGCTGGGCTCCGAGCCCTGCCGGAGCCGGACCGGCCTCGGCCTCGGCCTCCAGGCCCCAAAACCTGCTGCTGTTTACAATCTCCCTATTCCTGCTTTAAATGTTGCTGCTCCGAGAGAGAGAGGGAGGGAGGGAGGGAGAGAGGGAGGGAGGGAGGGAGGGAGGGAGGGAGGGAGGGAGGCCACAAAGGTGCTGTTTTGTCCGGTGGGAACAAGGGAGCTATTACACGAGAGATGGAGGGAGGAAGGAAGGAAGGAAGAAGGAGAGAGATCCAGGGACGAAGAGCGAAGACGCTGCAAAAACTCAAAATCTTACAGAATATTTGTCTTATTTCTAGTCAAAATCAGACTCATCACATTTAAAGCAGCTTGTTTTTAGACGCTTTTTACTTCTTTCAAGCAGATTCTCACTTGAAATAAGCAGAAAAATCTGATGCATCAAGTTTTTCTTTCTTGCAAGCACAAAAATCACTGCTTTCACTGGAAGATTTGAGTGAAAATACGTTTGAAACTATGAAAATGAGATAAAACCAAGTGCATTTTTAGGTGATGAGTCTTATTTTAAGTGAAAAGAGATTAGTTGTGACAAGAAATATGACAAATATTCTTGGAAAGATTTTGAGTTTTTGCAGTCGAGGAGGAGGAGGAGGAGGAGGAGGAGGAGGAGGAGGAGGAGGAGGAGGAGGAGGAGGAGGAGGAGGAGGAGGAGGAGGAGGAGGAGGAGGAGGAGGAGGAGGAGGAGGAGGAGGAGGAGGAAGAGGAGGAGGAGGAGGAGGAGGAAGAGGAGGAGGAGGAAGAGGAGGAGGAAGAGGAGGAGGAGGAGGAGGAGGAGGAGGAGGAGGAGGAGGAGGAGGAGGAGGAGGAGGAGGAGGAGGAGGAGGAGGAGGAAGAGGAGGAGGAGGAGGAGGAAGAGGAGGAGGAGAAGGCCCCGTCGGGGATTAGCCGGCCAGCTGCTCCCACAGGGACCAGAGACATGAGAGACACTTTTATTGTGACAGGAAGAGCGACTCCAGAGAGCAGGGAAGACCACGAAGAAGAAGACGGGAAGAAAAAAGAAAAACCAGAGGGATGACGGGAGGAGGAGAATGAGACGTGGTTTAATGAACCCGGTCTGTGCAGACAGTGAAACACCTGGATGTCGTCAGATACATGAGCAGTGAAGCTCCGCCTCTCCACAGGTGTCACAACATCTATGATCACACGCTGCAAAAACTAAACTTTTCCACTTCAAATCAGACTCATCACCTAAACATGAACTTGTTTTCAGATCATTTTCATTTGTTTCAAACTAATTTTCACTTGAAATCAGTAGAAAAATCTGCCAATGGAGCAGGTTTAAAAAGCAGTTTGTTCTGACTAGAAATAAGACAAATATTCTCGGTAAGAGTTTGAGTTTTTGCAGTGCACACACACACACGCACGCACACAAACATGACCAGACACCTGCACTGAGCATGTGCGAGCTGATGTCAACAGGAAGTAGCTCATCTTCTTCTTCTTCTTCTCTCTGCAGGTGCAGCGGCAGCGACAGCAGAGACAGAGCTGACCTCCTGAACAGCTGCTGACGAAGACGAGCAGGTGAGTCATCGTCATCATCATCATCATCATCATCATCATCACGTTGCCGATCGAACCAAAACGAGGAGCGACTGCGTGGATCTCTGATCTGGTTCCTAAAGCTATCGGTTTCAAAATGAAACAGCTTCAGCATCAGTTGAGTGTCGCCTACATTTAAGTGTGTTTTAGTCTGAACTCTGACCTCGCTGCCGACATTTAAGAAGTGAGATGTTGTATTTAAATTGTGTTGGTAAACACACCTCAGCATCCATGTATCCGTTACACTGCAAAAACTCAAAATCCCACCAAGAATATTTGTCTTATTTCTAGTCAAAACAATCTCCTTCTACTTAAAATCAGACTCATCACAAAAAGCAGCTTGTTTTTAGACACTTTTTATTTCTTTCAAGCAGATTTTTCTACTTCTTTTAAGTAAAAATATGTTTGAAACAAGTGAAAATGATCTAAAAACAAGTTAATTTTTAGGTGATTGAGTCTGATTTTAAGTGGAAAGAGTTTAGTTTTGTCTAGAAATTAGACATTTTAACAAGAAATAAGACAAATATTCTTGGAAAGATGTAGAGTTTTTGCAGTGAAAGATACAAACGTTTTAGTTAAAAAATGATCATAATAATCTGTTTGTGCAGAACTACGGTGGCTCACTGGGGACAAAACAAGCAACCTCAGAG
Organism: Decapterus maruadsi; assembly: GCA_030347415.2. Classification (NCBI taxonomy): domain Eukaryota; kingdom Metazoa; phylum Chordata; class Actinopteri; order Carangiformes; family Carangidae; genus Decapterus; species Decapterus maruadsi. Next base: position 1,249,916 of record CM064907.1, on the reverse strand, counting down.
ATACATAAATAAGTGTCTTATTTTAAGTGAAAAGAGTTTAGTTTTGACTAGAAATGAGACATTTTGAGAAGAAATAAGACATATTCTTGGAAAGATTTTTTGCAGTGTAACGGTGCAGAATTGTCCAACATGGTCTTTGTTGTTATTATTATTTAGAACGTTCTCTCTCAGACTCAGAGCTGTTGCGCTGCGCGGCGTCCAGCGGCTTCACCTGTGTGAGAAACGCCTCCCCGCGGACCGCGGAGCGCTGCAGGTTTACGGCCCACAGCGGCGCTACATCTCTTTACTATGAGCCAGGATTGATCTCTCCATCGGCTCCAGCAGACAGGCGGCGGCGGCTCGTCCGTCCATGTGGCACGAGACGCCGCCGAGACGTCCAACAGGAAGTCTTTGAAAAAAAAAAAAAAGTCACAAACTGATCAACGTTTCAAAATCTGTGCAGAAAAAAACTCTGACGGGAGGATGCAGACTTTTTTTCCTTCCTTCTTTCCTTCCTCTGCTTTTCTGTCTTTCTTTCTTTCTCCATATGGCAGCCATTTGTCTGGAGGAGGTCTGTCAGACATAAATAATAGGTTATGAAAAAACAGAAGGAGGGAGGGGGACGCTTTGCTTTCTTCCTGAGGGACAGGATCTCCTGAGGCCTGGTGTCCTTCACGGGAAGAACCAGGAGAAAGTGAGACGGAAGGAGAGAAAGAGAGAGATTGAAGGAGGAGAGACGGAGAGGAAAAACAAACTGCAGGAGAGAGAAGTGGTCGACGAGATGAACTCTTCATGTTCTGTTGGGAGGAAGGTGACGAAGGAAGGAAGAAAGGAAGGAAATTGTAATTTAATTTTAACCTGCACATTCACCACGCTATGAGATAATAACACAACGTTACCACACAGAGTTGTTTTAGAGGGAAATACAGAGACTGTTGATGAACAACTGTCCCTGAAGGCAACGTGCATCAGAGGTTTTGCATGAATTTCCCTCTAAAACAACTCTGTGTGGTAACGTTGTGTTATTATCTCACAGCGTGGTGAATGTGCAGGTCACAACTTGTCCACCAGAGCGTTGTGGAGTTGTTGGATTGTGTATTTGATGAGTTTTGATAAAGAAATCCCATGAGTTTGATGAGCAGCTCACGGCTCTGCTCCGCCGTTCTAAAAACAGCTTGCACCAACGAACCTACTGCTGTGACTATAGGGATTATGGTGATGGGCCAAATTGCAAAAAAAATGTTGAACTATCCCTTTAAGGCCTTCTCAAGTTCTGCGCGCGCTGATTTCCATCTGAAACCAATTAGTTCCAAACCACGAAGACAACACCAAGCCTGGTTCTTAAAAACATCCTCTCCCTCTGCCCATCTTCCTCCTCCTCCTCCTCCTCCTCCTCCTCTCTCTCTGCTCCTCGGTCTAGACTCCTGTGTGTGCATGCATGCAAGCAAGCAAGCGTGCATGTGCGTGTGTGTGTGTGCGTTAGTGTGTGTGCACTTAAAGGCATCGTGATTAACATTCGCCCCAATTCGCTGAGGGACACACATTCTAAGCCCTTCCTTCCTGCTCCGAGTGGAATTCTCATTAGCTGATAACTACTTTTCAAGAGACTGCTGCATTCCTCTGCTGGATACCAGGGGCCTTACAGGACTGCACAACACACACACACACACACACACACACACACACATGCATGCACAAGCACAAACACAAGGAAAAGCAAAAGCCACAGATCAGATACAAACAAGCGCTGCCTGCACCCTGCGTCCTGCACGGCCGTGGAGACACTTGTCCATCTTGTAAATGTTGAAGTTTTGAACTCTTCATGGACACTTTGCAAAAACTCTACATCTTTCCAAGAATATTTGTCGTATTTCTTGTCAAAACTAATCTCTTTTCACTTAAAATAAGACTCATCACCTAAAAATCAACTTGTTTTTAGATCATTTTCATTTGTTTCAAATGTATTTTCACTTGAAATAAGTAGAAAAATCTGCCAGTGAAAGAAAAATTTGCTCCATTCTCAGATTTTTCCACTTATTTCAAGTGAAAATCTGCTTGAAAGAAGTAAGAAGTGTCTAAAAACAAGCTGCTTTTAATGTGACAAGTCTTATTTTAATTATTATGAGATTATTTTTGACTTGAAATAAGAGAAATATTCTTGGTGAGATTTTGAGTTTTTGCAGTGTGTGCAGTAATAGCGTTCATAAACTCCTTCACAGCAGCAACGTTTCCACAAACAGCGACAGGTTAGAGGTTATAATATAATACCAGCTGATTCACTCTGCTGGATGAGGAAGAAGAGTTCACTTCACTTTGTTTTATTGGATTCTCAAAGTTCTAGTGACCATGGACCCCCATTGGCCAAATTTAGAAGTAAATACCAGAAATACACAAATATTTGTTCTGAGCCTGAAGAACATTACTTTATATATTTAAATTAGGGCCAATGGCGTGAATTTTTAGAAATATTATAGAGAAATTTCTGGAAAAAAAGTGGTCCAATTTCTCCAAAAACATTTCTGGGAAGAAGTGGTAAAAATTCTCAAAAAAAAAAAAAAAAAAAAAAAAAAATCTCAAAAAAGTGGTAAAATTTCTCGTAAAAAATGTTCAAAATAAAAATAAAAAAGTAAAAATTTTCTAGAAAAAAGTGGTAACATTTCTAAAACCAAAGTTTTTTTTTTTAATCTAGAAAAAGTGGTAAAATTACAGAAAAAAAACAAAGAAAAGTGGTAAAAATTTCTTGCAAAAAATAAGGAAGTAAAAATTTTCTAGAAAAAAGTGTTAAAATTTCTAAAAAAAAAAAGTAAAAAAAAAAAAACTTCTAGAAAAAAGTGGTAAAATTTCCATAAATAAATTGTGGCCCCCCTCCAGATCTCTCTAGGACCCTGAGGGTCCCTGGACCCCACGTTGAGAACCACTGGGCTTCATGATGGGATGTTGAAGCTGCAGAGCCGTCCTGTGTTCTGAGCTCAGTCGTGTAAATGTGCAAAACGTTTGTGAGTGAGCGATTAGTCATCAAACCAACGCCGTCTCTCCGTCTCAGACTCTTCTTGTATAAAACCATCTGCCTCTCTGCTTCCAGGAGCCTCGGTCCTCCACACGGCCCTCGATCCTCCACACGGCCCTCGATCCTCCACACGGCTCAAACCCTGCAGCTCACGCTCCAGGTTTCATGTCGACACTCTGGGCCAGAGACCAGAGGAGGGAGAGGATCTAACAGCAGGAGACGGAGAGAGCAGAGAGGTTTTTATTAACTTAGTAACTCGTCTGATTCTTTACTTTCAACAAACTCATTTGTAGAAACGTCAGTAATGATGAGCAGCAGTGCATGATGGGTAACAGTCAGTAATGATGAGCAGCAGTGCATGATGGGTAACAGTCAGTAATGATGAGCAGCAGTGCATGATGGGTAACAGAGCAGCCCTGCTGTAAACATGGCAGACAGACGGTGGTTTCTGACTCTTTCCAACCGACAAACAGTCAGCGTTGGGTTTTCTTTTTTAAAAAGCCGCAACCTTTCCCTAACCCCGGTGGTGGTTTATTCTGGTAACCAAGGTGACACAGGTCCCCTAACCTTCACCAAGAAGATGCTGTTTTAAAAAGCAGGAAACGTCGGCGTGTTCTCCCTCCCTGTTCATGGACCGGTCTGCCAGGGTGTTCCCATCACAGGCTGCTCTAACCTGGAATATGGAGCAGAGCAGTTTCTAATCCCAGTCTTTAAAGGGACAGTTCAACATTTAGTCAAACTGTCCCATCACCATAACCCCTATAGTCATAGCAGTAGGTTCATTACCTTTAATTGTCGGTGCAAGCTATTTTTAGAACGGCGGAGCAGAGCCGTGAGCTGCTCAGAGCTACGCTACGGAGGCTCATGGGATTTCTTGGTTTCCCTCATCAAACTCATCAAATACACAATCCAACAACTCCACAACGCTCTGGTGGACAAGTTGTGACCTGCACATTCACCACGCTATGAGATAATAACACAACGTTACCACACAGAGTTGTTTTAGAGGGAAATACAGAGACTGATGATGAAAAATCAGCGGTTTTACATGAATTTCCCTCCGTAGCGTAGCTCTGAGCAGCTCACGGCTCTGCTCCGCCGTTCTAAAAATAGCTTGCACCGACAATTAAAGGTAATGAACCTACTGCTGTGACTATAGGGGTTATGGTGATGGGACAATTTGACTAAATGTTGAACTATCCCTTTAACTCTGAGACGTTCAGGTCCTCCTCTCTCTCCTCGTTGTCCTGCACAGACGTTTGACTTTCTATAGACTGAACACACTCCCAGTGCAGTGAAAGTGTGTGTTCTCTCTCCTCTTTACACCACACCGGGCGTCTGCATAAGCAAAAAAAATGATCCACAGATGTCCGTTCATAAATTTGAAGGCGAACGACAGCATTTACATCACATGGATGCTAACTGTGCAGGAAGCGTCATCTGAGCTGCAGATGCATAAATCTGAAGAAGTGGAAAGTGGTTTTCGTGCAGTTTTTCCGCCTATAAACAGAGAGAGAGAGAGAGCTCCTCTGGTGCAGATAAAACCAGCAAAACTGTTAGATTTGATCCTCCTTCAGTGTTTCATGTCAGTTATCTGACAAGCCTGCACTGCAAAAACTCAAAGTCTGTCTAAGAATATTTGTCTTATTTCTTGTCAAAACTAAACTCTTTCCACTTAAAATAAGACTCATCACCTAAAAATTAACTTGTTTCAAGCTAATTTTCACTTGAAATCAGTAGAAAAATCTGCCAGTTCAGCAGGTTTTTTGTGCTTGAGTCTTGTTTTAAGTAGAATGACATTTCTTTTGGCCAGAAACGACATTTTGACTAGAAATAAGACAGATATTCCTGGTCAGACTGAGTGTTTGCAGCGTGCAGCCGGCTGACGTTGCGTGATCCGACGGCGCGGCGCGGGGCCCCTCCGGTCGCAGTGGCTGACTCCGCTGCTTTTCAATGGGGTCTTCCGCTGTCACAGTCACAGCCATGGCCCTGAATTCCCATGCACACACACACACACATGGAGGGGGAGGGGCAGAGGGGGGGGGGGGGGGGGGGGCTGCACATGGGGATAGCCCCGACCGGAGGCAGCACGCTCGCTTCTAGACTTGTGGATGAGGCAGAAAAGCCATTTTGGATTGTTATGGTTGGCTGATTGCCTCCGTTCAGCTGCTGAGCTGCACACAAAGCAGCATGCAGGCAGGAGCTCCACCCCCCCACCCCACCCCCACCCCCCCTTCCTCCTCCTCTCTGGAGCGCATCCCACTTTACATGATCACAGATGCATGCTGGGAGTCGGAGGTGAAGTGTGTAAAGTGCAGTTTGTGAATGAGTTCAGAAATATCACGTCTTCATTGACAAAGACGCTGATGGGAGGGAAGGGGGGGGAGGGGGGGAGGGGGGAGGGGAAGGTCGCTGATGCACTAAAGGCATTCGTATAATCCTCAGGTGTTACCAAGGAAACAAAGCTATATTTAGGACACACACACACACAGATGGATGCATGAATGAGTGGACGTTACCATGAGGAGGAGGAGGGGGGGAGAGAAAACGCTGCTGTGCTGCAGCTCACTGAGGTTAGTTACACTGAGAGGATGAAGACGAAGTCGCTGCAGAAACATGCAGGTTGTGTGTCTGTGTGTGTCTGTGTGTGTGTCTGTGTGACTGTTTTTCGACCACATTCTCCTTGACGACCAACAGCAGCAGCAGCAGCAGCAGCAGCAGCCGCCGCTCGTCGCCGGCTCCCGTTATGTCATGGAGCTTCAGTGACATTGAGGGGAGTTACATCCATCTATCCGTCCATTAGGCTATAAATAGACCTGCAGCTATTTATAGCCCAGCGACCACGGCCACGGCGGCGGCGGCGGCTGCTGCTGCTCCATCACGTCTCAGTCAATATGGAAGTGGACGATAGGATTATGTCTCAGCGATGCCTTCACTGTCCAGTGTTCCTCCTATAAACCATTTACACTATTAATATATCTGTTCACCATTTTTCCTGGACTGTGATTGAATGAATGAATGAATGAATGAATGAATGAATGAATGAATGAATGAATGAATGAATGAATGAATAGTCCTGAGGTCTTGGACCACCCGCCACAGGAACAGCTTTGTCCTGCTGCTGTTTCCTTAATGCACTTTGAGGTCATCAATGTTGCACAGCAGATCTACCGACTGGTATTAATAGAGGAAACTGAACTGAACTGGATGAATATTTCATTGTGGCTCCGCCCACATGGGATTACAAGACATTTACTAAGAACATCAACCACTAGACAGTCCGTACACAATCCTACATACGACACATAATGACGTAACTCTTCTATAAAACTCTATTATTCCTCTTTACATTCTACTACTTTATATACAATCATGTGGATGAATGATCTCATGTAATTCTTTGTATATGTGATGATGTAATTGTTGTAATTGTTTGATTTGTAATTGTTCTTCTCGTTGCTCAGGCCTTTTCAAGAAGGAAATGCAAATGTATCAAAAAGATGCTTCATCTTCTGCACGTCGTTTGCAGAACAACCTTTCTGGTCCAAATACCTGCTTTATTTCACAGTAAGTGCAGCTTCGCTTTACTTTGTTTTTTGTTTGCATCATTTATGTCACATGATGTAAATTCCACTCGGAGCGCTTGAGGAGTAAACGATGTGTATTTTAACGTGTTGTTGTGTTGTTGTGTTGTTGAGCTGCTGTCAGAGTCACACAAAGCCAGGCAGCGACGACACGACAAGAAGAAACGACACAGGTCAAAACACCTGCAACGTAAAACCATCAGGACGCAACCGCTCTGTGTGTGTGTGTGTGTGTGTGTGTGTGTGTGTGTGTGTGTGTGTGTGTGTGTGTGTGTGTGTGTCAGCGTCACTCGATGCCCTTTAAATTATGTGTGTGTTGCACTTTCACAAACGTTGATGCCCTTTAAATTATGTGTGTGTTGCACTTTCACAAACGTTGATGCAACACACACACAAAAATGAACTTGTTTTAGATCATTTTCACTTGTTTCAAACAAATTTTCATGAAATAAGTAGAAAAATCACTGCCAAAAACTTCTTGTTTTGAATTTAATTTGAATTTATATTTATTTATTTCACCAGTTAGTCAAAACTACAAACATTTCTTTCATACCAAATCATCAGACTCATCAAAAGCAGACAAAAAATGAGAAAAACTTGAAATTTTCAGAAACAATCATTTTTCTTTTTGACCAGGCACTTTTTATAAAGGTTTACTAAAACCTCCTTTCTAATCCAGCTTTTCATCATCAACCCAAAATAACTCCGGCTTCACACCTTGCATTTTCTGATACAAAAATCTGCCAGTGGGACAAGTTTTTCAATTCATTTATCACATAAACATAGTCTTTCTTGTAATAAAAAACTTGCCCCATTGGCAGATTTTTCTACTTATTTCAAGTGAAAATTAGTTTGAAACAAGTGAAAATGATCTGAAAACAAGTTCATTTTTAAGTGATGAGTCTGATTTTAAGTGAAAAGAGTTTAGTTTTGACTGAAAATGAGACATTTTGACAAGAAATAAGACAAATATTCTTTGCTTGATGTAGAGTTTTTGCAGTGTATTCTGTGAAGCACCTTGTAACCGTGGTTTTAAAAGGTGCCATAGAAATAAAGTTTATTATTATTGTGGGTAAAACAACAAAAGACAACTGCAGCTGAGACCAAGACCTTGAAGATGTGAGACGACGACCGGTCTCCGTCTCCGTCGGTGAAACACAGAGCGTTTGTACATTTTCCACTTTGACGACAGTTTCCAAACAGGAAGTCGTGTCTCAGTTGTGTGCGTTTGATTGACAGTTGTGGGTTTGTAGGTGTTGACCTGTTTTGATTTCAGTTTTTATGATGATGTTGAACTTCTTCTCTGGAAACATCAGAGTTGTTTAAATGTGACGATCAATCCACTCTGGTTTTATTGTCATCATATTAAAATCAGCTGGAGGCATCTGAAACCGTGTGTGTGTGGTTGTACTTTCCGTTGTGTTGACTGTGTGTCTTGCATCACACCCCGGTTCATCAGAGTGGATGTGAAGCCGAGTCTCTCCTCAGAGTCGAGCGGCGCGGCGTGGCGGTCCAGACTCTGGACTGACGCAGCGTTCAAACAGTTATTTCCTCTCATTGTGTGTGTGATTCAAACGCACAATCGAAGTGGAGGTGATGAATTTTCCTCTGAACTTGTGTTTCTTTTCTTTGTCTATTTCCACCCAGATGACGTTCATGAAAAGTTATTTTTAAAACCGTTAATGTGTCGTTTGTCTTTTCTATATTTATCCTGGTGTTTGTCCGTCGCTCCGTCTCCATCTTCACATTCATTAATAAAAGTCCTGTCATGTTGTTTATTGAGTGAGTCGGTGTCTAGAGTTTATCACTGTTGGTGCAGTTTAACATCTTCATCTGTGAGTTCAACCTGATGATAACTTCACTTCACTGCTGTGTTTACGTCTGAACGTTAAAGTGACAAGACAGACAGACGAGGACGAGCTGGTCGGGTTGTTGTCAGCAGAATGAGATTTAAAAAACAAAAACAAAGAATAAAACAAGACCAAGGAAACAAGAGTCAACGTGAAGAAGAAGTAAATTTGTGTTTTATAGAATTTGATGGATAGGCAGAAGAAGAAGGTAGGGTGTTGATGACAGTAGGGAGGCAGGATGAGTGTTTTTTTTGTTGGTTGTTTGTTTGTTTTGTTTTGTATATCCTAGTTTAATAGTTATGATGTGGGGTCGACGTTTGGCTCACACTCCAGAACAGAAGGTGGCGGTAATTCACCAAAAGCTGGATGGCAACCGCCGTAAAATAACAAGAAGAAGAAGAAGAAGAAGCAGTGACTGCATCATAACAAACAGCGCACTATACAGATCCACTATCCACCGATCAGCACCAAACGTCATCAACAGGTAGTGATGGTGAAACCGAAGCTTTCTGAAGCACTGAACCACTTTGACACAGTTGCCCTGAAAGTGATGCACTGCTTCGAAGCATTCGATACAGTCAAAATAGTGCCATCTGCTGGCTGGTGAGGGAATAATTGACAATACGTCATGACGTCATGACTGTCACGAGCAAGTCTCATTCATTGTTTCATTCAGTTTTTAATAAAATGTATGTTCTCTCACCAAACTTGTGTCATAATGTTACTGTAGTCAATCTGTTAATATAAGTCTGATATAGTGAGAGCCTGTTTTGTTGTTGTCTAGCTTTATGAATCATCATCTGAAGGATTTTTATGTTTATGCAACCAGGGTAGTGATCACTGTGAGACAAGGCTTTGTGTAACGTTTAAAAGATTTTATTGATGAAACATTTGTACTGGTCTGGGGGCGATACAACCTGAGATATTGGCAAGCCCAGCCCACTCGAAATCACCGCGGAGCCGCTCGACAGAACGAGGCCTCGTTTGGAGCACTCACGTGATTTGCAGCGATCGAAACACCGCCGGCCGATACTTCCGGTTCATTTTGCTCGAATCGGTGTCGAGCGTAACATCACTATCAACAGGACAAACAGGGTTTAGGGTTTCATGTCGACGGCGCCACTATCAGTTCGAGACCGAGTTTACTGAAGACAAGCTGAAGGAGGGAGCGCTGCGGTGGAGGCTACGTCCTGGAAGTGGAGGCAGCGACAGAGGGAGAGAGCCGGTGGAGTCTAAATGCTGGAGCCGGTGGAGGCTAAATGCTGGAGCCGGTGGAGTCTAAAAGCTGGAGCCGGTGGAGTCTAAATGCTGGAGCCGGTGGAGTCTAAATGCTGGAGCTGGGTCAGTGTGGTGGTCAGTGACGGTCGGTGGCCGCTGATGAAGTGCTGCCAGTCGGCCTCGTGTGCTGTCCGGACCTGGACTCTGTGCTGGACACGGGAAGTTGCTGCATACCTGGAGCAGAGTGGGTGAGTTGTTTTCCTCTCGTTTCAATAGAAACCAGGCTAAGCTAACAGATGTTTGATGCCTCATATTATGGGATGGGACCCTGTTTGTACTGTTGATGACGTTTGCTGCTGTTCTGAGTATTATTTGTGGCTGTTTGGTCGGTGGCTAGTGGATCTGCGTTGTTTGTTACAGTCATTGCTAACGTTGCTACAACTAGAGAAGCTAGTGGTTTAAAGGGATAGTTCAACATTTTGGCAAATTGGCCCAATCTCTATAGTCATAGCAGTAGGTTCGTTACCTTTAATTGTCGGTGCAAGCTGTTTTCAGAACGGTGGAGCAGAGCCGTGAGCTGCTCAGAGCTACACTACGGAGGCTCATGGGATTTCTTGGTTTCCCTCATCAAACTCATCAAATACACAATCCAACAACTCCACAACGCTCTGGTGGACACGTTGTGACCTGCAGCAGTGTCAGTCCAGATAACGAGTGAGTCTTGGTCATGTGTGAGTAATAAAATCCAGCACTCTGTTGATTTCCTCAACCTGACCTCTTTCTCTGAGCTCGCACACATAACGAGGATTATTACACCGACCGCAGCGATTGTTTTCCACCGGCCTCTGTTTTCAATGCATACCTCATCAAGAAGGTCCTGTGTGTGTGTGTCTGTGTGTGTGAGTGTGTGTGATTGACAGCAACAGCTTTGGAGCTGCTGCTGCTGCTGCTGTTGTTGTTGTTGTTGTTGTGTAACAGAGAAACAGTCCATTTGTCACATTGAGCTGTGACGCAGAATCACTCTGGACACATCTGGAATCAGCCTCGTGTCTCCTCTCTGTCTCTGTCTTTTCTTCGTGGACTTTGTTTCTGTTGTTTCTTCTTTCCCTCCCTCTTTCAGCCCCCCCCCCCCCCCGGTCTTCCCATGGGCCCACAGGAGATAATAAGGTGATGTCATACCTCCGTTTCCTGGGGATGTGAGTAACTGTACACTGTGTGCCTTGGGCCGTGGCAGAGAGAGAGAGAGAGGAGCAAGTACTTTGTGTTGTGTTTCTGAATGAGGGAGGAGGAGGAGGAGGAGGAGGAGGAGGGGGGTGAGGGAGGGGGGCGGGGGGGGGGCTGGGGGGGTAGGGGGGGGTGATTGCAAAAGCTGCTTGGACGAGACGTTTTCCTAAAAGCTTTTTCCGCTGTAACACAAACACAGATATTCACATCCTCATAAATTTGATTGTGACTACACACACACATTTAAGTGTGTGTGTGTGTGTGCGCGTGTGTGTGCGTGTGTGTGTGCAACACTTCAGTCAGTGAAACAAAGGAAAGTATTTGCTCCTGCACTGCAAAAAACTTCCAAGAATATTTGTCGTATTCTTGTCAAAACTAAACTCTTTTCACTTCAAATCAGACTCGTCACCTACAAATGAACTTGTTTCAGATCAGTTTCACTTGAAAGAAGAAGAAAACTTGCTCCACTCATGATGTTTCTACTGATTACAGTAAAGTGTCTAAAACAAACTGCTTTTTAATGTAATGTGATGAGTCTGATTATAAGTAGATTTGTTTTCACTTGAAATACGACAATTATTCTTGGTCAGGTTTTGAGTTTTTGCAGAGTCAAACTTTTTATTGAAGACAACGTTGATGTTCGACTGTAGAGTTTCTATCAACAACATTGTTACATAGAGGAGCTGCTGAAGGTTGTGTTGCTGAAACACAGTCAGATTTTACTCTAAAAGAAACTCCAGGGATGGAGACTGGAGTCTAGACTCAAACCTGGATCAAGACAGACAGATAGATAGATAGATAGATAGATAGATAGATAGATAGATAGATAGATAGATAGATAGATAGACAGATAGATAGATAGACAGATAGATAGAACGATAGAACGATAGAAAGATAGATAGATAGAACGATAGATAGATAGATAGATAGAACGATAGATAGATAGATAGATAGATAGATAGATAGATAGAACGATAGAACGATAGAAAGATAGATAGATAGATAGATAGATAGATAGATAGATAGATAGATAGATAGATAGATAGATAGAACGATAGAACGATAGAAAGATAGATAGATAGATAGATAGATAGATAGATAGATAGATAGATAGATAGATAGATAGATAGATAGATAGATAGATAGACAGATAGATAGATAGACAGATAGATAGAACGATAGAACGATAGAAAGATAGATAGATAGAACGATAGATAGATAGATAGATAGATAGATAGATAGATAGATAGATAGACAGATAGATAGATAGATAGATAGATAGAACGATAGAACGATAGAAAGATAGATAGATAGATAGAACGATAGAACGATAGATAGATAGATAGATAGATAGATAGATAGATAGATAGATAGATAGATAGATAGATAGATAGATAGATAGATAGATAGATAGAACGATAGAAAGATAGATAGATAGAACGATAGATAGATAGATAGATAGATAGATAGATAGATAGATAGATAGATAGATAGATAGATAGATAGATAGATAGATAGATAGATAGATAGATAGATAGAACGATAGAACGATAGATAGATAGATAGATAGATAGATAGATAGATAGATAGATAGATAGATAGAACGATAGAACGATAGATAGATAGATAGATAGATAGAACGATAGATAGAACGATAGAACGATAGATAGATAGAACGATAGAACGATAGATAGATAGATAGATAGAACGATAGATAGATAGATAGATAGAACGATAGAACGATAGAACGATAGATAGAACGATAGATAGAACGATAGATAGATAGATAGAACGATAGAACGATAGATAGATAGAACGATAGAACGATAGATAGATAGAACGATAGATAGAACGATAGATAGAACGATAGATAGATAGAACGATAGATAGATAGATAGATAGATAGATAGATAGAACGATAGAACGATAGATAGATAGATAGATAGATAGATAGATAGATAGATAGATAGATAGATAGATAGATAGAACGATAGAACGATAGATAGATAGATAGATAGAACGATAGATAGAACGATAGAACGATAGATAGATAGAACGATAGAACGATAGATAGATAGATAGATAGAACGATAGATAGATAGATAGATAGAACGATAGAACGATAGAACGATAGATAGATAGATAGATAGAACGATAGAACGATAGATAGATAGATAGATGATAGATAGATAGATAGATGATAGATAGATAGATAGATAGATGATAGATAGATAGATAGATAGATAGATAGATAGATAGATAGATAGATAGATAGATAGATGATAGATAGATAGATAGATAGATAGATAGATAGACAGATAGATAGATAGATAGATAGATAGATAGATAGACAGATAGACCACTTTATTGAATTGTTTGTGTTCTTTAACTTGTTGCAGCTTGTTGTTACATCTTTATGTAAATACAAAGAGTCAGATTCCTTGTGTTCGTGCCGTGCTCACACTTGACCATTAGAGCAGATTGTGATTCTGAAATAAGAGTAAAAGTCAAAGTTGTGTTGATATTTGACCTCGACGTCTGAAACCTGCAGCTTGAATATTCACCGCAGCAGCAATTTATTCATATATGTAACGTGACTTCACCGTTCTCTCGTCATCTGTCCTATTTGCTTCTTTTCCATCCGTCTCCCCCCCGCTCCCCCCCCTCCCCCTCCTCCCCCCTCCCTCCGTCACCTCCTCACCTACTGAGGTCAACAGACAATGGGCCACTTCAAAAGGCCGGTATGCTTTTAGACATTCCTTCTGGAGAAGGAGAGAACAATTATAGCTGCTCCTCTGGTCACACACACACACACACACACACACACACACACACACACACACACACACACACACACACACACACACACACACACACACACACACACACACACACACACACACACACACACACACACACATGGACCAAAAAGGATGTTGCTTAAAAAACAGAAAGGAAAGGAAGTGGGGACAGAATAAAAACGGGGGAGTGAGTAAGATGGAAAAGAAAAGAGAGAGGAAGCCGCAGCATCCTGCAGTGACAACCAAACACTGAGATATCTGAGGTGTGTGGAATGTGCGGCATTCGCCATAAATAGACCTGAGCCGCTCGTTCAGCCCTCCGTCCGAGCTGCATGGGCTGGGCTTCTTATTTTCATGTTCTGAATGACAGGAAGAGGGAGAGCAGAGGAGAAGGGAAGAGGAAGAGATAAGAGGTTAAACTTGGACGTTTTGTTTCCCAGAAAGGCGACTGGCTGGGCAGCGCCGCGGCGGAGAGGAGTGGGTGTGATGGTTCTGCTTACGCAGCCGCTGCCAGAATAAGAACGATTCCATGACGACTTCCAGGGAAATGAAAAGAGGAGACTGTAATGCTTTTTGCATCATGACGGCCTTGACACATCAGGGCCTGCTGGACCTTCACAGGAAGCTGCCTGCGAATATATTACAGTTAAAGAGGAACTAGAGTCCTAGTTCTGGTTCAACCAGTGACGTGGAACTGGTTCCAGGGAGAACGGAGGCTCTGGGCTCCGACCCGGCGTCCCAGCTCTCGTCTCCATGTTCATATTAGGGCCAATGGTGTGAATTTGTGGAGATATTGTTGAGAAAATTCTGGAAAAAAACAACTTTTATATAGAAATGAAAATGAAAACTTTCCAAAAATAATTTTTTTTAAACAAATTCTTGAAAAAAGTGCCAAGAATTCTAAAAAAAAAAAAAGAAAAGAAAAAAAAAGAAAATATGTTCTCAAACATTTCTCAAAAAAAGTGGCAACATTTTCAAAGTTTAAAAAAAATTCTAGAAAAAATTTGTAAAATTTCTCCAAAAAACGTTTTGAGAAAAATCTACAAAAAGTGGTAACATTTCTGTCTAAAAAAAAGGAAAATATTTTCTAGAAAAAAGTGGTACAATTTCTCAAGAAAAGTTAAAAGAAAAATCTCAAAATAGTGGTTACATTTCTAAAAAAAAAAAAAAAAAAAAGGTTAAAAAAAAAAAAAAAAAGAATAACATTTTTTAAAAAGTGGTAAAATTTTCAAAGTTTTAAAAAAATTCTAGAAAAAATTTGTAAAATTTCTCAAAAAAGAGTTTTGAGAAAAATCTACAAAAAGTGGTAAAATTTCTCTCTAAAGAAAAGGAAAATATTTTCTAGAAAAAAGTGGTAAAATTTCTCAAAAAAAGTTTAAAGAAAAATCTCAAAATAGTGGTTACATTTCTAAAAAAAAAAAAAAAAAAAAAAGGTAAAAAAAAAAAAAGAATAACATTTTTTAAAAAGTGGTAAAATTTTCAAAGTTTTAAAAAAATTCTAGAAAAAATTTGTAAAATTTCTCAAAATTTTTTTTGAAAAAAATCTACAAAAAGTGGTAAAATTTCTCTAAACATTTTTTAAAAAGTGGTAAAATTTCAAGAAAACGTTGGCGACCCCCCTGAATCCGCTCCATGGATTCATTTCTTTGCATCATAATGTCAGACATAACGGTTATTTTCATAATGTCTAGAAATATCACCAAGAAATAACGATTGATTGTGTAGAAATATTCCATAAATATCAGCTAGGTTCAACGACTTGGTGGAGAAACATTCTGACCTTTCCCAAAAAATCCAAAGCATGTAAAGCAGTGTAATCTTCTGCCTTTATGAGAAACATGTCATCACTACAAACTGACCGTTACGTCTTGGCTATTTCTTGACATTAGTACGTAATTATCAGGTGATGATCAGCCTGAACACCTTTTTAAAGTCATGTGGTTTCACTTGTTGCAGACGTTTCAAACAGAAGCAGAATGTGAATGTTGGTTTTTGTGTTAAAGTTGTTGAAGTGTGGCCTCTTGGTTGAAGTAGAGAGAAGAAGGGCGTAATTTATTGGGGGGTTAAGGGGATTATTATAACTCCCCCTCAAAAGTCAGATCCAGCCAATATAACCGGTCATAAAACGCTCCGGTCCATGTTCTGCTCAGAAACAGAACGAACGGAGCCACGAGGCCAAGAAACAAGTTTAAATAGTTGGTTCATCACAGAAAAGGAGGAAAACCAACTGCAGAGGAGGAAACAGTCGTATCGATGAGTTAACGAGTGATTTGTCGTCTTCAGTCAGTCAGTCGGCTGGTGGTAGTTCTCTAGTGGCTACAGGTAAATGTGCTGCTACAGTAGGATTCAGGATCATTATCCCACTCTCTGGGAAATCAGTGGTTTATTTCCAGTTATGGTGTTGTTGCTGCTTCTGGAGTCTTGTTTTGTCGTCGTCATCGTGGGATAGAAGTGAATAATAGTTCTGTAAATGAACAGTAGATTCTTTTCCTTCGTTCTCAGGAAGTCGGAGACGTCACAGATACTTTGAAAGACGAGCTAATAAAAGGTGTTTTTCAGCTGAAAGGAACCACAGCAGCAGCAGCAGCAGCAGCAGCAGCAGCAGCAGCAGCAGCAGCAGCAGCAGCAGCAGCAGCAGCAGCAGCAGCAGCAGCTTCCTGGAGGACGCTGAGTAATCTGGGACGTAGAAAGGCTTGTAGCAACTTTTAAAGGGATAGGTCAACATTTTTTGGCAAATTGTCCCATCACCATAATCCCTATAGTCATAGCAGTGGGTTCGTTACCTTTAATTGTCGGTGCAAGCTGTTTTTAGAACGGCGGAGCAGAGCCGTGAGCTGCTCAGAGCTACGCTGCGGAGGCTCATGGGATTTCTTGGTTTCCCTCATCAAACTCATCAAATACACAATCCAACAACTCCACAACGCTCTGGTGGACAAGTTGTGACCTGCACATTCACCACGCTATGAGATAATAACACAACGTTACCACACAGAGTTGTTTTAGAGGGAAATACAGAGACTGATGATGAAAAACTGTCCCTGAAGGCAACGTGCATCAGAGGTTTTACATGTATTTCCCTCTAAAACAACTCTGTGTGGTAACGTTGTGTTACTTATTATCTCATAGCGTGGTGAATGTGCAGGTCACAACTTGTCCACCAGAGCGTTGTGGAGTTGTTGGATTGTGTATTTGATGAGTTTGATGAGGGAAACCAAGACATCCCATAATGAGCCTCCGTAGCGTAGCTCTGAGCAGCTCACGGCTCTGCTCCGCCGTTCTAAAAATAGCTTGCACCGACAATTAAAGGTAACGAACCTACTGCTATGACTATAGGGGTTATGGTGATGGGACAGTTTGACAAAATGTTGAACTATCCCTTTAACGTGATGTTAACCAGTGTGTGTGTGATGAGACCGGAGCATAAATGTCAGCACAGTGTGTAACTTTTTTTTTTTTTTCCAGGATGTTAAAAGTCTGGAAGCAGCAGAACGAGGAATGACTTCATCACTAACTCTTCCATTCAGGATATTTTTGACTTGTACAGGCGTCATCGCTGCAGTTGGTCTGTGTGTGTGTGTGTGTGTGTGTGTGTCTGTGTGTGTGTATTTGTGTATGTGAGACATCACAGCTGAGAAGACACGCCAGTTTCCGGTCTCAACAAGGTGTGTGTGTGTGTGTGTGTGTGTGTGTGTGTGTGTGCGCCTACTCAACTAAAACAATGGATGACAGCTCTTCCATATCTGCGGAAGCACAAGCAGCGATTTTTCAGAGTCACACACTCGAGATGTGTGAGATTCTGAGGTGAAGGGTGTGTGTGTGTGTGTGTGTGTGTGTGTGTGTGTGTGTGTGTGTGTGAGACATGGACGACAATCACCTCATATTTTATCATCTATCTCTCACAGCTTTAAGGACAATAACAAAAAAGAAACAAGAAAAACCAAGTGTGAGGTTGGTTGTGACGGTGGAGGTTCATCTGGGGACGAGTTCTACATGTTACATCACCAACGAAGAAGAAACGTGGAAAAACCCAGATGTACATGCATCAATGACACAGATTCAGAATCAACACAACCTCTGATAATTCTACGTGTCTCTCAGTAAAGACTTCTATGATCTGGAGAAGCTTCAACGTTTAGAGAAGTGTGTTGTTAAAGGTGCATTGCGTAGGAATTCCTCCCTCTAACGTTGTGGTTGTATGTTTTTCATGCTGCATTCAGGTGAAATTGGGCAGACGGCTGCACCTGAATGCAGCGTCTGGTTCTACACTGGGTTTGGTTCAACCAGCAGACTGTTGTTGGTGCATTGTGCTTCCTCCTCCTCTTCCTCCTTCTTATGCATTCCCCATGTTTTCTGGTTTCTGCTCTGCACATAACTCACATGCTTTAAAAAAAACAACAACAAAAAAACAACTTGCCTTTGATCAAATCATTCAGGACAAGCACTAAAAAACTAAAAAACAAAAAGACCCTGACCACATCACCGCTTCAGTTAGTGCAGCGCTGCCTGTTGGTAAATGGATAAAAGATGAATCCGACATCTGAGCACAACGCTCTGGTGGACGAGTTGTGACCTGCACATTCACCACACTATGAAATAATAATAAAATGTTACGAAACGGAGCCGTTTTCGAAGTAAATACAGAGTCTGATGATGAAAAACTGTCCCTGAAGGCAACGTGCTCACGGCTCTGCTCCGCCGTTCTAAAAATAGCTTGCACCGACAATTAAAGGTAACGAACCTACTGCTATGACTATAGGGGTTATGGTGATGGGACAATTTGACTAAATGTTGAACTATCCCTTTAATGCTGCTGCTGCTGCTGCTGCTGCTCCACACATGCAGCAGCAGCAGCGGCAGCAGCGGCAGCAGCAGCAGCAGCAGCAGCAGCAGCAGCAGCAGCAGCAGCAGCAGCAGCAGCAGCAGCAGCAGCAGCAGCAGCAGCAGCAGCAGCAGCAGCAGCAGCAGCAGCAGCAGCAGCAGCAGCAGCAGCAGCAGCAGCAGCAGCATTAACAGCAGCAGCAGCAGCAGCAGCAGCAGCAGCAGCAGCAGCAGCAGCAGCAGCAGCATTAACAGCAGCAGCAGCAGCAGCAGCAGCAGCAGCTTGGAGCCCCCTGAGAATGTGTCCATCCAGCACAAATCATCTATTAGGAAAACAGTTGCTGCAGGGCCAACCACAAGCATCCGGGCAAATCTCTCCCTCTCTGCTCCTGCTCTCCCTGTCCCCCTCTTTTACCCCCCCCCCTCCCCCCTCCCCCCTCCCCCCTCCCTCCCCGTCGTCTCAGAGAGCAGTAGCAGATGGGGAGACCAGTGTCAGCGTTTCCAGTTGGATCAGCTGACGGATATGCATCCCCTGTTTCCGTTCCTGTCTGTGTGTGTGTGTGTGTGTGTGTGTGTGTGTGTGTGTGTCTGTGTGTGTGTGTGTGTGTGTGTGTGTAGGGGAGAAAGGTGAAGGGAATCGCATGCATACAGTAACGTTGACAAAGCATCTCTGTTTTCATGATGAGGCCACCAGAACCAGAACGGAGGGAGGAGCGGAGCAGCCGCAGGATCTCTGTTGTTAGGAGAGACTTCATATGAACTGGTGAAGTTTAAACTGATAGAAACCAAGGAAGGAAGGAACAACGAAGGGATGAGAGAAGGAAGGGAAAAAGGAAGGAAAGATAGAAGGAGGGAGGGAACGGATTGGGTCAAAAGGGAAGGACGAAGGAGAGGAAGGAAGGAAGGGGAAAATGGAGCGGGAGGGCAGATTTGTTCAAGGAAAGAAGAAGGGAAAGAAAGATGGAGGGATAGGGAACAGATCCGGTCAATTGGTCAAAAGAGGAAGGAAGAAGAAGTAAGGATGAAGGGAAGGAAGGGAGAAAGGAAGGAAAGATAGAAGGAGGGAGGGGACAGATTGGGTCAGTTGTGTCAAAAAGGAAAGAAGAAGTAAAGGACGAGAGGAAGGAAAGGAAGGAGGGGGAAAGGATTGTGGAAAGAAGGAAGGAAGGAAGGAAGGAAGGAAGGAAAGAAAGATGGATGGAGGGGGCAGATTTGTTCAAGGGAGGAAGAAGGGAAAGAAAGGAGGAAAGAAGGAAGGGAAGGAAAGAAAGATGGAGGGATAGGGAACAGATCAGGTCAACTGGTCAAGGACGAAGGGAATGAGGGGAGAAAGGAAGGAAAGAAGGAAGGATGGAGGAAGGGAACAGATTGTGTCAATTTGACCCAGAAGGACGACAGGACGGATTAAAAGGAGGGAAGACGGAGAGAAAGAAAGAAAGAGAACAGGGAAATATATCCAGTGAGATATGGTGAAGGAAAATACTGGAAGATAAGGTGGTAAAATATGGAAAGATACCACCAGGAGAAGAGGAGGAGGAGAGAAAATGATGAAGAGAAAGCAATAAGACAGAGACGGAGGTTAAAGGAGGCTGGAAAACTGAGAGACGGACAGGAAGGGAGAGTAAAGAAAGATGGAGCTGAGGAAAGAGAGACGAGTAACAGATGAGAGAATGTGTCCCAGTTCCAGGGTGTGTACACGTTGATCCCTGTGTGTGTGTGTGTGTGTGTGTGTGTGTGTGTGTGTGTGTGTGTGTGTGTGTGTGTGTGTGTGTGTGTGTGTGCGTGCGTCTGCTAGAGTGGTTTGTGTTGCATGGATCTTGGCCGCTGCCGGGCTCGGGGACTCCCAGAGGAAGCCAGTCCTTGTTCAGTTTACAGTGAATGATTCCCTTCCTGCCCTGTACAACCCTGCAGGCCAATGGCCAAGCAGGTTTGTGTGTGTGTGTCTGTATGTGTGTGTGTGTCTGTATGTGTGTGTGTTTGTGTGTGTGTAGGGTGGCCTGGCCTGGTGGAAAGTCCTGTAAATGCGGGGTCACAGGTTGTGTAAGACTCAGAGTTTTTCCGTGGTGTGTCCCGTCAGCAGCAGCATCTCATTCTGCTCAAACCTACACTTTATTACTTTAACGTTAATATTGTTGATTTCTTCAACAATAATAATATAATATTACACCCTGGTTTTAAAGGCCGTGAGGCCGGTGAGGGGGAAGAACTCTGAGCTTTTACTTCTAATACTGCACTGTAAAAACACGTATTTTACTGTATATTCTAGTTAATCTAAGTCGTACGCTCAAATCCATATTTTTATAAAAGTAAGAATAAATCTGACGGCGTTGTGCCCAAGACAGATTTTAATATTAATTTTAGTAGCCTACAATAAAACTCACTATTCTGTCAGAAATACAGTTTAAAGGAATGGTTAAACATTTTGGCAAACTGGCCCATCACCATAACCCCTATAGTCATAGCAGTAGGTTCGTTACCTTTAATTGTTGGTGCAAGGTATTTTTAGAATGGTGGAGCAGAGCCGTGAGCTGCTCAGAGCTACGCTACGGAGGCTCATGGGATTTCTTGATTTCCCTCATCAAACTCACCAAATACACAATCCAACAACTCCACAACGCTCTGGTGGACAAGTTGTGACCTGCACATTCACCACGCTATGAGATAATAACACAACGTTACCACACAGAGTTGTTTTAGAGGGAAATTCATGCAAAACCTCTGATGCACGTTGCCTTCAGGGACAGTTTTTCATCATCAGTCTCTGTATTTCCCTCTAAAACAACTCTGTGTTATTATCTCATAGCGTGGTGAATGTGCAGGTCACAAACGTTGTGGAGTTGTTGGATTGTGTAGTTTGATGAGGGAAACCAAGAAATCCCATGAGCCTCCGTAGCGTAGCTCTGAGCAGCTCACGGCTCTGCTCCGCCGTTCTAAAAATAGCTTGCACCGACAATTAAAGGTAACGAACCTACTGCTATGACTATAGGGATTATGGTGATGGGACAGTTTGACAAAATGTTGAACTATCCCTTTAATATAACACAGAAGTCCAGAGGTGTTGATGCTTCGTCACCTGAGAGGTCGAGGATTATTCTAAGAAAAACAAGCCAGTGGATGGAAATGAGGATTTAATAGTTAATAAAGTCGATAATCAGGCTGTGATCAGTGGAGACGTATAAATGCTGCATCATGAAGCGAAGTTAAATGAGACGTGTAAACCCACCGGTCAGTTTGAAATAGTGATTAGTCACACACCTGGTCCTTGGAGAGCAGTAATCCTGTGGGGGAGTTTCTCTGCCAGCTCCGCTTCCATCCCTCAGTAATATGGAACTTATTGGAGCCATGAATCAGCTCGGCTGCTCCCAAACATCTTAAACCACGTTCCAGAGTTTCTTCCAGCAGGATTTTTTTTTCTTTTTTTTCCTGGCACAGCAGAGTGAACTCTGAAACAGCGTTTCAGGCCATGTTGTGTGTTTCAGCCGTTCGACATTAAGCGTGGATTAGCAGAAGAATGCCATCGCTCCAGAAAATGTGATGAAAATACTCGATCGGGGTCAGTGGAGTTCTCTCTCTCTCTCTCTCTCTCTCTCTGCATCATCGTGCTGCCGGTATCATCTGTCACAATAAGAAGTCTTAAAGGGATACTCCGCCGTAAATTTAACCCCTGCTCTAACGCACCGTCAAGTTTACAGGTTCACCGAACACAGACTGCTCTAGTTGTAGTGACGAGCCAGGTAGAAAAACACTGCTGTCTATGGATCCACCAGCCAACCTCCATCGAAAAGCTGCTCAGAGCCTTAAATAATGTTCAGAACAGCACCAAACGTCAGCAACAGTACAAACAGGGTCCCATCCCATAATACGAGGCATCAAACGCCTGGTTTCTACTGAAAAGCCACCAAAACACAACTCAGCCGCTCTGCTCCAGCCACTAGCTAGCTGTGAGGAAGCCCTGACGAGCCGATCACCGAGTGCATCAGAGTTCCTCTCTGTTTCTAACGGTAACCAGAGTGTTGACGGAGAAATGACAGATGAGTTGATCAAACTATCACAGTCAGAGCAGCTGCTGCATTTCTGGAACTAAACGTCATGGACTCTAAGTTACTTTTCTACTATATCAGTAATCGACTCGGTAATCGACTCGTCAGGGCTTCCGCGTTAGCCTATTCGCGTCTTTCCAAATCCACATTTCTTGTTGCAACCCTGTTAAATATGTGCAACAAAATGTTCGACATTTTGTGATCACGCCCCAGTAGCTATTCAAGAACGCTGCAGCCCTCTGAAAGGTTTGTTTTTTAAAGTCAGTTAAATCTCTTATTTGGCCCATTTTTGTCTGAGGTAAAGAAGTTGCATAATCATTTGCACATCTTAATACACGGTGTTCATATCACTTTTGGCCACTCGCTCCCTCGTTACACAAATGCACGTCACCTCATGATGCTTACATCCAACAAACATTCAAGTTTTTATAGCTTAGAGTTGGAAATGATGTATAAAAACGATGATAAGGTCAAAATGCTTCTGTATCGACGGGTCTTTGGTTTGTTCTTGAGGAGAAACTCTGCACTGAGCTCCAGTTTTAAGGCCTGAGGTGAGAAACAGCTTCTTATTGCCAATAATCTGTTTTTAACAAACACACTTCATCCATAAACATCAAAGGAGGAAACGCTGAATGTCAGATTGCTCTGATTCACTGGAACAGAAGCCAAAACCTGGAGGTGACATGACTTTGACTCAACAACAGACTGCAGTCCCGTCCCCACCTCCCCGCCTCGCGGCCCCGGGGCCCAGAGAGGTTAATCTGCTCGTACCCGTTTCTTTTTCTTTAGAGGATATTAGATTCATTGAGTCGTTGACCGACATCTGCACAGAAAAGAGTCCTCGAGGCTCCACAGAACCAGAACATGTTCAAGTGGAGACAAATTGTGTCTCAGCGTCAACGGATCCATTTCCTTTGATCACAAATGTTCCTTTATTCTACTTTTTACTGTTCCTGAAAATATATTTATTCATTTTAAGATACATTTTAAGACAAGATAAGATGAAGAAAGAGTTTAGTTTTGACTAGAAATAAGACTCTTGGAAATATTTTGAGTTTTTGCAGCAAAGAAACGTACAGGACAGATAATAAATAGCAAACGGCTTTGTTATTTTATTTTTTTTTTCATTTTATAACTTTATACATTTTAATTGTCATTCATTGACTTGTCCGTCCCCCTCCGTCCTCCAGTGTGTCTCTGTGTGTGTCCGTGTTGCAGCACCTGCAGCAGCTGGACTGTGTGTTCTTACATCACCTCCTTCACTCAGGATTTATTTTTACAGGGATTCGGAGAGAACTAAACATGTAATGGTAATAAACCAGAGTCCAGAAGCACCGGCGCTGTTGGTCGATGCCCTCCTCGGTGCCAGCGCCGCCAGACAACACGGCCCAACCTGGAGCGACGCCGCCACCCAGTGGCCGAGCGGCGCTACTACGTCACATCACAGCGGCGCCTGCAGGAATGAACACCTGCAGGTCAGGACGGGATTTATCCTCACAAACACAGATGGTGACATGCACACACACACACCACACACACACACACACACACACACACACACACACACACACACACACACACACACACACACACACACACACACACACACACACACACACACACACACACACACACACACACACACACACACACACAAGCTGACTGACAACAGATGTATCATTAGACACTGGACATCACGTGTAACTTAAACAATTTATTTAAATGCTCAGATTGAAACAGTGATCATATAAAACATATCATTCATTCATTTATAATGCACATTTCATTTAAATAGATTTAATACAATATGTATTACTTTGTGAAAAGTTGGTCACAATAACTTTTTTTTTGCTTACCATTATACGTGAGTACTTTATTTTGAAAGTGAGATTAATTTACTCTATAGCAACAGCAATACAAGGTTAACAATAAATATTCACAATAGTAATTTATCATAGTAAAATGTTACAGTAATGGGAGGAATAAGAAGCCAGAGAAGAAGAAGAAGTGTGTGTCACCAGGACAGGAAGTGAGTTGTTTGGTCTCTTTTTCTTCAGTCAAAACTTCATTGGACTTAAGTCTTCACATTCAGACTGAACTCTGTCAGCTGACCCAGGTTCATTATAAAATAGATAAAAAATATACATTAAACAGAGGTTTTAACAAATTAAAAGCAGGTTGTCGAGTCGTTCCATCCAGATGTCGGTCACTGGTTTTTATTCGTGAAGCTCTTTCTTGGTAAAAATGGCTCCGTGTCTGTTTCCTTGCGGTGGTATTTCACACCAGGCTTCAGAGTGAACGCTCATTTATCAAAAAGGTTTCACACTGATATGTTCTGAGAGGCTGTGTGTGTGTCTGTGTGTGTGTGTGTGTGTGTGTGTGTGTATACAGTCTGTGTGCTCTGGATAATATGACCTCACATCCCAGTGATGAGTTAGGAACATGAGCTGAAACAACAATCTTCTTCATCCTCTTCAAAACCTTTCATTATTAATCTATCTTGTCTCATTTCTAGTCAAAACGAACCTCTTTCCACTTAAAATAAGATTAATTACCTAAAAATTAACTTGTTTTCAGATTATTTTCACTTGTTTCAAACAAAAAACTCATATTTTTCTCAAAACTCAACGCATCAGATTTTTCTACTTATTTTCATTATATAAATATAGACCATTTCGCTACCATTCACCACGTCTAAAAACAAGCTACTTTTTAATGTGATGAGTCTTATTCTATTTGTTTTGACTAGAAATAAGACAAATATTCTTGTTAAGATTTTACAGTGTACATTTAAAGTCTGCGTCCTTTACTTCCGTATGGTTTCCCATCACACGGCGGCGGCGGCGGCGGCGGCAGCGGCGGCGGCTGCAGGCCTGGGCAGGAAGCAGACGGCCTTCTGCCCCAGGTGGGTGTCGGGTCCGGCCTTGGGTTGGCCGCTCCTCTTCAGCGCCACGTACCAGCCGTACTTCTGAGAGAGATACGTGTTGTAGTGGTTTTCTTCGTACTTCTCCAGGAAGTAACACTCGTCATTCAGAGCGTGCTGCGACGGGAAAACCAAACGGGAGGAGAGGGAGGGCGGGGGTGAGGGGGGGGGTCAAGTCATCGCTAAGAGTTTACACACTAGACTATGATGATAAACTATGAAACAGTGTATTGCATAGTGTAACATATGTTGTGTAATAGTTGAGGTGATGTAAGTTATGCTTCAATCTGAAAGTCTATTGAAAGTCTAGTTGCTGTTTCTGTTGAGCTGTAACTTCAATTAAACAGAGAGGCGCCGCGACCAACCAAAGACCTAGGTTTGACTAAACTAGACTAGACTAGACTAGACTAAACTAAACTAAACTAAACCAAACCAAACCAATGCAGACCAGACCAGACCAAACTAAACTAAACTAAACTAAATTAGGCTAACTAAACTAAACCAAAGCAGACTAAACTAAACTAAACCAGACCAGACTAGACCAAACTAAACTAGGCCTAAACTAAGCTAAGATATAAGCTAAGCTAAGATGAGCTAAACTAAGATAAACCAGACCAGACTAGACCAGACTAGACCAAACTAAAATAAGCTAAGCTAAGCTGAGCTAAGCTAAACTAAGATAAACCAGACCAGACTAGACCAAACTAAAATAAGCTAAGATAAGCTAAGCTAAACTAAGATAAACCAGACCAAACTAAAATAAGCTAAGCTAAGCTAAGCTAAGCTAAGCTAAGCTAAACTAAGATAAACCAGACCAAACTAGACCAGACTAGACCAAACTAAAATAAGCTAAGCTAAGATGAGCTAAACTAAGATAAACCAGACCAAACTAGACCAGACTAGACCAAACTAAAATAAGCTAAGCTAAGCTGAGATAAAC
Source organism: Decapterus maruadsi (assembly GCA_030347415.2). Classification (NCBI taxonomy): domain Eukaryota; kingdom Metazoa; phylum Chordata; class Actinopteri; order Carangiformes; family Carangidae; genus Decapterus; species Decapterus maruadsi. The sequence continues at coordinate 1,223,532 of CM064907.1, read as the reverse complement.
TAAGATAAACCAGACCAAACTAGACCAGACTAGACCAAACTAAAATAAGCTAAGCTAAGCTGAGCTAAACTAAGATAAACCAGACCAAACCAGACCAGACCAGACCAGACTAGACCAAACTAAACTAGGCCTAAACTAAGCTAAGCTAAGCTGAGCTAAGATAAACTAAGATAAACCAGACCAGACCAGACTAAACTAGACCAGACTAAACTAGACACTACACAGCTGCACATGCAGATTATTAGTAACCTAACAATAATCTACAACTTCCTGATTCCTAAACGGCTCGTTGCTCATAAACTGCTCCATGTTTCCTAACAACTACTTATTACTCACAGTGATTTGTGGTTAAACAGAAAACTCCACTAGTTCTGTGACTTTCCACTGTTTTGCAGTTGTGGAATAAAAAAAAAAACCTCAGTCAAAACGAAACTGTAGGAGTGAGTAATTATTGCTGACTAATTAATGTGATGGATGTGATTAGAGGATCAGAAAAGCTTCTTAAACTTTAGGTACGAGCACTTCAATGAGAAACAGAGTCTGGGAACATTATAATATGTTGGTGTCACAGCTGCTTCAATAGAATAGAATGAAAATAAAATATAACTTTAAAAGACATAAAATAACTTATAGAACAAGGACTCACTGATCCGTAGAGGACTCCGCTCTTGTTCATGGCCAGGTATCGTCCTGTCTTCTCACCTTTGATGACGACCACACCGACACTCACGGCCTTCAGCCTGAGCACGTCTGCAACACACACACACACACACACACACACACACACACACACACACACACACACACACACACACACACACACACACACACACACACACACACACACACACACACACAGTAAAAAAACAGAATATCTACAACAGAAGTGGAGGATAGATCTCCTTAAAGCTGCTTCATCTCTCCTGGTGTAAACACTAGACTCTGGACTCACACAGGCTCAGTGTTTATGACCATAAACCCAACTGTTGAGTTCAAATACCAACTCTGTTCAGGAGGTTTCAGTTCTTCTGAGCTTTAACTTCCTTCCCACAGTAAACTCCCTCCTTCTCTCCATCGCCTGTCATTATTTTAACAACCATGACGACTTTAAATCATCAATAAAATGTTAGAACTTCCAATTAAACTTTAAACGTCTCCATAATGAACAGCAGCAGCAGCAGCAGCAGTTTGCAGCTTCGTGTTAATCCTTTTTTCTGTGCTACCACCGAAAACACACTCAGCCAATCACAGGCCAGACCAAACTAGACTAAACTAAACTAAATTGAACTAAACTAAACTAAACTTAACTTAACTTAACTTAACTTAACTTAACTTAACTTAACTTAACTTAACTTAACTTAACTTAACTTAACTTAACTTAACTTAACTTAACCAGACTAAACTAAACTAAACTAAACCAAACCAAACTAAACTAAACTAAACCAAACCAGACTAAACTAAACTAAACCAAAACAAACCAGACTAAACTAAACTAAACTAAACCAAACTAAACTAAACCAGACTAAACTAAACTAAACTAAACTAAACCAAACCAGACTAAACTAAACTAAACTAAACTTAACTTAACTTAACTTAACTTAACTTAACTTAACTTAACTTAACTTAACTTAACTTAACTTAACTTAACTTAACTTAACTAGACTAAACCAAACTAAACTAAACCAAACTAAACCAAACCAAACCAAACCAAACCAAACCAAACCAAACCAAACCAAACCAAACCAAACCAAACTAAACTAAACTAAACTAAACTAAACTAAACTAAACTAAACCAAACTAAACTAAACCAGACTAAACTAAACTAAACTAAACTAAACTAAACTAAACTAAACCAAACTAAACTAAACCAGACTAAACTAAACTAAACTAAACCAAACCAAACCAGACTAAACTAAACCAAACCAAACTAAACCAAACCAAACTAAACTAAACTAAACTAAACTAAACTAAACTAAACTAAACTAAACTAAACTAAACTAAACTAAACTAAACTAAACTAAACTAAACTAAACTAAACTAAACTAAACTAAACTAAACCAAACCAAACCAAACCAAACTTCTTTCTTCTTCTTTCTGTGCTACCACCTAACACTCAGCCAATCACAGGCCAGACAGGCAGCAGCGGTCATGATGATGATGTCATGATGATGACGTCATCCTCACCATAGGGGTCGTTCTCCTGCCTCCCGCCGCTCACGGCTCCGTCAGGTAAAATCCTCAGGTGGTGGCCTCCGTTCCTGCTGTAGAGCCGGGTCAGGGTGCGGGGCTCGAGCCTGGAAAGGTCCACCGCTGCCGCAGCGGCGGCGGCGGCGCCCGCTGGTCCAAACGGCAGCAGAGTGACGGTGACGTCAGACATCGTTCACGTGACGACAGGGGCTCAGAGGAGGAAGCAGAGAGACGACGCTGCTGCTGCTGCTGGTGGTGGTGGAGCCTGTGGAGAGAGAAACCCACCGTTCACCTGGACCAGTCTGAGACCACGACTCCTCCTCCTCCTCCTCCTCCTCCTCCTCCTTATAAGGCAGTTTTTTAATGGAGGGATGAAACCAGCTGGGGATTCTCCACCACACTGCAAAAACTCTAAATATGTCTAAGAATATTTGTCATATTTATTGTCAAAATGTCTCATTTCTAGTCAAAACTAATCTCTGTCCACTTAAAATCAGACTCATCACCTAAAAATTAACTTGTTTTTAGATCATTTTCATTTGTTTCAAACAAATTTTCACTTGAAATAAGTAGAAAAATCTGCCAGTGAAAGCAAGTGTTTTGTGCTTGTAGTAAGAAAAAAAGTAGTAAAAAAGTGTCTAAAAACAAGCTGTTTTTGTATGTGTAACTATGTAGGCTATGTAGTATATGTATAAATATAGGTATAATGAGATTTGTTTTGACTAGTAATAAGACAAATATTCTTGGTAAGATTTTGAGTTTTTGCAGTGTAACTCCTCCTCAACCTTTTATGGCGTTTTGTTCAGTTTTTTAATGGAGGGATGAACCAGCTGGGGATTCTCCACCACATGAACAGACTTGTTGTTTTGTTTCTGACGTCTAACATCTCTCAGGTTCCTTTTAGTCGTGAAAATCGTTTCCAGATGTTCCAGATGAGTGATGATGATGATGTAACTCACACCTGAGATCAGTCAGTGTGTACAACCTCACAGCAGAGGATAAACAACACATGGACACATCTGTCTGTCTGTCTGCTCTACATGCTGCACATGCCGGGACAAAAACCTGCAGCGGTGTGAGGAAAGGGGTTAAAGGGATAGTTCAACATTTTGGCAAATTGGCTCATCACCATAATCCCTATAGTCATAGCAGTAGGTTCGTTGTCGGTGCAAGCTATTTTTAGAATGGCGGAGCAGAGCCATGAGCTGCTGAGAGGTACACTACAGAGGCTCCAACAACAACAATCCAACAACTCCACAACGCCCTGGTGGACAAGTTGTGACCTGCACATTCACCACGCTATGAGATAATAACACAACGTTACCACACAGAGTTGTTTTAGAGGGAAATTCATGTAAAACCTCTGATGCACGTTGCCTTCAGGGACAGTTTTTCATCATCAGTCTCTGTATTTCCCTCTAAAACAACTCTGTGTGGTAACGTTGTGTTATTATCTCATAGCGTGGTGAATGTGCAGGTCACAACTTGTCCACCAGAGCGTTGTGGAGTTGTTGGATTGTGTATTTGATGAGTTTGATGAGGGAAACCAAGAAATCCCATAATGAGCCTCCGTAGCGTAGCTCTGAGCAGCTCACGGCTCTGCTCCGCCGTTCTAAAAATAGCTTGCACCGACAATTAAAGGTAACGAACCTACTGCTATGACTATAGGGGTTATGGTGATGGGCCAGTTTGACTAAATGTTGAACTATTCCTTTAACACCCTCCTTCCTCTATGTCTTGTCTGTTAAGAACTTATTTTTAAATATAAGAACACAGACATAGTGATCCCCTGGTCTGGACCCTCCACTCAGTCAGACAGTCTCTCCTTCTCTCTCTCAGTCTTTCTTCCTTACCCTTGGACTTTGTGTTTCCTTTAAAAACTTTTCCAGAAACAAAACAAATCCATGTTAAAGCCACAAATGTCCAGATCCCAAAGATCCCCGAGCAGCAGGAGCTGTCAGGGAAAAAAACCTGAAAGATAGAAGGAGAAGAAGAAGAGTTGCTGCGTCTGACGGAGCTGCAGAGCCACATCTGGAACGTCAGGAGAAACAGAGGGAAGAGAGAGGAGGGAGAAGGAAAGTGAAAGACAGACAGAGCCGTGCGAAGCCACAGGAGGAATGTTGCTTCTTCTGCACACTCACAGCTTGTTTTCCCAGGACCAGGACCAGGACCAGGACCAGGACCAGGACCAGGACCAGGACCAGTAGAGGAGCGCTGCTGCTGCTGGCTCCACAGGGACCTTCGGACGGAGCTGCCGCTGGGAATGACGTCAGACTGGTGTGCATGTATGTGTGTGTGTCAGAGGGCAGATGCGTGGGAGGGAAGATGAACCTGTGTGTGTCTGTGCGTGTGTGTGTGTGTGTGTGTGTGTGTGTGTGTGTGTGTGTGTGTGTGTGTGTGTGTGATGCTCAGGTTAAAATAGGGCAAAGTTCTGCAGGAATAAATATGTTTGATTAACGGACACGTCTTTAAAAAATTGTGATGAAATAAAAGAAACAAAATGTTGTTGGACACAGAACAGAGACCTGGCTGCATCTGAACCACACACACACACACACACACACACACGTGTAAAAGCCGGTTTCCTTTGATTAATTCCTCAGTGTCAGTGTTTTATGTTTGTTTGTCTCCACAGAAACAGAAAGCGTGCAGCTCGATGGTGTCTCCTACCTGAGATGAAGCCTTGGCTCTGAGCTCCTGTTGAGCCAACATGGCCGCCTCTTTTCCTCTTTTTAACAGAGGTTTAGGTGAAATCAGCTCTCTCTCTCTCTCTGTCTCTGTCTTTTTCAGTCGTGGGGACTTGTGTGTGTGAGTGTCTATATTTGTACTCCATCCACCTCCCCTCTCCTCCCCTCCCCTCTCCTCTCCTCCCCTCCAACAACGTCAGACGACTCATTTTAACGGGCCAACGTCAGGACTAAAAATGACCTCGCTGCAATCCAGAGAGAGAGAGAGAGAGACTGAGACTGAGAAAGAGTGACGCAAGTGTCCACGCAGCGGGACACGGCCGGAGCCTGGAAACGACGGATGTATCATCACCGATACATTCTTACAGCGGTGTCCTCCTGGAGACACTGGTGGTGGTGGTGAGCCAGGGCTTGAAATTCGCACTCGCCACTCGCCATTTGCGACCCAGATTCTTCTGTGGCGAGACAGATTTTTAGCTGTCTCGCCACTTGGCGAACTAGAAAAAATGAGACTCCCAACCTGTTTCCAGGGTTTCCCCCAGTCACCTGACAATGTCATAACTTCGTCGCGCATAACGGGACACGTCACAGACATCATGCTCACCAGACCGCTGCTTCACCAGCTGACCGAGAGGAACGCACCGAGCGCAGTTAAGTGAGCCGAGCCGCGGCTCCAAGAGGCTCGGTCAGCTGCTGTAGCACAGCTGTTAGCTGGTAGCTGTTAGCTCGCCAGAGTCGGTGGTCGGACTATCCAACAGACGGACCGGCGGGGGGATTGAACACTGTACAATCAGCGCAATATAGCGCATTTAATGTTTACGAGCGGCAAAGCACAAACTGTCTCCATGCACCCGTGTCTGTGTGTGCGCGCGCGTGTGTGTGTACGTGCAGTGTGACCGCACGCGAGAGAGACGGCAGGTGGAATGACTGGCAGAGATGAGAGGTGGTGAAACGCAGTTTTAAAATTATTATTATACTCTTCGCCTTTGAGTGGGGTGGGATAAAAAAAACTGGGAAAAAACGGAAGAATGGAAGTCTTCTCTGTCACATTGTACTGTCATGTTGCTACCTCATAAAAAAAATACAGGCCTATTTTTATTTTTATTTTTTTTAAATTAATAATTATTTTTATGCCGAAATACAATAATGAAGCAACTTGTTGGTTTTGGCTAGTAAAAAATCTGTCTGGCGAGTAACTTTTTTGACCTACTAGCCACTTGGCTAGTAGGTCAAAAAGTTAATTTCAAGCCCTGTGGTGAGCAACAATATAAACACTTGAAACAGACACAAAGGAGGTGACTTCAGTTCCCAGAATGACTCTGACACAAAACTGCACAACTCCACATGCTTTGCTATGTAACTATGTATCTATGCACAGGGTAAAGGTACAGTTCATCAAGTGGAAGATGAAATGATCTCCTAAAGACATAAAGTTAAACATGAAACATTAAACAACTGTGTAGGCTATTTGATGAGTTTGATGAGGGAAATCCCATGAGCAGCTCACGGCTCTGCTCCGCCGTTCTAAAAACAGCGTGCACCGACAATTAAAGGTAACGAACCTACTGCTATGACTATAGGGGTTATAGTGTGGGGCAGTTTGACTAAATGTTGAACTATCCCTTTATTGCTGCTGCATGTTTGGAGCACCTGCAATGGCATAATGGCAGTGGGCCAATTTGACAAAATGTTGAAATATCCCTTTAAAGACGAAAATAAATACATATATATTACCGTAACATTATGATTATATAATGAAACCAATCGTTGTTATTCTACATAAACTACATCTCTTGTCCCTTCTGTGACGTCTGCTTGTTGCTGCCATGGTTACAGTCAGCTGGCGTGGAGGCGAGTGAAGTCTGAGTGAAGTAGAGTCCTGCAGTTCAAGCAGGGCCGCCGCAAGGGTGGTGCAAACGAGGCGACCGCCTCGGGCCTCGCGCTGTGGAGGCCTCGCGCTAGGAGAGGGAAAAAAAACGGTCCGTAATTTCTCCAGTTTATCTCCCGATTTGGATGGAAAACAGTAAGGGGGATATTTGCCAAAGTATCTGGCAACCCTAGCCTGCCTTTGCCTCGCACCTCTGTCACTCGCTAGAGGCAGCGAAACGCTTAGTAACAGGCAGAGTTGACAGTCCTCGGTGATTTTGGCCGCTGCCTTGATCAAAGCGTGAGGGGGCCGTTTCATATGTAGCGAGTACCGTCAGCGCGGATCTGCACGCGGTTCCGCCTGTCGCGGTACCGGAGTTTTATTTTAAAACAACAACAACAACAACCTTTGTCATGGTGGAGCTGAGAACAGCTGAGTGTTCCCCTCCTACAGCTGACATGTGGTCTGTCACAGTGACTGCACCATTCATAATAGAAGTTTCATCCTCTCTCTGTCTTTGACTGTCCTGACCCTGAACGTCACACAGGGACAACATGGAGCTGCTTGTTGTGCTGGTTATTGAGTTTTATTAATGTTTACATCAGGCTGAGTGAAACAGAAGGCTATAGGCTACTACAGTGATTTAGTAAATATAATGAGATGTAATCCATATCATAATAGTGTAAGTGGCAATTCCCCAAATATTGTGTTGGTCATGAAATCCCCAGAACAAGTTACTGCTTGAACTACTGTATTTCCATGTAGCCTACAGTATGACACATTCTGAGTCACATTAGAAGTCTGAAGTTTTACAATTCTCAAATAGGCTATAGAAATTTGCTATGCAACCACCTTACCTTTGAATCTGGGATAGCCTGTCTGGGATTGTAATTGGGATGGATGGATATACTATGTGCCTAGCATGAGCCATGTATCTACTTGCACACAGAAATTCTAGTGTGAAAACACTCCAAAAAGCATAATTTACACAAAAATCACAAAAAATTTCCCCCTACATTGGTTTGGCTTTTTGGACAATGTCACCTTTTTCACTCTCCGGAGTTTGTAGGTCTGTTATTATTTGGCCTTCTGGTAGTCATTTCAACTAATAAAACTAAAACTTTTTTGTATTTCCTCAATGGTAAGATTGCAAACACAATCATTTATTGACTATCAAAGAAACAAGATTTTCAAAACAAGGTTCATCAGGTTTTAAGTACAAGACAAGAAATGACGACAATTTTTAGACACACACTATATTGGCAAATGTAGCTATGACGGGCCGGGGAGCGCTACTTCGCCTTGGGCCTCGCATATCTCCCAGTCGGCCCTGTGTATTAGTATTACTCCATATAATGCAGCTAAATTTCCTATGTATCTTGCCTATCAGTTTATAAAAGTTATTATCGAGTGTTCACAGGGAAATGAACGGACAGAATCCCGTAAACAAGCGCGAGATTAGACGCGACGTGACGTCACACGCGCGAATCACGTTTGTTGTTTTTTGGACGGTTAGCTCTCGGCGGCTGCTCCCAGGTAGCTCTGCACGTCTGGAGCAAACTTCCAAACAGACGTCGGTTGGATAAACTGACCACAGACAGGTCTCTAAACTGTGACTTTCTCGCATTAAAAAAAATATTTAAAATTACAAAAGTAACGTTTTAACAACACCACAGCGGACTTTTAGCTGCTGTGTTGCTAGGTTAGCAGTTAGCCTGGATCTTCTTCAGGTGGGAGAAACCACGGACACGGCTGAGTTTATGGAGTTTGAGAACAACAACGACTGGTTTTGAGTTTACTGAAGACAAGCTGAAGGAAATGGAGGAGAAAAGTGAACGAGGGGCAGAAAAGTGAACGAGGGGCAGCTGCGGTGGAGGCTACGTCCTGGAAACGGAGGCAGCGACAGAGGGAGAGAGCCGGTGGAGGCTAAATGCTGGAGCCGGTGGAATGTAATGCTGGAGTTGCTGGAGGCTAAAAGCTGGAGCTGGGTCAGTGTGGTGGTCAGTGACTGTCGGTGGCCGCTGATGAAGTGCTGCCAGTCGGCCTCGTGTGCTGTCCGGACCTGGACTCTGTGCTGGACACGGGAAGTTGCTGCTGGAGCAGAGTGGGTGAGTTGTTTTCCTCTCGTTTCAATAGAAACCAGGCTAAGCTAACAGATGTGATGCCTCGTATTATGGGCTGGAACCCTGTTTGTACTGTTGATGACGTTTGGTTCTGTTCTGAGCGTTATTTGCGGCTACAAGTAGCTTTTTGATCCGTATTCGGTGCTGTTTGTTATGGTGCTGTCATTGCTAAGAAGCTAACGGTCATGCTATGGCTAGCTGTTAGTAGACGTCATCTCATCTCGGAAAACTTCTGCGTGATGGCACTGGTGTGTGTGTAGGTGTGTGTGTGTAGGTGTGCTCTTTCTGCTCTTTCATAACCATGACACTGAGTTTAAGACTCGTCTGACCCACTTCCCCTCTCACCTGAACAACACGAGCTGCTTCTGTGTTTGGAAACAGTTTGTTTTTGTTCCCTCAGTTCACCAGGAGATGGAGGGAGAGCCCCGGAATCTGGATAAAGCATAATAAAAATGAACGAATCAGAACTTATCACAAAGCCACATTAAAGTAGTGAAGGTTGTAAAGTGATCAAAAAAATGATCAAAAAAGTACAATTTCATCCTGTACGTACAGTAATCTGGTTCCAGCCAGTTTGCAGAGCTGGTTGTCAGGTTTCAACATCGTCTGCATCTGTATTCACTCAGGAACGTCTCAGCTCACAGTTTCCAGAAGGAATTCACCCCCTCAAAATACATCCGGCCCTCCAGTCGTCACCGACAAAACGTGAGAAAAATCCTTCAATTTCAACACTTGAAATGAATTTTCCTCATGAGCGCTGTTCCTTTGTGGCGTTAGGACAAATAACCTTCACTCCTTCGTCGCTGTGTTTCTCTAAACATCATCGTGTTGATGAACGATAGAAACTCACGTTCTCACAAAAACAAGATAAAAACATTTTAATTCACACAGTTTGCTCTTTCTCTGTTATTTATCTCTGATTAACCACACAGGGACCCGTCAGTGTTTACATTGTGTTTGCAGACTTGAAGGCAGAACTGAGATAAATTAAAGGGATAGTTCACCCAAAATTCAAATTTCACTCATTATCTACTCCAGCGTTTCCGCTAGAAAAAAATGTTCCTCCGGTCAGGACAACGTGACTGAGACACTGGGGCTTTTCAATTACAAACAATCGGACAAATGTTTGAAATTCCGGTCAAATAGTCTAATCTGAATTTATTGAGTTTAAAATGACGACGGTCATGCATGTGCGCTGCTCTGTGTGTGTCTGTGTGTGCGTCGACGACGGAGAAAGAGCGCTATGCAGAGATGACTGATCGGAACGATGTTGCGCTGGTTGAAACATCTATTCATGGCGGACGTGATTTACTGTTAATGCCGTCAAGTGACCACGTAAATTCTAAATAAATATAGTACAAGTGTCATACAACATAAAGAAGCTGAAGTCCAATTCTCAGACTGCAAACATAAACCGGCTCATTTCATAATAACGCGGCTGCTGGAAACTTGACATAATAATAAAAAGTCGCTGCTTTGCAATAAAAACTCTACAAACTGAAAAAGTAATTTTACTTTTCATTTCTACGGGTTTTTGCGTGTGAAATGTGCTGCAGCAGCTGATGTGTGCAGTGTCTCCGGAATCTCTGCACAGTTTGAAATGCGCATCAGTCGCGTGCCCCCCTCCTACGCAGCTGCATTTTCAGGTGTGCTGAGATTTTCTTCTCTTGGAACTTTTATGAATATGAAATTTTGCAAGAAATAAAACCAGATTTATTCAACAGTAACATCTTCCTTCGTTCTTAGGCTAATTAGGGAAACCAGAGACTCAGTGGAGGTGTTGATGGGAGGCAGATGCTCCAACTTTCTTCTTCCTGTCTGTCGTGTCTGTGCGGCAGTGACCGGGCGCCGCCTGCAGGTGGCAGCGTTGAGCCACAGATGGACTGTGTGTGTGTGTGTGTGTGTGTGTGTGTGTGTGTTGACTTCTCTCTGTGGTCACTGGCTGCAAGCTGACATTTCCCCTGGAGCAATGACTGCATCCCCCTTATTTTTCTTTTTTTAAACTTCCTTATAGTCATTATCAGGAAACTGATGTGTGAGTCAACGTGTGAGTCAGCGGCGCCGCGCCCACCGCGCTCGCTCTCACACTCCTTTATCGCTTGTTTGTTTGTTTACACGCCGGCTCTGACACGACACACACTCACATGTGTTTCTGTGGACACTTTTAATTGAGTTCCCTCAGGTGAAGTGAACACTGTGATGTTGTTGTTGTTGTTGTTGTTGTTGTTGTTGTTGTTGTTGTTGTCGTCGCCCTGAGGAAAACCACATCACTGTGATTCTGTCAGCAGCGATGACACAACACAAGAGACTGTCGCTGCTACTACACTTCCTCCTCTCACCTCCTCCCACTCAGAGTATTGACCACCACTCGCCGCCGCCATCATCATCATCATCATCATCATCGTCGTCGTCGTGCACAAGCTGTTTCACAAGCGGTCGTCTGGCCTGAGCAGCAGCAGCAGCAGCAGCAGCAGCAGCAGCAGCAGCAGCAGCAGCAGCAGCAGCAGCAGCAGCAGCAGCGTGTTATCTAACGGGGATAATCTCACCTCCATCTGTCCATCGGGCCGAGCCTCGCTCCGCTCATGATGAGTAGCTGCTAATGATGACATCGTCTCCCGCTTCGCGCCGCTCGGCCGCAGAGACGAGGAGGTCAGGGGAAGATGTGGAGGTGAAGACAGAGACAGAGAGGAGAGACACAGGTTCTCTGTAATGAACCGTCAGCGTATTCCGCCTCCTTTTCCACAAATTAAAATAGTTCCCAGGTGTCTTAAAGGACAATTCCGGGCAAATTCAACTCGGGGTTGTTTGTTCCTAACATTTCACGTCTAAGAGAAGGAATCTGAAGGTTTTCAGTTTAATGTCTCGGTAGTTGTGTCTGTCACGGCAGCAGATTGTAGTTGTGCTGCTGAGGCTGTTTCCATCCCTCAGAGCCACAGACAGCGTCAAACGGCGACTCCAACATGCACCAGAAGTTTATTTACTTCAACAAGCCGACATGTTTGTAAAACTAGATCGAGTTCAAAGTCTCCGCTCGGTGCGTTCAGGTGCAGTCGGAAACTCCCGTTTGTGTCGTAAACACAGGAACATCAACTCTTGACTTGTTTGCACTGAAGTTTGTTCTTATTCAACAACTTAATGATGACGTGAAGCGGTTTGATCAGATCTTTGGAATTTGAAATCTTCTCCCTGATTGGATAGATTTGTATTCTGCCAAGATGAGTCAGATGAGATTTTTGTGGCTCGTTTAACTGTAAAATCCAGGTCTACCCTTTGCAAAAAGTAGTATACTAAGTAGTATACTATTACTACTATACATTTTATTAAGTATGCTTGAGTATAAGTATAAGAATAGCAAGTATACTATGGACCATGTACTTGTAGTATACTAATTTAATACTTCTTTGGACTAAATTGGAACATTTCAAGTTTACAAAAATACACTTTCAAGTACAAAACAAGTACACTCATCTATATACTCCTAGTGTACTAAGTATATACTTCTAGTCCACATTTTAGTTTATTAAAGTATACTTTATAGGTCATTTTAAGTGTACACTTGAAGTAGACTTTCAAGTATACTGCCTCAGTTTTAGTATAAAATGCGTGTACTTGTTGTAGTACACTTTAATAAACTACTTTTTGCTAAGAGTACTCTGGATGTGACCAGAGCAGAGAGACTAATACAGGAGACATGTAATCTGTTTTTCCACTTCCTGTGTTGATGCATTCATTGTGATGAAACGTCTCTGAGCCATTGAGACGAATGTTAGTAATCGTGACAGTGTTGCTCAAGAGGAAAACTTGGTGATTTCACTTCAGAGTTGAACTGGAGGCCGTGGTGATGAGTTACTGTAACTACAGGACCAACAGATACAAGTACTGCTGTTTGGTCTAAAGACGTTCATCTGCTTGTAACTCTGCACCGTTTGGCTGCAACATGACATTAGGATATAGAAGTCAAAGTTGTCAGCTGCTGTTTATCCCAGAGTATAATCCAGAGGTTTGACTCGACATCTGCATTATACCAGTTTAAATGCACGTGTTGCTTCCTGCTCGTCTCCCCGACAGGAAGCAGATCTGCTGCTGAAAAGTGGAACTGCATTAGTTTTCTGTGCATAGAAGAGTCATTGTTCACACCAACAGACTGAATCTGATGAATATCATATTATAACCGGCCTCGTGCAGCCGCTTTAATGCAAACAGCACGTTCCAGTCTGTGAGACACAAACAGACACATTGTACATTACAGACAGAAACACAGATTTAAAGGGATAGTACCATGTTTTTTAAAAGTGTGGTTGTATGATCTACAAATAGCCCCTAAGTACTTTAATTGCAGTAGAAGACTCTCTGCACTCCTCCCGTTAGCAACGCCAGCCCATAATAGCCCTGCCCAGAGATTTACAACATACATTGTTGTGAATGGACCCAAAGAAACGGCCTATTTTCACGGCTTAAAAGAGGTTTTACCTGAAAATAAATACACAGTTCCATTGTTGGCTATAATATAATTTTTCCAGCCCTTCAAAGTGCAGGAAAAACACAGTTTTTATTTGGACCTAACCAACTCACGTATCCCTCCGCCCAGGGTTAGAGCCTCACGTATCCCTCCGCCCAGGGTTAGCGCCTAGCGTATCCCTCCGCCCAGGGTTAGCGCCTCACGTATCCCTCCGCCCAGGGTTAGCGCCTCACGTATCCCTCCGCCCAGGGTTAGCGCCTCACGTATCCCTCCGCCCGGGGTTAGCGCCTCACGTATCCCTCCGCCCGGGGTTAGCGCCTCACGTATCCCTCCGCCCGGGGTTAGCGCCTCACGTATCCCTCCGCCCGGGGTTAGCGCCTCACGTATCCCTCCGCCCGGGGTTAGCGCCTCACGTATCCCTCCGCCCGGGGTTAGCGCCTCACGTATCCCTCCGCCCGGGGTTAGCGCCTCACGTATCCCTCCGCCCGGGGTTAGCGCCTCACGTATCCCTCCGCCCAGGGTCAGCGCCTCACGTATCCCTCCGCCCAGGGTTAGCGCCTCACGTATCCCTCCGCCCAGGGTTAGCGCCTCATGTATCCCTCCGCCCAGGGTTAGCGCCTCACGTATCCCTCCGCCCAGGGTTAGCGCCTCACGTATCCCTCCGCCCAGGGTTAGCGCCTCACGTATCCCTCCGCCCAGGGTTAGCGCCTCACGTATCCCTCCGCCCAGGGTTAGCGCCTCACGTATCCCTCCGCCCAGGGTTAGCGCCCGCCGATCAGCAGTTGGTTAGGTCCAAATAAAAACTGTGTTTTTCCTGCACTTTGAAGGGCTGGAAAAAATTATATTCTAGCCAACAATGGAACTGTGTATTTATTTTCAGGTCAAACCTCTTTTAGGCCGTGAAAATAGGCCGTTTCTTTGGGTCCATTCACAACAATGTATGTTGTAAATCTCTGGGCAGGGCTATTATGGGCTGGCGTTGCTAACGGGAGGAGTGCAGAGAGTCTTCTACTGCAATTAAAGTACTTAGGGACTATTTGTAGATCACACAACCACTCTTTAAAAATAATGATACTATCCCTTTAATGTGGTCCACTGAGGAGCAGGAGAGCAGCCACTGATGCTAACGGCTAACTAGCAGACAAGTAGCTGTTTCACATAGAGATTTAAAGTGTTACAGTACAACAGTCGTGTCACTGCTGCTGTTCTCTGTTCACTCCACTGTCTGGTGAAGTGAGTGTTTTAATTGTATTCATGTAACAACGGAGGTTAAAATGAGCCGAGGCAATAAAACAGGGGGCGTAAAACAGAAATCAGAGCTGCACAGGATCATCGTCTTTTATTTAGAAACCGCACAAAGCTTCGGTGCAACAGGAAAGATATTTGAACCAGAGTAAAACAATATAGTTAATTCAAATAAAGTGGTTTGACAGCAGCTATTTGATCCTGTGACGTGTGTGGACTGTTGGAGGTGAGCAGGTGCCTCTGTCTTTAACTGGCAGGCGGCCCAGATGTGGGTGGATCGGACGACAGATGTGGCCTCTGAGTCTCAGGGAGAGAGAGACGAGCTCAGCGACGACGAGGCTGATTATGGTTTTATCTGCAGCGAGGGAGCAGACGACGAGCGACAGGTGGAAATGTAACAATTGGTATTCAGCGACACAGTGCCGCCTTTTAATGCATCTGCAAAGCCAACAGCACATGAATATTCACCGAGCAACTGTTAGCACAGCACTGAGTGTGATTTGCTCCTGCACTTCATTAGGCTAATTGTCCCCTCTCATGGCACCGCCGACTCTTCTAACAGTTGATTCAGAACTCAATGAACTAACGCAAACACTGCAAGGGACGATCAGCAGAGTCCAGCTGAGGGGAAATGATGTGTGTGTGTGTGTGTGGATTTAATGTGTGTGTGCATGCAAAGCTGTACAAGTCTGCACGTCTGTAGGTGCAGCGGCAGAAATGCATGGAGGGCTTCGCTCAGCAGATCACTGTAAAGAGTTTGATCTAATAACAGGAATAGAATTAACATGTTAAGTGTAATTACAAGCAGACACACAAAAACGCACACATGACATCTGTTGATCACTCTTAACAAGACACACAGACCACAAATTGGATTTTGCCCACAGGCTGTTTTCACAGCAGCAGCAGCAGCAGCAGCAATAATAGGAAAACACAGTTATTCTGGTTTTCTGGTAAATTCAAGCTGCTTTTTTTTTCTTTTCTCAGGATGTATTAAAGGGATAGTTCAACATTTTGTCAAACTGTCCCATCACCATAACCCCTATAGTCATAGCAGTAGGTTCTTTACCTTTAATTGTCGGTGCAAGCTATTTTTAGAACGGCGGAGCAGAGCCGTGAGCTGCTCAGAGCTACGCTACGGAGGCTCATTATGGGATGTCTTGGTTTCCCTCATCAAACTCATCAAATACACAATCCAACAACTCCACAACGCTCTGGTGGACAAGTTGTGACCTGCACATTCACCACGCTATGAGATAATAACACAACGTTACCACACAGAGTTGTTGTAGAGGGAAACACAGAGACTGTTGATGAAAAACTGTCCCTGAAGGCAACGTGCATCAGAGGTTTTACATGAATTTCCCTCTAAAACAACTCTGTGTGGTAACGTTGTGTTATTATCTCATAGCGTGGTGAATGTGCAGGTCACAACTTGTCCACCAGAGCGTTGTGGAGTTGTTGGATTGTGTATTTGATGAGTTTGATGAGGGAAACCAAGAAATCCCATAATGAGCCTCCGTAGCGTAGCTCTGAGCAGCTCACGGCTCTGCTCCGCCGTTCTAAAAATAGCTTGCACCGACAATTAAAGGTAACGAACCTACTGCTATGACTATAGAGATTATGGTGATGAATGTTGAACTATCCCTTTAAAATGATTTGTTTTGCAACCATGCAAAACAAACTGGTGGAAATGTTCAGTGTTTGAAGCCATGTTTGGAACAACAGTCATGATGACGACGACGACTGGTCGAGACACAGACACATTTTTTCAGCTGCTCATTCTCCACGCTGTCTGAGAGACGTTGGAGCGCTCAGCGCCGAGACTCCCATCCAAAAGAAAAAGCACTTTTTCTTTCTTCTTGTTCTGCTGCTGCTGCTGCTGCTGCTGCTGCTGCTGCTGCTGGGAACCGTCTCCTCCAGACTAGAAGAACAGACACTTCACCTCTTCAGTCCGTTCCCCACAGCCAGCATCACTGCAAAAACTCAAAATCTCACCAAGAATATTTGTCTTATTTCTAGTTAAAGGGACAGTATGGGACTTTACTGGCTTTTTATTGACAAAAATCAAATATGTCTTTCATAAATACGTATTTCAATGAAGTGGAATCGCGCCCGCATTACAAACAGCGCTATATTTTAACTTAGAATGAGATGTTACAAGTCGTTACAAACATACAAAAACCTTCTCTGCCATGTTGAATCGCCATGTTTTACGTTCAGTGTCATCTGAGGTAACCACAAACTCGGGTGCCGGAGTCTTAATTTCGTCTCGGGGAGAAAGTTTTCTAGACGGCGCCTGTTAAAACTGTCACCACCGTTAGGCTAGTGTGAGGAAGGACGGAGCGCTGGTGTTGCCTTCAGGTGCAGTCAGACACCTGAATGACGCCGTGACGTGACATCTGTCGGCAAACCAACTGGATGTTATTTTACTCGACGAGAGAAAGACGGTAAAACGTGGGCCAGGTAAACAATACGACATCACCATGACAACATATTGTCACGCCGGTATTGTTTTGCCTCGTGCTGGCGGACCGTTTGTTTACATAGAGGCTTGTTTATCCTGTTACATGCAGCGTCGGTTGTTTTTCTGACTTCTGCCCGAGTTTACGTAAACGCAACAGCAAGAATACGTGCCGACATGCAACCGCACCGCTAGATGGGGGTAAATCTCACATACTGGGGCTTTAAAATGTAATTACTAGTCAAAACAAATCTAATTCTACTAAAAATAAGACTCAACACATTAAAAAGTAGCTTCTTGTTAGACACTTTTTGATTATTTCAATCATATTTTCACTTGGAACAAGTTTTTCTTTAGTATTACAAACACAAAAACTTGCTTTCACTGGCAGATTTTTTTAAAAATGCATTTCAAGTAAAAATTTGTTTGAAACAAGTGAAAATGATCTGAAAACAAGTTCATTTTTAGGTGATGAGTCTTAATTTAAGTGAAAAGAGATTAGTTTTGACTAGAAATGAGACATTTTGACAAGAAATATGACAAATATTCTTGTAAAGGTATGAGTTTTTGTGCAACGCTGCAAAACCCCAAAGACAAAAAGACAGAAAGATAATGTAGATGAGCTGTGACGTCATCATCTGTATTACATATACTACTGTATCTTAGCTATAGTTGACCAGTTGCTTTGCCGTGACACACTGAATGACAGTATAATCCGTCCGTGCGTTACTGTATGAGAAACCTTTTGTGGCTGCTCTCTCTCTCCGTGTCGCCTCATTAATCTGCTCCAATGCTTTATAAAAGGAATTTACTGTGCACTCTGGGACGGGGAATTGTTTGCAGCTTCAGATTAGAGCAGCCACAAAGACTGGAAACCCATCTGGTCTGGCTGGGGGCGGCTTCTTATTCAATATGCATGACATAAGCATAATAATTTAGAACATCAGTTTACCACAGCGAGCAGCGACTAACGTCATTCCATATTTGTGCTTTCATTAGCGAGAATGTGACTCATCATTTATTATTTCTCATCCTTGTGTTTTGTTTTGTTTTTCTTCTTCTCCTCCTTTGACTTGTCACTCGGATGTTTACGGCGTCTGCAGCCGTGACAGAGACGATGACCGGCTCTTAATATGCATTTTTAATTTATACAGAAACTCTCTGGATATTTTAAAGGGATAGTTCACCCAAAATTCAAATTTCACTCATTATCTCCTCCCCCTCATGTCGACTAAAGGGCTGGGAGAAGTTTCAGAGTCCTTGTGTCTTCTCTGAGTTACAGGGGGTCTCGGCGTAGCAGTGCATGTCCATGTAATGGCTGCAAATGGACACCAACTGTCTTCGTAACAAAAAGACACACCAGAAAACATCCAGATACCTCCATGCTGCTCGGATGTAACGTCTGTAACGGACATTACATACGAGCAGCATGGAGGTACGTGGGTGAATTTTGGGTGAACTGTCCCTTTAAATTCTTGCATAAAACCCCCCTCATAAATT